>VZRE01012041.1:32249-176342 GCA_013396775.1 Cephalopterus ornatus
CCCAACACTGATCCCTGGGGGACACCGCTAGTGACCGGTCGCCAGCTGGATGCAGCCCCGTTCACCAGCACTCTCTGGGCCTGGTCCTCCAGCCAGTTCCTGATCCAGCACAGAGTGCCCCTGTCCAAGCCGTGGGCTGCCAGCTTTTCCATGAGTATGCCGTGGGAGATGGTGTCGAAGGCTTTGCTGAAGTCCAGATAGAGCACATCCACAGCCTTTCCTTCATCCACCAGGTGGGTGACCTGACCATAAAAGGAGATCAGGTTGGTCAGACAGGACCTGCCCTTCCTAAAGCTGTGCTGGCAGGGTCCGATCCCTTGTCCATCCTGTAGGTGCTGTGTGATTGCACCCAGGATGGTCTGCTCCATGACCTTGCCAGGCACTGAGGTCAGGCTGACAGGCCTGTAGTTTCCAGGGTCCTCCTTCCAGCCCTTTTCGTGGATTGGCGTGACATTTGTCAACTTCCAGTTATCTGGGACGTCAACCCATTAGGGAAACACAGCCTCAGGTTTTTGGTCCTAATCAGGCGGCTTCTTTTTCAGGTAGCACTTCCTAAGGTGGTACTTCTGGTTAGAGAAAAGGGACATTTTGCTGATGTCATGTCTAATCTGAGTTTGTCTAATTCCCTGTGTTTAATCTGTGTCTGCCCTGATAGTCCTCAGTTTTAATTTTATATTCCAACATCCCTCTATTCTACCAGGTTCCCAATCTACCCACTCATCAGACCTCATGAGACAACTGAGATGTTGGCAGGAGAAGTCCTGGATTAGAGGAATTTATTTTCAGACATGCCTGTGAAGTGTCAGTCATGCTGTTAGCACTAGATAATCTGAAACTGGCAAATGTGAGGAAATTAGATTTAAAGCTGGCACTTGATCTTTAATTCACTGTTCTGCATGTGGTAATGATATAATTTTACAGCAGTTTGAATTAAGGTTGGAGTAGGATCAGGCTTTAATCTGATTTATCTGGTTTTTGTCATTTTAATCTAGTTTAACAGCATGTTTAATTTGGAAGACTTTCCTAGTCACCTCAGGGAATTGCCTTGTAGTACGTCGCAGTATTTGATACTGAAATCTAAAAAAAGATGTCATCAGAATCTCCTTTCTTTTACCTGATAGCACTGATATTAGCTCCACATGTTGGAGTACAGAGTGTTTCTGCAAGAGCCGTAGGCTGATTGAACCTTGGAACTTCATCACTGTAAGCAAAGACCTCAGTTAAAATGAAGAGAAACTTTTTGAAATAATTGTCGATGTCATTGATGCCAACAACAGAGGGTGAAACATTCATTAGCACTAGAGCAATGTATTATCTATTCACATTCTACAGATATGGTTCTGCTCATATTGTTTTCACAACTGGAATTTATTCATGAAGTAAGGGGTTAGTATGTTTTCCTAACTTGACATTTTGCTGGACAGGTTTCCATCTGAACTCAGTCGTGGATTTATTTATACCCCCTACCTTTTTTTTCCAGATCTCATTGTCAGTACAATAGTTCAAATCCTTAGCCCATGACCTCACTGTATTTTATTGCGGTCCATTTTTAGACAGATAAGGGGAAATTTATACATTATCCATACTGGATTTCTGTCTTCTTGGATAGTTACACCCACAGTAGCAGAAGGAGGGTGATAGGCAGTACTCTAAAATTTAAACATTTTAGCACGTGTCTTGATCATAGACCTTGTCAGGGATCATATTTTATAACTTATGGACCCAGTGTTTCACTTCAGCTTGGATAGCACTGCTGGCCAAAGGGAACCTAAAGCAAAGAGTTGAAAGAAAAACTGTGCCAGAGTCCATCATGCAGCTGCTGTTAACTTCTTGGTAGCTACAGAGCAAGAAGAAAGATCAGCACTGCTGGAGACTGCAGCCAGGACTGTTGTGAACTTGCATTGGAAGTAGCGTGTGACAAAGGATCTTTGCACTTCAGAGGAGAGGAACTACCAACACTAGCAAATCCTCTTTGTTTTGTGCCCCACAAGTAGAAAGACAACTTTAGAAATGAGTGGGGTCTTCATAGGTTGAAATTATTTAGTATGAGTTGTTACATATATACCTTGAAGCTACAGATATGTATTTTTAAGTTGGGAGTTAGTTCCCAAACAAAGGAACAGAAAAAGTTTTCTATGTATGTGAGCTTGGATTAACTCACCAAGGCAAACATGGCTGTCTGCTTTTAAATGGGATATATGGCCTGACATTAAGTTGCACTATTTATTTATGGACACAACTAATTTCTATTTAAATATAGTTCCAGGGACCAAGTGTGAGAATTTTGGTATACGTCTTCCACTTCTATGATTCAAAGGCATTTTGTGCCCTCTGGTGACCATTTAGAGCTCCATTTTGCAAGATCGGCAGCCTAATTTTCATTATGAGAGCTCTACCAGTCCTATTGATAAGATTTTCTACTCCTAAGTTGGACTCAAAGAATAGTTTATTAAAAAAGTAAATAATTTTAAAAAACCCAAACCAAGCAGGGGTAGCTGTCTATAAACTCTTTTGTACACTAGGTATCACATGCACTTGACAGATTTTCGTCTGAATCGTGTTGGGTTTTCCAATTCTATTTTGCTCCTGTAATCAAAACATCTAGAACTGATCACATGAGGTAAAACTGGGAAAGGATCATTAAGGGAGCCTTTCGAGATAACTGAAATACCTCTCACCAAAAAAGGAATCATGTCAAAGTACAAAAAAGAACCCCATAATAACAACACATCTTATATTACAAAATTTTAGATAATTTCCATACTAGAAGATCATTAAATACCTCCTGTTCAATATGCTTTTTTATGTATCAAAACTTGACAAACTCAATGAGTCTCTTACATGCGAAAATCTTGTCCTACCGAATCTTAGATTTGGAGGCCTCACTAGAACCAGGATGTAACCACATTTGGAAGTGAATCACTGCCCATTTCAAACACTATGCAGAAAGAGTCGAAACCAGCAAATTAAATCCTTTGTGGCATAAAAGAGTGATAAAATTAATAAGTTAACAAACAGTTCAAAGATTTTGAGGTATTATAAAGAGTCACAAAATATTTAGAACTTAGCTGGATAGTTGGAGTTGTCACCAATACTTTTGCAAAAGTTGTCATTTAAAAATAACTTACTTTTTCATAATCAAAAGGAGTATGGTATGCTGTCACACCACACTGAGGCACTGCTCCAGTACTGCAGGGGGAAACCATCACAAACTGTACTTTCCCCCTGAGATTGTCTTTTGCCATCCAACTGTTACCCTAAAGTAAGAGAAGGGACAATCGATCCTTACCCACAATACCATGCCTTTTCTGTATCACTGCAATGTAATATTTTTACTGGCAGTAGCCCTGATTAACAGTCTGATGTGTGTCTCTGTTGGCAATTGAAAGCCCCATGGGGTCAGCTGAGTGGCTCTTTCTGATTTTTTGTTAGGTTTTGGATCAAACCCTAAAGGAAAGTGGTCTGACATACTAAGACTAAGGGAGAAACCGACAAAACACAGGCAGTATCTGTTCCCAAGTCTGCCATGGATATACTGTTGCTTTTTGGGCAAGTTCCTCAATTTGAATAGTGTTATACTATTTCAGTTGAGATAATAGTAGTTACTTAAGCTAGTAAACTGTTTGGACAATTAATTAATGTTTGTAAAAAGTTTGCCAAGTGAGTTAAAGGTGTTAAAAAGTGCGCAGAATTCTACCATTGTTAGCAGGTCTATTTTTAATAAATCCCCCTTGATCATAATTCATTATCCCTCCGAGACTTCATCCAAGGCTTTTTAGTCAACACTTTCTCCTGCAATCCATATTAATTAGCAATATTGGTCTGTTGGTTCTACGGTATTTACCATTTTTCCCTCTGGTTTCAGAACACTGTAATTAAAGCATTCCTAAGAGAACTGGTTAATGAATTGACCTGAAATGCCTTATTATAGATCCTACTCAAAACTTTTAAAATGTACTACAAAGTTTTGCAGAATTTAGCTGGAAATCCACTGGAGCCTGGAACATGATTCCAACTCCCCAAAAGACAAAAGGCAAACAGGTACAAAGTATAAAATCTAAATTTCCTTCTACCTCTGTCTGTAAATCAATCTTGGAAAGTGCAGCATTACAAAAGATGGTTCATGCTAAAGAGTGGCTTTTGCTTATGCAAAAGATTAGTTTCTAATCCTACTATAGGAAGGAAAAATATTTCTGCTCTCATCTGAAGCTCCAGCAATTTCATTAAAGTTCTCATTATGGAATTAACATTTCATTCTTTGTTTATTTATATCACCATTTGTGATCTTACTTACCCTCACCCCTATCTGCAAACTGTATACAAGTAACACTAACAGGAAACTTTTATAAGCAACTTTCTTTTTCTTGTCATCGCCAAGACTCTTTTTGTTATTTTTAAGAACTAGAGCTCTGAGTGTTTTGGGAGAAAAGAATACATGAAGATCTTGCCAGAAATCATCTTCTAGAGTAACATGCAATTTGTAATGCAGGCAGTTTGGTTATGCAGGCATTTTTCTTCTCACAATCCTCCAGTTAAAATGAATAAACCCCATTCTTCTCAATAATTTTCATATGCTGGATTTTTGTTAAAGGCTAAAGAGAGAAGCAAACAGATGTTTACGGAATTGTAGTGATGGAAAAGAGAAAGGGCTATTCATGGATGGATTTGGAAGGGGTGAAAAGGGTGGTAACAAAATAAGTTGAAGTAAATTCTCTTTATGCCTTGGGGAAAGAAATAAGAGCAAATTAAACTCAACATCGAGCACACAAATTCTGCTGATTTATTTTGTGTATTTATACATTAAGGTTTGAATTGTCAATGTTAACTGATATTAGCATTGGGACTGATGCTGTTTAACATCTTTGCCATGGACAGGCGTATCAAGTGCACCCTCAGAAGTTTGCTGATGACACCAAGCTGTGTGCTGCAGTCACACGCTGTAGGGAAGGGGTGCTGTCCCGAGGGACCTGGGCAGGCTTGGAGATGGGTCTGTGAAGTCTGCACAAGTGCAAGGCCAAGTCCAAGGTCCTGAACTTTGGCTGGGGCAATCTCAGGCACAAATCCAGGCTGAGCAGAGAATGGATTGAAAGCAGCCCTGGGGAAAAACTTCGGGGTATTTGTTGATGAGAAGCTTAACATGATCAGACAATGTGCATTTGCATACCAGAAAGCCAAATGTGTCCTGGGCTGCATCAAAAGAGACGTGACAAACATGTCAAAGGGAGGTGATTCTCCTGCTCTACTCTGCTCTTTTGAGACCTCCACCTGGAGTACTGCGTCCAGCTCTGGGGCCCCAAGCATATACATGAGTGAGTCCAGAGGAGGACATGAAGATGATCAGGGGACTGGAGCTCCTCTCCTATAACAGGCTGAGAGAACTGGGTCTGTTCCACCTGGAGAAGAGGAGTCTCCAGGGAGACCTTCTAGCACCTTATAGTACCTAAAAGAGGCTTAAAAGAAGACTGAGGAGGGACATTTATCATGGGCATGTAGTGATAGGACAAGCAGTAATACTTTAAACTGAAAGGCTCAGATTAGATATAAGGAAGAAATTCTTTACTGTGAGGGTGGTGAGGCACTGGAACATGTTACCCAGAGAAGTTGTGAATGCCCCATCCCTGGAAGTGTTCCGGGCCAGGTTGGATGAGGCTCTGAGCAGCTCTGCCTTTGTGTCTTTGCCCATGGCAGGGAGGTTGGAACTAGATGATCTTTAAGGTCCCTTCCAAGCCAAATTGGTCTATGATTCTAATGTAACTTCAAGTATTATTCCTTTGGACTGTGCTCAGGAGAGGACCATTTTTCATTTAATCACGTACCTAGTAAATTGGATTACTGTGAGATAAAATTCCAGCTAACTAATACATTGCTTTGGTGCTAATAACAGATTCCACAGAAAACTGGAGTTTTATGAAAAACTGGCAAATACTTGAAGATGACTTCTCTATGAAAAAATCTGAAAATACCACATACACTTACGATAGTCTACTGATGCGGAATCATTTTTGTATAAATAGAAAAATTCTAACACAATACCCAAGAGTTGGAGAGTGTCCAAGAGTGTGTCATTTTTCTAAAGCATTATTGTAAAAGAAGTCTAAAGCTTCCACTCACACTGGCTAAATGTTAAAAAGTCAGGACAATTTTTTGAACTATCTTAATTCATTGAATTTAAAAAACTGGACACAGATTTCAGAAAGATGAATGAGAAGGAGGCACCTTGTGAATCATCCAACATCACATTCAGAGGTGAAAAAACACCATATTTTTCCTCCTTTGAATCTACTCATCCACACATTTAAAACATGCATAGCTCAGCTCATTGATATTGAATGTTTTTCAGTAAATCAAACAAAGTTTAAATCTTTCTTGTATCACAGGAATAATTTGGTAGTATACTGACTTTAGCTTTGATTTTGGCAATGTAATTTTAAAGGGATGGAATTCTATATTCCTTGATTTCAATAAGAATGATTCATATGCTTATAGTTAGATATGAATTAATTACAGTTGTGAAAGCCATAGTTCTGTGTGAAGGCCTGAAGACAGCATTATTATGATTAATCCTGATCTGCTACATAAACTGTTTCATATCTGTACCTAGAATCTAAACTAATTTAGTACTTAACTAAATTGTGTGTACCAGAAAGGCATGGAGTGGTGAATGTGAGCAGAAATGCTAAGATGCATAGAACCCACATATTAAACAGTTTCCTCATTGAGAACTACAATCTCTGTTGGGCTAGAACTCATTTTCCAGAAAGGATTTTAGGAACCCAGAAATATGTGGAAATTAGTCTTTACATTTAAAAAAAAATAAATCTAACTGGAAATGGAATAGACATAATAGTAGAGGAATGTTTGAGATTTCTCATTTATCCATTCTAACTCACTACTTTCCTGGTAGCCCTAAGGTTTCATTCTCAGAGCTCCAAAGATTAGTAATTTGGTTTTAAGACCTAGCAAAAGAAAACCCCAAAGCAATATGTCAGATGTCAATTATCAGATTAAATTTGTTGTCAATTTTGGCTTACCATAATCTTTTTCATACTACTGAGCAAAAGCTCAGTATGAATATCCACAGTTTTACACCCGGCAGTGGTGAAGTAACCAAGTGTGGTGTTCATTAAATAAGCCTCAGAGCTGATGTTTTCCACATCTGTGCATTAAAAGAATTTGGTTTTACAATGTGGTAATTCATTGTCTTCAAGCTGAATGGTGATAAGCTCTGCAAGTCTGTTGATCTGCTGAACAAAAACAGGGCCATAGACTTCAAGTTCATGAGAGAAGCTACAAAAGGGCCTTAAATAATTTAGTATGAAAATAGTTAAGTGATGTTGTCACTATTTTTTTCTGTTTCCTCCTTGGGAAACTTTTTAAAAAATAGCAATTCAGCTGGGGAAACTCTGAAATTCAAGATGCAGGAAGAATTATTTCAATTGCATGTCGCAATACTCACTCTATGGCATTGTTAAATATTTCTCATTTTATTAATTGAAATGACCTCAAGAAATAGAACCAGTGACTCCTGAATTTTCCAGAGAATGAATCTTTTCATTTGAACTAATGGTAAGTTACCCCCAGAAAATTGAGTTTGTGTTCATAATGAAGTTATGAAATCTACTGCTGAATTCATTAAATTGGAGCAACTTTTATTTCATTATAGTAACAAACACAGCAAATTAATTTTCTCAACGAGGCATCAGTATGTGTTTTTAATAGAGAGCACTATTATGTGTGAACAATTAAAATCATTTACATTTGGAGAACATTGATTATGAATGATGTTATTATCCCATTAACATAGCAAACCCAATCAAAACTGAATGTTAAAGAGTTGAAATTGTTCATTTAAAATAATAAGCAAATTACATGCAGATGTAGACAGGAGTCTGGAACTTCGGTATGAAATATTGGCTGTGACTTGCACATACGATTAGTAAATTTGCACTGTCCCTTAAGGTCTAATTAAGCACTATAGACTGTAACACAGAGAGCTCCATACACATAATTACCCATTGTGTGCTTGCTTATCTATTTAAAATATTACGTTTGTAATTAATTATGTGTGAAAAATTATGAGCATCATTTTATCTGTGTAATCTTATCAAATAATCACTCTGCCTATCAAGAAATGCCAACATTTTAATTCTTTACGAAGGAACACAACTTGAGGATGTAAAATTGCATTTCTCAAGAAACCATGGTCTTTTACAAAATGTTGTTATGATTGTGCATGTGTGTGTGTGCATTTTTTCTTTTTTTTCGAACAACATCCTTTTGGGTAAATGAAGAGCTGTATGCTATTGGAGCTTTTGTTTTTATGGAAATAGGAAATTCAACTCAGGCAATCTTATAATGTGATATGGATACTCTGCATTAATCCAGTAAAATTTCTAATACAGTCCTTGAGGACTTACCTTGCCTCAAGCTTGCCCTACCTTACCTCAGCAGAAGCTTGTGACAAGGCATAGTGAAAAAAAAATATAATCAAAGCAATAATAATTCTCATTAATAAAAATTGTTTTCAATGGCACCTATCAAAGTAATCTTCCCCTCCTTGATGGTTAACTCCGCAGGAAGGCTACTGCTCTATCACCTGCTGCTCCCAAGGAAATTTAGGTCTCATCACACTATCACAGGAAATTAGGGCTGGGAAACAAACCTTTGGAGGTCAGCTTGTCCACTGCCTGAAGGCAGGATCAATGATTCCTGGTGATGTTTGTCTGTCCTAGTCTCCCTGAAGTGGGTACTAGAAGGTTTTTTAATCTTTGTCTGTCCTTAACTCTTGCAATTGCCTTAAAGTCAATAAGGCAACTTACCTATGTGTCTTGCCTGAGCTCCCTTGCATCTCTGTGTGATTTCTCATGTATTTCTTCAGTGTGAATTAGACTTTTGCCTTCTTCCAGTGATGGCATTTAAGTCTAAGAGTTATAATGAATCCTCACTTCATTAATCAAATAAAAGTGATATCGTGGATGCTAAGGAGTCTATAAACTCTCTGTCTATAGAAGAAAAGGATATTCAAATGAGTGGACTGTTATGATTTGAGGTCAGCATACCCCTATAAATAACCTGAAGCAAAGTAAGTGTATGAGGATCCGTGTATCTTTTTCTCATGCAAAGCCAACATTTATGCTCACTTTGGTGGCTAAGAAAATATTAGTAATTTACTCTGCCAAGAATAACAGTCTATTTTATATACACTCAGCCAAATTATACAATAGAAACATGGGAGATTTGTCTGCTATTTTTAGAAAAGCTGCTTTTGAAAAGCAGGTCTTATTCAAACAGATGTGGCTCCAGTTTGCAGCACGTCTCTGCTGGCAGCCGGCAAGTGCATGTGGAAGATCAAGAGACAACTCCTTTACACCCAGATACCACAGATATGTGTGCAACTGCTAGTTAGCATTTGGTCCTTCTTATCTTTTTTTTTTTTAGATTTGATATTCATTTATCCAGAACAAGGTTTTTTTTAAAGCCACTACGGTGTGAAGAAGCATGAACCTCGCATGGCACAGAGCTATCCAGACCCTTCCCAGTTGATGCAAGTGATGTTTGTCATCTTACCTTCTATTTGCATTCATCTGTAGATGTACCAGGAAATGGCACTTGCCTGACACCTTCCTGACACAGACCAGAGTGTGGATATGTCTGGATGAGGTGAAGGACACTCTGTTATGGGGAATTATGGAGTACTTGAACTGCAGTCATTTCTCTCAGAAGCTGCCTGTCCATGACATGGGTGAGCTTCAGCTCCTGTATGACCTACCCTTCCAGTCTGGGCAGAGGGTCAACCCAGTCAGTCGTAATGTCCTACCTAAAAGACAGAAAAGGGAGGTTCATTCTGAACGGGACAGATGAGGTCTTTTTTTTTAACCAGTAATTAGAGAGAGGATGGTCTGTAATCACTTCATGCAGAAAATGTTCTTGGCAACACTATAATTTGGGTATCAAAGATGCCATTTTTGCATACTGAGTAGACTATTAGTGGGGCTGTAGTATGACTAGCTGTGAGATCAGGGTAATCACAGAATTCAACAAATTGCTTTTCTACTCCTCATTAACTTCAGCTTTTGCCTGGATTAGTTTGAACCAGCTGTAATTCATCTAGGCTTTGGTCTCCTTCTTGCATTGAGAGATAACTGGTAAACAGCACCATCTGCATGGAACAAGAGAGTTGAGACTTCACTGTATTTCGTTTTGTTTTTCTTTTTCTTTGCAGACAGCAAAGCAGCACCAGCTGAAATTAATCTTTGTGATGAATAAACAATTGATTCGGTCCTTGTGAACACCCAGCTGGATTAGTTGGACAGGAAAAGATTTACACTAAGTAAGCAATTGGTCTCTACACTACACAGTCAGAGAAAACACAATTGCTTGTGTGTGATGCTATTGGCAGTTGCTTGCCTGGTGGTCACATCTGCACCACTTATGGTATCCTGTCAGAATGTCAGCTGGGGCAAATTAGTGTCCTCCCACTATGTCAAGCACAATTCAGCTCACTGTTTGGAACACTTCTTTCAGCAGGAAAATACACAAATGAGTGTAATGAAAACAAGCATAGAAAAAAACATATATATGTTAGTGAAAGTTTTTTTATCTTCCTAAATCTGAAATCAAAGCCAAAATAACTCTTCCCCTGTTTCTCTCTCAGATTAAAATATATTTGTCACCATGAGTTTCTCTCACATCTTTGGTTAATAATATATTTGTAATAGTGATTGAGGCCATGCAGCAATGACAAGGGTGTTCTCACATCACTGATTGCCTCAGAAACCATGAAGAAATTATTTTCTCACTGGCCCAGATTACAGCTGAATAAATTCAATAACAAAATCAGTCAGACAGATCTACTCAGAAGCTCATGTCAGAAAACAGCAGAAATAAACCAGAAATAAATCACTCACAGAATCTCTAGAAGGAATTTAAGATAAACTATCTTATTATCCAGTTGCTCTGATTGAAAAACAAACTAAAAATAATTAAATGATGATAGTTTTCTTTGCTATTTTGTAATCAAATTTTATTAAATATAAGCTCTAAAATTGTTCATAATCTCCCCAATTTGTGTGAATACTAGAAGATGTTCTGTAAAATTGAAATTCTAATTTTTGAGTGACTTTCTTAATGCCTTGAATTTCAAGAGAGTTTGTGTGACTATAGTTCATCCACAACATTTTTAACTATTAAATATCACAGTGATTATACATGCCAATAAAATTGCTAAAAATTACTTATATTTCCTTCTCACTAGAAAATATTTATAGTGCAAGATACCCTAACTCAAGAATTTTTATCTTTGCCATCCTTCTGTTAGACACATATAAGTAACTAGAGAAAAAGGACAACTGTTTATTTCAAATGTTTATCTAAAATAAACCAAATTACATATACTAAACTCTTTAATAGATTTCAAGACTTTGTCAGAAAATTTTTAATTGGCCCCTTAGTCTAAACCATTATTTAGGAATAGGGTTATTACGGCAAGAAGATATAAGAGAAAATGGAATGTCTCACTGAGATTTTTTTCGATGAAAGAGCATCATGCAAGAAAGTTAAAAATAGATTTTTCACAGGAAAAAAAGCTGTTTAGACAACATAAACAGCTATTTTGTACTCTTAGCTCTTTAGACTTTTCAGCAGATTGCTAACAAAACAAAATAATTTATTTAAACAAAATAAATAGGTGGGTGAATCAGAATAATTTCTGAAGTCACACTTCGAATGCTGTGTTCAGTTTTGGGCCCCTCAGTACAAGAAGGGCACTGAGGTGCTGGAGCATGTCCAGAGAAGAGCAACAAAGTTGAGAATGGTCTAGAGCACAAGTCTTATGAGGAGCTGCTGAGGGAGCTGGGGTTGTTTAGCCTGGAGAAAAGGAGGCTCAGGGGGAAACTAATTGCTCTCTACCACTACCTGAAATGAGGTTGTAGAGAGGTGGGTGTTGGTCTCTTCTCCCAAGTTACAAGTTATACAAGACAAAATAGCCTCAGGTTACACCTTGGGAAGGTTTAGATTGGATATTAGGAAAAATTTATTCACTGAAAGAGTGCTTAAGCACTGGAACAGGCTTCCAAAAGAAGTGTTTGAGTCACTATCCCCAGAGGTATTTAAAAGACGTGTAGTTGTGGTACTTAGGGGCACAGATTAGTGGTGTGTTAACAGCTGGACTTGCTGATTTTAAAAGTCTTTTTCAACCTAAACAATTCTATGATTCTATATTTCACAGACAGGTAAATCTGTTTCCTACTCACCTGGAAATTAAAAGCAAATTTACATCTCCATATATAACTGCTATAGTAGTGGGTCACTTGAAGTTATCATAGAATCGTAGAATTATTAAGATAAGAAAAGACCTCCATTTCTTGACCTATAACATGGAATTTTGTGTTGGCTTGATACCAGGATTCAGAAAAAATTTGCCTCTCTTCAATTGTCTGCTAATTTCAAATACATTTTTTTCAATTACAGTTGTGTCCAGCTCAAGGAACCATTAGAGACTTGAACCTCTCTGCAGTTGCTGTCTTCAGAGGTACTTTCTTCCTTGCATGAGATCATGATGAACCTATTCTTGTATTTTTAAACTTGCCCCTTGCTTCTTTTTACCCAGGTTTTTAAACTGTATTCTCTCCAGTTTCTCTCTTCCCATTGTTTTTCTACAGCCTTTGAGCTGTTTTGATTCTTGTCTCTCACAGGTTTTACACACTTACTTACCCTGTGTACTTCTCATAATCATATCTATTGTCATAGAAATCTATGTTTGATAGTCTTTGCTTTTATCTTTGATCTGGAATCTTAGTCAGACTTTCAGTTCATGAATGTGATAGTTAACTTGAGTCTTTATATGATGCACTTAGGGTTCCTCACTTCTGTCTCAGTGGAAAGGTTGTTCCTTGACATTTTTTTAAAAACCCTGATGGCTTATTCACAGATAGTTTCCAGATGTCTTCTTTAAAAAAGTTTCAGATTATTTAATTTGCATTCCTTGTGTCCTGCCTTTGCTATTTATATTCTCAGTTGTACCTAGGAATGACAACTGCACATAAATTGAGTGCAAAATTGTGCATTCAGTCTTGCAGAACCAAACAGATTCTGTGGCAGCTGTTAACCACTCTTCTTGTCTCAACTTCCTATCTGATTTCATGCAAAACACCTCAGAGTAGAATAAAAAATAAATAGAAAATAGGAGGAGGTCCAGAGAAAGAGG
This sequence comes from Cephalopterus ornatus, assembly GCA_013396775.1. Classification (NCBI taxonomy): domain Eukaryota; kingdom Metazoa; phylum Chordata; class Aves; order Passeriformes; family Cotingidae; genus Cephalopterus; species Cephalopterus ornatus. The sequence continues at coordinate 45,454 of VZRE01012041.1, forward strand.
CTGTAAACATTCCTCCCTGCTAGAGCTCTCTCTTGTGTCATTTGCCTCATTCACACCATGGAAGAGCAGTCAAGTAATCTCCTCACTCTGGCAATCCTGCTGGGAGCACATCCACATCCAAATTTGTGTGCCAAACCAGTTACTTACTGTTCTTAAGCCACTGTGAGAGGCTTGGAGCCAAATGGAAATGTTCTTGGCAGTACTGGATTTGGATAAAGACAAAGATGCCAGCAGGAGTTTGGTCTTGTGGAGAAAATGACAGGGTTGTCTCTAATTAAAACAGAATCAGGATTCTGAGTCTCTAACATCCCTCAAATCCCTTTCCTGCAGAGAATTGACAGCTGTGAAAAAGGATATCCCTTCTCATTCCTACCAAATGACCAGGCAGATATTAACTGGAGTGCTATAATAAGATCCCAAGGTTACTTGTAATTCACGAGAATATCAGTGTGATTCCTCAGGAGGAGACTTATTTTCTTGAGAGAAATCTAGGGAGCTTCTTATCAAACACTGCAGAAATAGTTCATGAAGCTTGCAAAGCTTGGATGCAACATCCAGGCTACGTTAGAAGGAGGTTGTTCAGAAAGGCATTAGTACTTTCCCTTTCTTAAGGCATGAGGAAACCAAGTTTAATTATGTGGTCACATATTTTCTTTAAGGGAGGTGAGCCTTATTTGTACACTGACAGGTAAGACTAGGGGTTGTTTGTATGTTTTCTGTCACTGATACGTCCCTTACTAGAAAAACTCAGATACGGGTTATCAAAGGGCAAAGGTTGAATTCCAGTGTCATTTTTTTTAGGAGAAAGGGTAAATAACATAAAAAAGTTTTTCAGTGCTCTGCCTGAATTTGAGGTATTATGTTTAGTATCAGAAGAAGAGAAGTCAAACTAGCCTACAGAGAACTTGTGAGACTTGTACCTCTTCTTTCTACAGAAAAGATACATATATTAAGTTTAGAAGTGGAAGAAGATGTAGCCAAAATAGGTATCAGAAGAGTTAGCATGACTGCTGGCATTGAAAACCCCTCCAATACACTAGGATCAGATTATTTTCATTTTCAAAAATTATGAAGCACTGTATCCCTACTAATGTTTCAATATGTTTTGAAATAGTGCATTTAGAGAAGAGTTGTGTTTGCAGGCAAGGTCAGCTGATCGTGCAATTTAGAAAGAATGTGGGAATGGAAGCGGATGAGGAACATCATAAAATTACTGCTGCATCCTTCAATCTATGGTGTGACATGGCATAGCAAAGTGGAGAGTCTGTAGTCTGCTTCGGAAATTGCTTTATAGACACAAATGCTTTCTGACTGGGAAAAGAGTGTTGTGTGAGATCAATTCTATGATTTATTCACGGACTTTGTGATCAGTGAGAAATTGCTCATGGACTAAACATTGGGAAATACAGTTTTTGTGGAAAACTGACTATACCTTTTCTTTTTTTTTTTTTTTTTGGTAAGACAAAGGAATTTATGGAAAGTTAGAGAGACAATATTTTGATTTGTGCTTCTTCACTTTTCCCTGAAATGTCAAATTTAAATGCCTCCTGGTATAAATTACTGAAAGAGTCAAATACTATGTTTGGCTTCTGTGTGTACAATGAATTGGTTAAAGCCTAAATTTTTATGAATTTGGGGAAGATCCATGGCTTTAATCTGGTGGGGGGGGTAATCTATATTATCACATAGCATGGGACTTGTTTTTTATGTTATCTTAAAGATCAGCTCATAATTTTCAGTTTCTCAGCTCTTTTTGGAGAAGAAAAAACAAGACTATTGAATTATTACTTTATTTGCAGATTATTTTGCAACACCTTCAGTAAAGAAATTAGGTAATTTTGATCTATTCAATGTTAGATATATAAATCTCTATGAAATCAGAATACTATTTTTTGTATAGTTTTGGTGGCTAATAGGATTGACAAATGTATAATATAAAACTATTAAATATTGATAGATTGCAATTTTCTGTGTTTGTCTTATACATGATAAGCCAGCACAATTAGCCTCATCATCCTCATGAATAACTTTATGGCTCATTCAGACTCTGAGATCTCTTTTATATTCAATAATAATAAATACATAATAATGATTTACAATTGAATGGACAGCATTTCATTCATTAATTGATAATTTCATTGATGTTTATTGATGACTTACTATAACATTCTTTTTTCAGAGGTATGTCTAGTTGAACTTTTTAGGCTCAGGTAACCTGACTTTACAGTTATTAAGAATCAAATACAGCTTATAAGACGTTCTATAAATTCACACTTTATAAGAAAAGCATTTTAGGGGAGGTGGAGTGGAATAAGTGAACCTGTTCAGTACTAGATCAGATCACTGAAACTTCTGGAGTCTAGTCTATATTTTATTTCATTTTTGACTTGCTAGTTTTATAAGGATGTTTTACGCTTTCTTTTGGTATTTTATTATGTAGACTTCTTTAAACTAATTGGGAGAATGATGTCTATTTTTTTTTCTTGTTTCACATTTATTTTTTCTTTGACTTATTTCAAAGAATTTAGTTTAGTAATGACAGAATTACAAGTTAACCATTATTCCAGAGTCTGCAGAGTAATGAAACATTGTTGACACTGTGCTTGTTCTCATAGGAATAAGCAGGAATGAGTCAATAATTAGCTAGGTTAGCTTTCACTGATGTGATAGATGAGGCACCTTGTATCTGGCAGATATCTTTTCTAAAAGCTAATCTATTATACTCTTTCTTTTTTTTCCCCCCAGGCTGGAATCATAATATAAATAAACCTGCAATCAGATGAAAGCAAACTCATTTGAGGCCTTTTTGATACTCAGGAGCTAGCAAGGTTTGACTGCATAACTTAGAAAAGTTTCCAAACTTCTACCTAATTAAAATGAAATAGGCTGATACATAAATTCTGAGAAAAAAATATGCTCAAGCTTCATAGTTTATGCTCTCAGCTCGAAACTAGACAAAATATAATCAGGTCAGGTATAAATTCTCCTTTGTGTTTCAGCTGGGACTCAAAAGCCAGGTTAGAAATGTAGGAATTTATCCCATGTGATGCAGAAATAAGGAAAACATGAAACCCATGGGAACTGAAACCAGCTGTTCTTCTGTTTCCGTTCACTGAGGGCAGAGTGACAGGTGACATTGTTTGTAGAGGCCCCATCCGTCAGATTTAATGACCTCTTATTAAAACTGTGCTAAGTATTCAACAATAAGCCATATATTTAGTCATCATAGTGCGGCGTGTTTCTCAGAAAACAAATTTCACCTGTAAATAAGAGGGAATAAAAGCCAGGAAATCAGGACTTTTCCTAAGGTGTTGATTTTAAAATACTGTAAGTGAAGGCGAGAAATATATTGGTACCTGTGATCATACCTATACAAGGTTGTGCTATCTATTATAGTTGTAGGTGTTGTGTAAAATACTTCATATTTTCCCAAATAACAAAAGCCCAATTCTATTTACAGCATAAAACTGGCAACAGAAATGAGTGGCTGTGAGGGAAAGGGCAACTGATTTAGCCAATGACTGTGGTACAGTCAAACCTGATACAGCATAGAGTGACCTTACCATCAGAAGATTTTTGACACATTGATACCGAAAAAATGTCTTGATTATACTGAGTAACAGATGATATCACCATCTGTACTAGTTTCAGCAAGATCATAGTCATCAGCAGAAATATGAAATTTGTACTTGTATTATAAATCCCTCTGCTGTGCTTTCTTCTCTTTCCTATTTCAGATTCATGCCTTCTTTCCTTGCTTCTGCTTCTCACTCAGGTTTCATTTTTATGAAGAACAAGAGGATCGTCCTTGACACAGACTGTCTCATACCTTTGGAATGATAGAGCAGCTCACAATGTCACAGTATTTTGTACCTGAAAGTACCAACTTTTTTTTTTTTGCAAGGAGTGAAATTACTTTGCTGAAATAATCTCACCAAAAGTTTTCCTCAAAAAATTCATGTGGATGTTAAGCAGTCAAAAATTATGTGGAGAAAGTTAACGTTTACATATTTATAAATTCCTTACATGAATTTTTTAGTAATTTCTACCAAGACTGTTTAAAATAAATAAAATCTTGTCCTCTGGAAAAGAGGAAGATTAAAGTTCAGGCTAATGATCTTAAAGGACCCTTACAATGCTGGAAGGAGAGGTTTCCCACTTAATGATCTCAAATCACTGAGCAAAAAACACTGAGGCTTTTTAAAATGTCTCTAAAATAAAACTTCTTAGCTTTGCTAAGTCAATACAAAAGATTATGTAGTTTGCACTAAAAAATCTAAAAAAAAAAGAAAATTTTATTTCTCATTAATTTTAGTTTTCATTGTTAATTTTTATTGTGGTGGTTATTTTTTCCCCAAGTTATTAAAATATTTTGAAAAAAATTTTTACTATCTCTCTGACTGGCGGCCACAGGTTGGAGAGAACCTCAGGAAGCCTCTTCTCCAAACTCCTGCTCAAAACAAGGTTACCCATGACACAGCAGGTTACTCAAGTCTTTAGTCACTCAAGTTTTGAAATCCCCGTGGATAGAGACTGCAGATTGGGCAACCTGTTTTTAAGTTCAATTATCTTCTTTGGGAAAAGGGTTTTCCTATATCTAGATGAAGCTACCTTATTTCAATTTCTGCTTCTTGATCTCTGGCCATAAGGTGCTGTAGGCCAACTCTACATTCCCACAGACCTCTTCTGGGTACTGGAAGAAGAATGTTTTTGGGTCTGAAGTCTCTTCTCCCCCAAAACTCCTTTCTCCAGATGGCCCAGTCCCAGCTCCCTCACGTGCTTTGCACAGGCTAAATGCTCCAGCCCCAACCACCTAAGTGGTCTTTGCTGAATTCACTCCAGTTTGTCCATGTGCAGTCTCTCTCCTGACAATGATCTGTTCACATAGCCCAGGACACTGTCAGCTCTTGTTGTTTCCTGAAGTGTCCTTCCCATAGATCTCCTTGGACACCCCAGCCCTCTCCTGTACCACTGCAGGGGACTCCTCCCTTCCCTGTGCTGGACCGGACATTGGTCCTGGCTGCATTTCATAAGGTTCCTGTTGGCCCATTTCTCCAGCCAGTGCAGGTCCTTCTGCATGGCCCTGCCCTGGACTATTTCACCTTATCCCCCAGCTGGGTATTGCCTGCAAACTTGGTCAGAGTGAACTCGCTTGAGCTACCCAGCCCAAGCTGTAAAACCTACATAAAGCCTGTCACAACTCCGTACCAGGTGCTCTCTTTTGCCATGTTCCTCTCAAAGGTGCTGGGAAGAACAGATCTAAGGATAGACACCAATGATATTCTACTTGTTACCAACCTTCATTATCCACTGCCCTCTGAGCCTCACTGTTTAATCAGTTTTTTATCCATCCAGTTGTCTATCCATCTAAACTATAAAATCCCACTTTCAGTACAAGAATTTTGTGGGAGATTGCATGGGTTGGTTCAATGTTCCTATCAGAGAAAGAGGAGAAATTTGTTTTAGGGCTGATTTGATCATGAAACAGTCTGGAATCTGTAGCTTCCATGTCACAGGAAAACTTTCCAACATCTAGTTCGTGGAAAAGCCTAACAGCACCTATTTCTCAAGCTTTCCTGTGAAGCTGGGCTTTCCTGCAACATATTTTCATATACTTTCAATACACTTATGCTAGCATTGTCAGCGCTATTTCATCCACTGGGCACTGTGGTCCTTATCTCTTCTGTGTCTAATAAACAGTGTTTGTAGCACTCCCAAAGTGTGTGCACTAACCATACAAACAGTTGCAAATGAATAGAAAGTACACTATTTGGCACAGAATTTGTAGTCACAAATAGACTATCATGTTTTTCATAACAAGCTCAGTACTAGATGTAAAAAACATTTTACTCTTGCATGAGACTATTACAAGGAATCCAAACATCACTCCTGTCACTGTCCAGAATACGAAGGAGAGAGGCTTTGCTTTGTCAGAACATCAGTGTCAGTAGTTTCATGGATGATACTATCTGTTTTCTCTCTTCTTTTGGCTTTTTTTTCCTTTTTTTTTTTCTTCCAAAACAAAGGAAAGAATAAAGTACCAAACATTCAAAATATGATGACAATAAGAGATGTGTGTCTTCTGGTTTAAGCCTATTTAGTTAGCTGCAGTCCCAGTGGGAATGATTTTTTTCCATTAATTAGTCTTCTCTAGTTTGTTTTTTGATTATTGCATTTAATTTAATTTAATAATTTTTTAAATTTTATTCTTTCATTCCAATGGTTTCTAGTATTTTCTTTGATATTTATTCAAGTTTTAGGAGTAAAAGTTTGAATATGACAGAAAAGCATTTCGGGTGCATTAGAGAAACCATTGAAACAAAGCTGCTTCCCTCTAATGTTCTTGGAATACCTCTTTCTTCAGAATTACCTGCTTTGTGGAAGTTTTACTTTTGTCCAGGGTTTGAGTCCTAGACATTTCTTTCCCTTATATCCTTTTTTTGGTGGTTTATCTCTAAGGCATTAAATAAACAATGTTTATGTCATTAGACCTCCTTCTGTTTCCAGCATGAAGAAGGAATTCATCAAAGCAAAGGTCAGATGGGACAGGAGGTCTCTATCTGATTTTTAAAAATAATGGTCTTTCCAGGGGAGAGCATAAGTTTTCCCACTAAGGCATGATACTCAAACTGTGTTGAGCACCTGCGGCTCCCACTAACTTCAGAAGAATATGTGCATCCTAAGCATCTCTTAAAAATTAGCACAGTGCCCTTCCATTGCACTTCTCCATTCTGCCAAATGCAACAGGGATCCAATAGGAGTAAAGGGATTTATCCTGAAATAGGTGTGGATTCAGGAGGTGGAAAAAAGGGAATGTCTGTGTTAGCAAAATGTGCTTGCCCAGCTGATATTTCATCTAATCCTGTTTTAACTGTTCCTTCCATATGACTAACTTTCTGCCTATGGCTTATTTGGCAAAATTACAGTAGACCATACAAAATAGAGACAGAGTGAAAAAAGTCTAAGGAGGGAGTTAAAATTACCTAACAAGCAAAGGGTAGCAAAAGGAATAAAGAATAAGGGTCTGAGGTAAGTTAGAGATACTTGTTTTGCTCTTTCTGAGGAAGGTTGGCTTTCTTGGCCTTAGGGCAGAGAGCTGTGGTGGAAAACTCTATATCCAGAATAAAAGTGTAGAAAATAGGAAGCTTTGTGTAACGGTTTCTAATTATATAGTTAATGACACTTGGTTTCTGTTAAGTAGAGATTTTGGAATAGATGAATGTCAATTATTTAGTGAGCTTAACTGGACTAATTCTTCTAACTTTTTTTTTTTTTTTGCATTTTATCTAGATTTTAGTAAGGCTAACAATGAATTCTTGCTTTAACATGTATGTTTTCCCATAAACAGAGTTAGAAATTAACAAATAAAAATGTGGTAAATTAAGTTACCAATAATAGTAATTTAAATCTTCTATGTAACATCTGATCTGTGGAAACTGATTTCTACTTTCAGCAAAAAAAAAATGTGGGTCAACTTTATAGTCCATAGTGTGATTTGCTTTTGCAGATAATGGCAAATGGTGAAGGACAAACAAACAATTCTGCAGCTCAGCCGATGTCTGATAACTTGGTGAACCCAAGTATCTAGAGGATTAGTTATAAAAGTAATTAAATTCTAAACCAAATCTTAAAAAAGTAAAGGTAAATAAAGGTATCCAATGTACCCAAATCTGTTCTAAAAAGCATTGACAGTTAATCCAATGGAATGTTGATATAAATGACAATGTAATTTAATTTTTATACAAAAAAATTCCAATTTAAAAACTATTCAAGAGTCTCTACAGAAAGTTTTGATTACAATAATGAATTATCAGTATAGAAAGCTACATTAGCATAAGCAAATCTCAGAGCAGGTCCATCATACTTCAGATGCAGAGTATTGAGCTGAAAAACTTTAATTACAAATTAACTTGCACAGAAATTGACACTGAGATAAAAAAAGGCATTAATTATGAGTGATAAAATTCTTATTGTGCACTTATGTTTATAAATTCAGTTTTAATCTGTCCTAACGATGTTACAACAGAACCACAAGATGAGCTTTCCTAAATCACAGCAAGAATTGGAAACAATAACATTTTTTCCCTCTAAAATGAATATGTGTTTTGAAACCAGATATTTTTTTGTAGCAAACCTGCTCAGCTCCCCTGTGTGGGGGCAAGAGTTGGACTTTGATGATCCCTGTGGGTCCCTTCCAGCTCAGGATATTCTACGATTCTATGATTCTAAAACAACTAAACCTGATAGTCCGGACCAAGAATAGATTAAGTGATCCAATGCTCATATTAAACCTCAGACAAAAGTCATTAAAACCTCTAGCACAGAGAAATACCCACAGCCACCTTAAACAGTGCTCCCCATTTCCAGAGAAGTCAATTTCTACATTGAACTGCAAGAATCAAGTGGCTTAATTGCTCATTTGTCTGTAATCCTCTGGGATAGTGAATGTTACTTTATTTAATTCATAAATACCCAAGAGTAATTTCCCCCATATTTATTTTCCACTGGTGCATCAATCATACCCATTTGACAGGGTTCTGGAAAACGTAATCTTTTGGACTGACCATAAAAAATGAAATATGCCAACCTTTTCAGAAGGTGATGGGAAAAGAGAAATCCCTATACAGCTACATGCAAGCACCATGTTATACATATTTCCATGAGCATATTTCCCTGAGCATATTTCCCCAAAGATGTAGAACTTAGTAATTCCCTATTATTATTCCCTTTCAGCTCCCAGAAAGATGGAGATGCAGTAAAGAGGAATCTTGGACTCCAGATCACTGTGTACATGTCCAGCATTATATAGCAAAGATGAATAAAAAAATAAATTATTTCTGTGGCAAAAATCAGTCAGGATACTCTAGTCTAAGACAAAAGCAGAAACCTTCCCCTACAAGAGATAGTAAGAAAGGAAGGGATAAAATAAATTGACAAAATAACTCTAGATATTTTTCTATGCAGTCTGAATTTTTCTGCTACTAAAAAAAAAATGTACTCTCAATCAGGTCTTTGTGTACAGTCTTCACAGTCAAATCTTCCAGTGATGCCTTCTAAAGTTAGGTGGAGACTGTTGGTGTGCCTTGCCTTGCTTAAAAACATGCCAAGAAACAGGAAACATGCCAAGAAATGGAGAAATGGGAGAGAAGAACAAGAAGGTAAAAAAAAAATAAGGAAAAAAATAGCCTACTGAATCTTTGGGTGTCTGATACTAAACTATGAACAAGACTTCCACGTTTTCAACCTGTAGAAATAAAGAGGTTTTTTTTCTACTCTCGTCTGTTACTGTATCTACAATTCTGGTCATCTAAAACAGAGGCTGTTATGGAAAGGGGTACAAGTATAATGGTAAAAGCACCTGAAGCCTACCTGCTTATGGACCTCAGATGCAGCTAATAAACCTGAACAGTGTGTAGCTGCCTTCTTGAATCAACCGCATGAATTCAAAGGAAAAAAAAATCAACAAAAAAACAGTCCGCCTTGTTTTTAATAATCCTCTTTGTTTGGGGTTGTTTTTTTCAAAATGTTTGTTTGTGTTCTCATCAAATAGAGACAAATTCATTGACTTCTGTTTCCTTGAGGAACCATAGAGAGCCAGTAAATGTCTGGCTGATTGAGTAGCTCATTTCTAAATATTAAATAGTTTCTGAGGAATGTATTTTGTTAATCCTGAAAACACTTAAGTCAGTTTGGATGTCTTGTATTCACTCTGTACAAAAGCCCATCAATATCCACACAGTAATGAATCTCAAACTTTGTCTTCCGAGGTGGTATTCCCAATCTTAAAGTAACATAACAGCCAATAAGAACAATTTAGACTGTGAGAAAATGGGAGTTGTCATTTTTTGCTTTATAATTTCTTTACAGATGTTTAGTCTTTATTAATTAAAACATTTAAGTTTGAGTTAACTACTTTTTTAACATCAATACAAAGAAAAGGTCCATCCAGAAGGTGATTCACCAGCTTATTTTAGACACTTATCCCAGGCAGATATGAATCACTCCCTGAAGATGCCCATGCACATTTCAACACAGTATTCCAACTTCTTAAGCTAAGTAAGTGCATGAAAAAAGTCTCAGTTCAAATTTTCATTTAACTTCCTATCCCATTACAATTCAAAGAAAAAGTAAAGAACAAACCCAGTAATGATTTAGGAATTATTTAAGATTTTTTAAACAATTTTTTGTTATCTTGGAGAAAGTTGTTTGATTTTCAGTTCCTTTCATCATCAGAATGACGAGAAAGAAGCTGACTGCTGAATTCTTTTATTTAGCTGTACTATACTAGCTGTGTTGGGGTTCTACTACATCTCGGACAGTGAGTTCTCCTTCACATTAAGAATCATATTTCTCAGGAAAATTGGTTTTTACTTTTTTCAACAGGTTGCTATTAAAGTATTTTACACACCACAGGGAAAGAATCTTATTGATTGACATTAAATTTCTGCTACTTATTGGTAGAGCAAAGAATACTGATTTTTGAAAAGTCAGACATATTTCTGGATGTTAATAAAAACCTTCAATAACCATAATGAGAAATTGTAGAATTTCTAGTATTTTCTATCAATTCTAAAATAATGCCATTTCATTAAGTAGAGAAAAAGTAATTTATGAATGTCAGATATGAAATCAACCAAGCTAACAAGTTTTACAAATGTCAAAAATTATTAGCAATACTTCTTGATGGACAACAATGAGTCAAGAATTTTGAAATGCCATCTTTACAGTCTGTTTTAAAATATTTCTAAATTTGAGTTGTTGTCTTCTTTGATACAGATAAACATGTGTCTATGCATGTTATCTTTACTGTATTTTAAGGACTGACCACTCAAGGAGATTGACCTTGTTACAACTGATTATATAACTAGATGAACAACTTGATTGGAGAACAATGTTTGGCAAAGTGAAGTCTGTAACTAAGACAACCCATTTATGTATAAAAGAATGGTAATCATAAGAAAGACAAGATTTTCCAACCTCATAAAGGTTGATTATTATTTTTTGATTAAATTTAGACTTGGCTTATCCTAAGTAAAACCTTTTTTTCTTTTCTTTTTCTTTTGGTGTATTAGATCTAATCACTTACAGCTTTCAAATAGCTTCCAAATGATCACATTTTTGTAATATTATTTTACCTCTATTTGTCTAACATATTTAGGAAGTTTTCTTTTTCAAAACTTAGGTGTCTTTTATTTTGAAGGCTTAATGCTGTTTCTTTTCTAGAAAATTGATAAAACTTGTGATGGATAATAGATATCTTCTGTTCAGATGGTAACACCAAAGTGTTCTAAAATCTCTTGGGATATGCTGTTCCTTTTTTTAACCTTTTGCTCTGATATGGAGTAAGGAATTCATTGGACCTCCAGTATAAACACATTTTTCTTCTAGACTAACTAAATAGTAACCTATACTCTGTGGAGAAGTTTACTGTCAGAAAACCAGACAAATTCAGCATTGGCTAGAGCTAGGTTTTATATTTTGTATTTGAATATCTTCTAGATGTCTACAATGTGTGGATCTGCAGCACATCAATTACACAATTAGCCAAAGCCTTGCACTGTAATCCTAAAGCATGTGTACCATGCCCAGATCCTCAGCAATAACAGAGGTCTTTGCAGTGAGCAAGGCATGTCCTTTCCCAGAAAAGCAATGTTACTGCACCTGCACTGAGCAGTCTTTGAAACAAGGGTTAATTGAGAGGTTAGCATGGACGATGCACTAAATAGTTGAAGATGATATTGCAGCAAAATGGTCACATATGAAACTAATTTGGTGTAAACCCCAACAAAGAAAACCTTTAATAAGAAAGAGGAGAGTGTGTCATTACGTGTGTGGTAGAAATCCTTTTAATTATGCTACGATAAAATATTTCTTCTCAGCTATAAGCTGTGCGCAGTAGACTCATAGTCAACAGATTTGTTGCCTAGTGAATTAAAACCAGATTAGGAAAGGCTACCATTGCATGCTCATCTGGTAAGACATAATAAGGGTTAATTTGATCTGCTTATTCATCAAGTGCTACTGGAATCTGTGTGCATATGAGTGTGCGTGAGAGAGAGGTAAAGCAAATAATCAGGACAAATTTTATGCAGAGGCCCTGATTTGGCAGCGTGTGTGTGTGTGTTGTCTGAACATACAAGAGTTACTGAGGTTTAGGCGGCTTTGCATTTGGGACTGGAAAGTTGAGGTCAGATTTCAACAGATTTCCAGGTGCCTACAGATGTTGAGAAGTGTTTCTAGAATATCTTGAACAGGATAAGACTACTTTGACTTTGGGAATGTGGCCCTCTGAGTTTATCTGCTACGTTTGGTGCTTAAATACTTTAGGAATCTCGTGTACATTTAAACGGCTTTATGAGCTGAGATGCAGGTGGCTGCCTTTCACAGAGATCCCCTTAGCCCGTCCCACTTCTCCATCCTGTTCTGCTGAAACACGTCAGCTTCCAGCTTTCTCAGAGCCGGGAATTCTCATCCAGTGCTTTTTCTCCGTTAAAAGGGGGGCCATCTCTCTTTCCAGTTGTATCACACCCTTTTAAAATCACCTTCTTTACTCTGTATTGTCTTAAAATACAGGATGGTGAGATCATAAAGAAGGCATAGTTAAGACTACAAATTGAAGGAAGAGAAATGTTATTATAAGAGAAATATCCACACTTCCTCCAGACCTAGTTCTTTACTAAAGTTATTCAAATTTCCTAAACGACAGGGTATTTATTTTCTAATGGTAGCCCACAGACTTTCAGGTTCCATGGAATATTTCTTCAGGGGAACAGGTAAGAACAGCCATTTCTGATGACTGTTAAACCAGACTCTTCAGTAACGCTGGAAACAACTGTTGGTAGGAGGCTTTTATCACTGATGGCTTTGCTGTTTTACTAGAAAATATTTATGGTGTCTACAGATTAGAAGGAAAGCATAAAAATCATTACAATAAGGTATATATTTTTCAGAAGCTATTATGATCAGTGAATTTCGTGTGTTCCATTATATCTTCTTCTTAAACCATCAACCTACTGGCTCAAGGCCAGGACCCCATGCAAAAAGGTTCCACAACAAATGCACAGAAAATGTGGTGCCAAAAAGTAAAGGTTTGCTGTGCATGCACCACATAAATAAAATGTGCATTTGCAAGGCAATACATGTGCACTGCCTGTTATATGAAGTGAAAATAGACTCTGCATTGTTCAGTAGAGCCCTCTTAGGTTGTATTGTTAATTCTTAGTTATAAACACACTTAGCAGTATGTCCTCACAAGCTATTTGCAGAATCTTCCAAATAGGATTTTGGCTGGTTTTGCTGATTTTTAAAGTAAAATGTGAAGAGAAAATCAGAGAAGACTCGATATCCTTGCTATGCTGTAGCTGTGCACCACAAACTTTCGTTTAAGATTGCAAAAAATTTAACCAATAGCAACACTAGACAATTCTGGGGAAAATGCCAGAGTATGCAGGGGGACCTGTTATGGACCTGTTCACTCCTCTGATGCCAAGTGACAGGAAGGGTCAGGAATTGAGAGACTGATGGATGTCTTACAACTTTTCTGACAACCATTGCGGTTAAGACTGAGCATTTTGAGGCTGAAAAAGACCTGAAGTTGTCTTTACTATAGGACTAAAACCTGGCACAGAACGCTTCCAACCATAAACTGGATGAGAAAAGCAATGCATTCCTGCAGGTTAAGAACCAGATCTGTTTATAAGCAGGACATTCTCAGAAGTGAAATCACAGATGCCCTAGAATGCCGTGGATCATTCATAGGCTATCCTCACAGCATGTAAGTTTTTAAGGTTTTGTTTCTCCGAGGTAGTTTGTTGGCTCCATCCATTGTAGTAGAAAACTTTTCACCACACATTGTGTAATAAAAATTTACTTAAATTTGGGATTCAAAATTTCAGACCTGTGTTTCAGATAATCCTCTTTCAAATACCAATCTTTTGCAAATTTACCTAGTTTATTTTTAACTACATAATCTTTAGTTTCTTTGGATGATACTGAAAGACAAGAGCAGTAGTTGATGCAAAGGACAATGGATGTTGTTTGTTATAATTTTTTCCACCTAATTTTTCACATATGAAATAAAGATCTCATAATAGTTCAATGCTAATGCTGACAAGACTATTTCTTTTACTAAAAACAGTGAAATAAGGATGCTTATTTCATCAGATGGGAGCTGTTAGCTGACCTTTTTTCCAATCACACTATTATCTACAGTGCCGTTTCTGGAGTTATCCAGAATATCTTTTCGAATATCTTTTAAACCCATTAGGACGTTGGAAATATTTCACTGAACAAGAACTTAGTTTTTGTCCATTTTTAAAACAAGCAAACGAACAAACAAACAAACAAGTTTCTAATTTTTTAGTAGTCTTGGCAGCTGTGGAGAGAACTCGAATGTTTCCCTCAGTAGTCCTTTGTTGTGCTTGTGGTGGGTGGTTACTGAACCCTGTGGTTAAACTTGGAATGGAGGAAACTTGGAAATGAAGCAGGAAATCAAGCAAAGACATGCAGGCAGAGCAGCGTTGGTGGTATAGTGGTGAGCATAGCTGCCTTCCAAGCAGTTGACCCGGGTTCGATTCCCGGCCAACGCAGCTGCCTTTTTGACACCTCTTCCAGAGGTGCAGTGCTGCCATCCACAGGAATCTCAAGCGGATGGAGAAAGGGGTCACCAGAAACCTTATGGGTCACCAGAAACCTTGTGAGGCTCGACATGGAGAGATGGGCAAAACAATGCACCCCTCTAGACACTGAAAACCTGCATTGTCAGGAAAGGATGTGAGAGTTTGTGGAGTCTCCATTCTTGGAGATACTAAAAAACTCTGTGGATGTGGTCCTGGACAACTGACTGTAAGTCACCCTGCTTGAGCAGTGGGGTTGGGCCAGATGGTATCCAGATGTCCCTTCCTACCTCAGTAGTTCTGTGATTCTGTGCGTCAAGCCAAGGTGAGAACTGAGGGCAGAAGACCAATACAAGATGTTAGTGATTTCTCAAGGAGTGGGTACAGCACCAGGAGCTGGACTGAGAGACAAGGCAGCCAAAGGAAGAAGTGTTACTGCAGTAGAGCTTGAGGAATGCACACAAGCTATGGTTCACTACAGAGCGAGTAGCTAGCGCCTTCAGATGATGCATCAAAGTTGAGCGGTAAGTACCTCCCAGGAAGACTCACTGTCTGAGTGCACTTTCAGGTCGCTGAGAATGCCTACCAGTTTTGGTGATGCAATTAATCACTGTCAATCCCATGGCTCAGATTCCATTTATACATGAAACCTGACTCTTGACAACTGTTTCAGAGAAAATATTCCATCCCAAAGCAATTTTGAAACAATTTCTATTAGATTTTCAAAAGCTGTTTATATGACAATTGCAGACAGGACCTACTCACATGGTAGGCTGCAGTAAATGGAAGAAAATGCGAATATACTAAACATTCACTTCTTTTGTTTCAGTCTATTTTCTTTTTTCTTCAAGAGGGAAAAAACACACTCATAGGTTTATAGAAATCAAAAGAAACAAAGGGCTAAAGGAGCTGAGCTAGCCTAAGGAGAAGTTTTAGCCATTTGCGCTTCATAGCTAAGAATGGGTAATGACTGGAGTTCCTAGGAGGAGTGGAGAATGGGAGATACAAGCTGTGAAAATGTGATAGATTTACAAAGGGCTGATATTTGAAAGAGGATGAAATCCTCTGTCCTGGAGAGAAGAGGTTCTGGAAGTAGTGGGTGGGTACTATGCCAGCAGGAGGCAATGGACCGAAAATCAAACCAGAGGGGTTTTAGCTGTCCAGATTCTCACCATAACTTGTATGTCCCTAAACCTAAGCTAATGGGTCAAAATGATTAGCAGCTCTACTTCAACCAAATTAGACTTCTGCTGGAAAAAAAAAATTCGCTTGTTTGTATAAGCCTGGATGACACTAGAGGGAAAATCCTCACATGAAAGCCTGAAAAATGCTCAAAAAAGAGGTGTTGAACCACCTAAACACAGAGGAACACAAGGGATGCTCCACTTCTGAGTGAGGTCAGTGACTCACCACGTTCAGATACAACTTCATTTATAGAATTCTATCAGAATCAGAGAATAATAGAATGGCCTGGGTTGGAAGTGACCTCAAAGATTATCTAGTTCCAACCCCCTGCTTTGGACAGACACACCCTTCACTAGATCAGATTGCTCGAGCCCCATCCAACCTGGCCTGAAACACTTCCAGGGATGGGGCAGCCCCAGCCTCTCTGGTCAGCCTGTTCCAGTGCCTCACCACCCTTGCAGTAAACATTTTTTTCCTAATATTGATACAAAATTTTTTGCTAATCTAAACTTACTTTTGTTTTGAAACCTTTCCCCCTTGTCCTGTCACTAGATGCTCTTGCAAGAAGTCTCTCTCCATCCTTCTTGTAGTTATTTCACATTGATTTATTCCTTCTTTTGGAAACAGGAAAACAACATAGCTGTTGCTAGAGTGGATGGCTTAGAGACGGAAGGGAGAACTTTCTAGCAGTAACTGCTTCCTGTCTACTTACTCATTGCAGGAGCACAATGTCTAAAATGTATAAATAATCTACAAAATTTACAGCATCCTTCTTAAAAAAAAAAAGTCTTGAGTTTCCACCTACAATAATCCAAGCAAGAGATTCCATATTTTAAATATAAAATATTCTGATTTTTTTTTAATAAATTGTTTAAAAAATTAACATGCTCACTGGTATCATTCGGCTGGTTTCTTCAGCTTTCTGCTCTGGTTCTCTGTATTCACATTTTAGCATTTGCCTTACAATTAATTAACATAATTTTGGAGTATGAAGTACACAGTGTTTGCTACAGTCTTAGTGAAAGTAAGTGCAAAAATACTGAGTGTCTTACACTTGTACATTCTTGGAATTTATAGGAAAAGGAAGGAAGTGAAGGAAGGAAGGAAAGGGAGAAAAAGGAGGAACATATATATACACCTACAGACATACACCCACACGCCTTTCTAAGTGCATGATTTGGCTTACATAGTCATATTATTCTGTCTGATAAACGCATAATAAAATGGTACTTTTTTTCCATTTGTTTTCTTCACCTCCTCAAAATAGATTTGGAGACTTTTTATGCTCTAGCATATTTTTCAACTATCCGGACGGAAAAAAATACTTTCAAGAATTTAATGAAAATTCTGTTAACACACGTCTTGGCCTGAGACTTCTTTGAACATCAAAGTAAGCTACAAGTTAATTCACTTGCATCCAGCTGCATTTGGTGGTATGCTCATCATATTGAAGAGGCCCTTTTCTGTTTCCATCTTTCACTGCTTATGTCAAACAGTTTACAGAGAGGCAATATAAATTCAGACAGAGCTGTAGGAATGCCATCAATGAGTTTGGGAGTTTACATTATGTTTGTGTGAGGTCACTTTGTGTTGTCTTCAATGATCAATGGCTTAATGAATGCTTTTAAAGCCAGAGGCTACCCTCAGTGTCTTTAGTTACTCCATGTTAGGCTATGTTTTATTAGAAGGGCTCAGGTAATTCTTCTCTTGCAATTTTTCTATAATGGATTTGTGACTGTCCAGTGTTTTTTTTGTGGCATTTCTCCATACTCATAACAAGTCAGGTGACCAGAAAGATAAATTATATTTAACCTAGCGGTGACAGATGTAGCAGAGGTGAAAGGGTTATATCTATTAATAAACAAAGTTTGAAAGCCTTTTAACACCATCTTTCACATCATGCTTATCTGACCTTTTGCACATGATAACTTCCACAGGCTTATTATAATGGGAGGGGGAAAAAATCCCAACAATTCGTTGTGGTTTTTGCTCTGCTTTTATAAAAAAAATTAAAATTAATCATTAAGAGTTTTATGTTGCTTTCCTAAATGAATGAATGAAGTACTGATGGTACTGCAGATAGGATTTCACTAAAATGAATAAATATGGTAGGTTTATTTTGGTCCCAGTGGGTGCTGACATTTTAACCCACTTATCTCTGATTTATTCAGCCCTTGACAGTCCCAAAAAAGTGATGCATTTTGCCTGAAGGCTCTGTAGGTGAGGTAAGTTGACATGTGCTTTTTCTTTCTGTTAAGGGGATAATCTCCTCTACAGTCCAGTGGATGAAGCAGGGGAAAATGGAAAAAGAAAATGTTCATGATAAGGATTTTTCTCCCTTTTTTCCTGAGTTTCTCAGGTTTATCGTATAAAATAACCCTTAGAATTTGCCTCGTATAAACTCAGCCTTTAAAGGTCAATGTCTACGTGATCAATAGTCATCCACAGATTATTAAAAATAATTGTTTATTTTAACATGCTAATAAAAATAATCAGAGCATATATATATATATTTATGACTATATGTGGCTTCAGACTAGGTGGAAGTATATTTGCACAGTTGAATTCCAATACATCTCATAACATATAGAATCATAGAATCATTAAGTTCAGAAAAGTCCTCCAAGATCATCCAATCCAACCTTTGACCAAATACCACCATGTCAACTAAAGCATATCAAGAAGTGCCACAACTACTTCTTCTTTGAACACTTCCAGAGATGCTGATTTCACCACTTCCCTGGGGAGCCTGTTCCGATGCTTAACCACCCTTTCAATGATTTTTTTTCCTAATATCCAGCCTGAACCTCCCCTGGGACAACTTGAGGCCATTTTCACTTGTCCTGTCACTAGTTGCCTGCTTTACCTTTCTGCAACCTCCTTTCAGTTACTTGTAGAGAATGATAATATCTCTCCTCAGCCTTCTTTTCTCCAGGCTAAACAACCCTAATCCTCATGGGATTTATGTTCCAGATCCTTCACCAAATGTGTTGCCCTTCTCTGGACCCACTCCAGCACCTCAACATCTTTCTTGAACTGAGGGGCTCAGAACTGGACACAGGATTTGAAGTGTGACCTCACCAGTGCCCAATACAGAGGGACAATCACTGCCCTGGTCCTGCTGACCAAACTATTTCTCATACAGGCCAGGATGCCAATAGCCCTCTTATCCACCTGGGCACTTTGCTGGCTCATGTTCAGCAGCTGCCAACCAGCACCCCCACGTCCTTTTTGCGTTGGGCCCTTTTCCAACCACTCTTCCCCCAGCCAGGAGAACTGCCTGGGGTTGTTGTGACCCAAATGCAGGACCTGACACTTTGCATTATTGAACCTCATACAATTGGCCTCGGCTCACTAATTCAGCCTGTCCAGGCTGGGCCCAATCACAGGGTCTGAAGTTTAGTTTTGTGCTGCACCAGACAGAACATGGTCTAAAACTAAGTGTAATGAATATCAGAGAACTACCAGTAAAAAGGTCTGATCCTGTATTTCTGGGCTGTCTGTGAAGATGGAAGCAGAAGAATCCATGGGAAAGGAAAATGAGTAGCATATGTTCATAGTGTCGTGCTTCAGTAATTCTGGAAGAAAAGACAGGTGCCCACCATCTCGGCTGGGAATGCACACAGGAGTTTGCTTTTTGTTTTTTATCTTGAAGAGATGAACCTTATGTTCCTAGCTAGCACCTGCAGTGCTTTAGGATGCCCTTGAAGCCAGAACCTAGTAAATTTACCCATACTGAAACCTGACTGAAGGAATGCACTCCCCAGGGAGCACAGAGCTTCTCTTCCAGGGCATGAATCATCAGCAGCCTCAGTAACTAATCTGGTCTTCAGATTTTGGGTTTCTGGGAGATGTATCTTCTTGCTAATTTAATGTCAAGATATGCAGAATGAGAAATGCAGAATCAAGAAGTTCATTTCTTTTATAACTGGACATGCTAACACTCCTGCCCTTTTAACTACTAGTAGTTCGTTTTTGTCTGGAAATCTGTTGAGGGTTTTTTTAAAAAATGACATAAACTTAATCAGATTTCTGCTGTTTTCTTGTCTCAGTTTAGGGGGTTAAAAAAAAAAGTGAAAACTTTAATTTTTTTTTCATTTATTCCCTTGCTTCTTGTAGACATTGACAATATAATAATGGTAATTTGACAATAAGACCACCCAGATGAAGGAAATATTAATTGATGTTTTAGTCTAAATAAGTTACCTTAAGGAATGTCACTTTCACAGACATACAAAACTAAATAGTGATTTAGCTGGACTTGGGTCACCAAATTCCTGATAGAAAGCACAAAGAAAGCAGAAATCCTGATTAGGTTTCCACTTCATACTTCTGTCTTTGCATTTATGTATTTCTTTTTCATCTGAGGCTGTTGAACTACTCCAGAGATATTAAAGTTAAATGGCATAATCCAGTTTCCAACAGCACAAGGACAAAACTGACTGTTGATAGGCCATATTAGTTTGGATGCCTAGAGTCCTGATCCAAGTCTCCTTCAAGTCAAATGACACACAGCCACTGACTCCATTGGAGATTGGCTGGCACCATTAGCTCCAAGCAGAACCAGAATAGGAAATTTTGTTCTCTCTGTTCTGCATGCTCAGCAAGCCCAAGTATGGATCTCCACTTGGAGACCCTTTTAACATATGATTCAATTGTTAATTATTTTTTCTCTCCATCCCAGAAAAGAATCTTTTATTCTTGCTTGGTAAATAAACGTACTCATATGCCTAGATGTTTTCTGAGAGAACTAAATCCCGCTTCCATTATTTTATCAACATTTCTATCTGATACTTCACAACAGTTCAAGTATAACAACTAGCCTCAGTAACTCTTTCCTGACTTGTATTGAGTCTTTAAACAACTAAGAAAATGAAACATGAAATTGCGATTTATGTGACCTGGATGGCATATGATCATTTTTTTAGATTAAAAAACCAAACCAAAACAAAACCCAGAGTGTGCTTAACCTTTTCTTATGAAATATTCTCAGTAACACCACTGCTTTGGGGCACATATTTCTCATATTCTCTGACGCTCCAGAGACGGTCCCAAAGTGAACATAACATTAATCATTAGATCCTTTACTCAATTCTCTGGTTTGTTCATTGGAACAGATATTTTTGTGCTCAAACAACAAAATTAGAAGCATAAATAATGCCATTGTCAAATCATTTCTTGTTTCTCTTAGTGCATTCTTGGTAGTTCTAGAAAACCTGCCACTGAGAAGGCAGCATCGGGAAGTTGCCACTTAGAGTAACAAGTTCAGTCATCAGCAATTTCTTACTTTCGGGTTCTGAAATTTAGGTATCTGTCTCCACATTTAAAGGAAGTTCATGTAACTTCCTTATATTAATGAGGAATTTCATGTTATTACAGTTTCACTTTAGAGCAAACGGTTGATGACTAGCACTTGTACTCTGAGGGTATTAATGAATACTGAGATCTCTTCTTTTTGGAAACTCATGAATAGGAAAAGAAAAAGCAGCTTCCTTAAAAGAAATTACGTTCATTAGTAAGTGAAAAAGCGTGTCAGCTTAGGTGCTTCTACAGCTCCTATTACCATTACGTTAGAGCAATTTAAAGTCTTTAGTATACTCTGTGAAGTAGTGAAGAACTGTCATTCTCAATTTTGCAGATGGGTGAAAAAAAGCAATGTAGCTACATTTTGTGTCTCTAAGGCATGAAAAAAAAAAACAGTTGACTGCCTCAGGAAAATCTTTGACAGAACAGATACTTGAATCCAGGTTTTCTAATGGACTGACTAGTGGACTGTTCTTTCCATCCTGCAGTTGGAAAAGTTATTTTAAAACTGCAAATATACCTTTTGGTGCCTCAGAACAGTTTCCCCTTAGCAACTTCTACCAGCAGCTTGTATTCTGGTACCTCTCTCCATTCTCTTAATTTCTCCCTGTAGCTCTGTAGACACCTCCCTCCACTTTCATTCTACCCATTCTACTTGGAATCTGGCCCCGTGCTCCCCAGCCTGCTATTCAGTGTTGGGAAGAGGAAAGGACAGATCATTAGTGCTCAATGGATTTCTCAGCAGGTAATCCTAGCCAGACAAATTAGTCCATATTTAAAGCCCTAGGTCAGAGGGCTTTGCTTTGTGGACAGTGGGAGGGTCTGAGTTCCTGTGCAGTGAAGACAAGCCCTTAGAGAATGCCTCAGTACAGGCAATGCTTTTTCTGGCAATTAGAGCCAATATGGTGTAAAATTATAGGCCTTGTGTCTTTGAACAAGTATGCTGAAACAGTTATCTCTTCAGCAATTTTGTGGTACAGACATATATTCACAACAAAACCATGTGAATCCATGAGATATTTTCATGGGGAAATCAGGGTTAGAGACATCCAGCTCTTGGCACTCTAATTAGGTATAGTTTGTTTTGCTGACTGCAGTCTTTAAAGCCTTCAGTTATCCTTCACATATGGTAGAATGTGGTAGAACTAGCAAACCGTTAGGGTCACTATACTTCTGTGATGTGTGTCCCTCTCTAAATTCTGAAGGTTTCATACCAGAGAGGATTGCCCTGCCCCATGGGGCTGGTCATTTGGGTGCAGGAGAGAGGCTGAGGTGACACAATGAAAAGGGGAGATCTTTCTTCTCTGTCCTACTTTCCATCTGCTGAGGTGTGAGGCCTTGATCCCATTTGTATCCTTCTGAAGCCCTTACTCATGATATATATTAATAATCACCTAGGAGGCTCAGTGGCATAGCTTGATCAAAGAAGGGTTAAAAGAAGTTAGTGGTATGGCATTAAGCAGACTGAAAAATCTGTCCAAAAAATCTGGGTAAACACCTAGGTCAATTAGACCTCACTGAGCTTTGTCTTGCCAAAGTTGACTGGCTGCAGTTTTTTGGCTGTTAGTTTAAAATTGTATCATGTATGGATACACTATACTGCTGTTACAGGAGGGTAACGTTAGACGTAGCCTAACTAAAGTGTTATGTGTTGTGAATCTGTCCAGATAACTCATTTTGACCACCAGTATGGAACAACTTTTCATTCAGAGACTTTTGTTTTACATTCTGTATTAAGTTTACTTAATATAGATTTATGAGATTCTCCAGGGACAATCAGCTGCCACCACTGTTTAGTTTTGTCTTTGCAGAAATCAAATTAAATAACATATCTAAATCCTTAAAGCAAAGTGGCAGTGTCTGTTCTGGTTCCATTTTCACTTGCTCAGCACTTTTTTCTTAGGAGAAGAAACCTCTTCATGATTTCTCAGGAATTCTCTAAAGATTAGTTTAGATTCACTAACAAGGGAGCCTAGTGGAAACTCCATAATGTTCCAATTTTCCACTTCTTCACCACAGATGTATTTTCTACCTAGGACAATTACATGCATCAGGATGGATCATAAAATGGTATTCACTAAATTTAATTTACAGTCTCTTATGTTTCCAAGTTAACTTTTGATTTTGATGGAAAAAGACATAGCCTTAAACCCACCAAGCTCTCTTAAAAAAAAAAAAAACACCATTAACTTTTTTTTTAAAATCAAATTTATCTTCTAGCTGTGAAAGATGAATTGAATCTTTGTGGACTAAGCAATGCCAGGATTTCAGTGATACACTGAGCTAGATACATGGTTTTTACACCTCATGAAAATGAGTTTAGTCAGGTCTCATCCTACATCTGTGCATAATAACTAAAGAGTTTGCCAGAGATATCCAGATACAGTAGTTTCAGAAGAGGATTACCGTGCTTTCAAACTGAATCACTTTCCATTGGATCACATATTTAAAGAACCCCAAGATTTCTTGGCTGATATTGAATGGAAACTCTATCAGAAAACAATTATACTGTACTAGACGCCATCAACTGCATCTCCATGGACATAGTCTTCCCTGGGCCTCCTGAAAACTGCTGTGCACACTGTCTTTTTAGGATATTACAGATATATAATAGTAATGACTCTGGGAACTTATGTACCTTAATTCTTAGATGAAGCTTCTGGATCATTCCCGGGGTATTTTTAACCCATGGGCATAAGGGTGCACCTATGCAAATTTGCCACGGTAGAGAATCTTCAATAGTGGCAAAAAAGAAGTAATTGTCTATACACAAAAGTAACATTTGGAATGCATGAATACACTCTGACTGGTTTTCAAGTGGTCAGCACATAAGACTGATCGGCCTTTACACATACTTTGGCAAAAAAATGAATTTGGAGATTTCAGCAGCAGCTGGAAAGAGCAATAGCATGTGCCCAGCTGACTCTGGAGACAAAAGGCAAATTTTCTCTGCAACATAGCCTAAAAATCTTTGGTTTAGGTACCCTTACTGACCTCTGGCAAATGAGTGAGTAAACTCAACCCAGCTAGGTAATGTCAGGCTTTTACATATCAGAATGCACTGTTAATCTGGCTCAATTTTGGCAAGTATGTGGATTAGCATTTTGTCCACCAGAGGGTGGAAAAAAGTGAACTTGGTGGGGCTCTGGTACCCGTGATATTTGCCTTCTGCCTTTATGGACAAAGCCACCTACCACATCCGTTTTCCATGAGTGATAAAACATTCTCAGTTAAATAACATTAGCCAACACAAAAGCAATCTATGGCATCAGAAATAAATATATTTCCTAGGTAGTCAGAAAAAACACAGGGTGCAACGTGAAGGAGACCAAAAATGCCTTAAGACATTGGTTATTGCTGCTGTGAGGCAGAAAACATTCCTAGGTGCCTGCCTTTGCCGTAAAACTGATATGTGCTTTTTCCAACACTAGACAGAAAAGAAAAACAAAGTAGTTATTTCACTATATAAAAAATATGGATATCTAATTAATGTCTTTTCAATGATGAACTAAATTTTGGTTTTGGAAGGAAAGGATATGTTTGAAAACATGACATACCTATTTATGTTGGATCCTCTGTGGATTTTGATCTATATTGGTCCACTGAGCTCAGTCGAGTGGCACAGACTTTCTAAGAACTGGCACTTTAATTTTAATCCAGCAGCAGAAACCTGCCCGCTCTCTAAATTTATAAATTATTGACACAGAATCAGGGAGACTGCAACACCTAATTGGCCCCTCTGGTCAATTCTCAATGGTCCTGAGAAGTTCACTGGTTTCAGATAAAGGTTTTTTGCTGAGATGTAGGCTGAAATATTCCCAGAGTTTGAACAAATTCATGTTCTTTGTTTGCTTTTTAAATAGCATATATCAAGGCCAAGTCTTGGGAAGGAACAATGAAGGCAAGATATGTGCTTGGTAAGGAAAAATTTGAGATTTAGAATTGGCTTCTAACATGGATTTAGTGTTGAAATATAGTATCATAAAAAGCAGACGTGGAATTTCAACTTGTAACATTTGTGGTTGTAGATCTAGGAATTTATCTATGAAGTTAAGAATATACGTTTTTAGAGTTATGCAACTCTGTATTTATGTATCAGTTGTTTTATTATTTCTGTATCAAGTACTAATATCACACTGTTATGGTCCTTAAAATATTTATGCAAAGGTGATGCACTAAGGAGGTGCTGATACTGAGTATAGAGAAAAATGGAAAAGATTGTGCCCAGTACCTTGAAAATGAACAGGCCTTTACTACTGGGCCACCTTCACCTTCATGGGATTCAAATAGATGAGTTACCTCTAAGAGTCCTCTTTAGTAGCTTAATCTAAGCTCATAATTTTTAAATTTAATTGTTAGAAACCATGTTCCACTAAAGACACAGACTCCTGCAGAAAGATTAAGTTTATGGGCAGAAGGTGGGCTTTCTATAATACCTTTTAGTAACTTTCCTAGAAGGGATTCTATGATCCTTTTAAATTGAAAACATACAGTTTAAGATGACCACAATACTGTCATATTTATTCACAAAATTAAAAATCTGCTTCAAAGGAGAATGAAGAAACATATCTATTCATGCACCAGGAAAAGTTTGCTCAATTCAGAAAGTCTAGCCTTCTTATTATAAATTATGACCAGTTACAAATATTTCAGAAGCCAAATATCACACATTCTCAAAAAACCCTAGTCAACTATTTCCATATTTACTATTTACAACCTTTCTCTGACATTATGGGACTACACACAGATGTAAGCAGAGACACTAGTAAATGCATTGGCATGGTAGAGAGTTAAAATGAATGAGGATTATAATGACTGCTTTGAAGAGAGAAGAAGCAAAACAATGAAAATAAGAATTAATATATGGCCTGATTATTATACAAAAATGAAGTTAATAGGCAAAAAGCCAGTTTTATTCAATTTAACAGGATTTTGGTAGCGTATATGATATTCTCAAGGTTGTTGATACTGACACTCTTCAGTTTTGATAATATGGATGTTCCCAGTCCTTTTCTGTCGCTGTGTGATATGTTATCCAGGTTTGGTGTGGTGGGCAGACCCTTCTGTAAGGACAGGCTTCTCCACAGACTTGGCGGAATCAGAGGCACCTCTTTGTTCCTGCAGGGCTATTCTTCCATCTAACTCACATTGTACCAACGCTTCCACGGGAAAAGGCAGGTCTGAAGGCCAGGGAGAACGCACATGCTGGGAGTTTCATTGATGACATGATCTGCAATGAGTCAAAGCGACAAATGTTCACACATATCAGCACTATGGAAACTGGGATTTCTTTTTATTTTGGAGCTAACAGATAAGATATGAAGCCAGCATCATGAACATTTGTATAAAACAAAGAATCAGCTTTTTCAAGCAATGAGCTATTAGCTTCTTGTATCCTGACCATATGCCAAGTTAGGTTAAATGTATTCTGCCAACCTAAATCCCTTTGGCAGTTTCAGCTGTTCTAGTTACTGTTTGCTTCTCCTTCTGAGGCCAGAGTCTACCACTGAATGAGCATGTTTCCACTGACTTGTATCCAAGGGCAGATTTTGGCTGCTGGAAATGGTTGTGTACTGTAGTGCTACTGGCCCTGAACTGATTGCTTCCATCCAAGGGGTAGCTGCATTCCACTGAAACGATGATCCTTTTATTCATACGGAGTGTTTGGGAAAGGAATAGGCAAGAGGGATACAGAGCAAAGAATAATGGAGGTTTGAACTATGAAGCCTGCAGAGAACATTTGATTGTAATAGGGTCCTACTGACCTTTCTGAAATTGAGGGGCTGTGGTGCTTTTACAAACTGCTGACATTTGCAGTCTTCAAAATTTGGACAGTCATAACCCACAATTAGGGGCGTACTAACGACCTCCTTATGAAGACAAATTCTTGATGAGACACAGATGTTTGTCAGGACCATAGGCATGTTAGAAAAAAATCTAAGGAACTGAATTTGTGTTATTCAAGGCATCTTCAGGGAGTTTTGTATTTCTGGTTAAAGAGTTATGAGGGTACGGACAGCAAAAATGAGACAGTTAGTTTATTAACTTTGCATAGCATACTTATATTTTGCTTTTTTCCTTCTGTTGACATATTTTCTTGTATGTTTTTTTAAGGGACAGAGGATACTTGTATATATTTTTAATGAAGCTGAGGGCCTGCCTTTCCTCTCACGAATTTAGAAAGTCAGGGATCCTAAAACAACACAAAGTTTTGTAGTATGAACCCAGCTTGTGAGCGTAGATGGTCTTGATGTAATATAAAAACAAATAAAAGGTGAGAATGTAATAATTTGTTACTAGGAAGCTGAATAATGAAAGGGGATTAGATAGCAGGTGGTGGTGGGTGTAGAAATAGGGAATATGAGAGGGCTATAGCACCATCTGTTCATGCTGCTCTTGCACCATTAACTGGGTGTTTCTATTGCAGACCTCTAAACATCTGGCTGTACTGCTGGGCTTGCAAGCTGCACCCCTTGTTTGGAGGGGAAAGTGTTAGTTTTTTCTTGGAAGCTTTTTGCTCTCTTTCTTTTCACCTTCCTTGGTCCCATCTCTGACCTCAAACTCTGCCCATTGACGAAAACACACAGACAATTCATGCAAATTTCATTCTTCCTAAAGAGAGTAGGTTGAACAGCAAACAGAAGCGTAGCCTATGCTTTATTCTGAATAAAACCATATGGGGTTTAATCTGTGACCCGAGATAATGGTCCATCTTCTGTTTGCAATTGACTCTGCCAATGGATGTCACAGCAACACCAGAGTAACTGTCATGGACTGAGACTTTAATGGGCTTGGTGCTGCACAGCCAAACAGCAGAGGTGTTCCTTGTCTCAGGGAGCTTACACAGGCATGATATTCACCTTTGAATCCATAATTTTCTTCTTCTATACTCCAGATGTTTGGGGTTTTTTAATCTTAATTATCAGAAAATCTTAAATAAATAAAAGTTTAATAATACTAATAACATCACTACTACTACTACTATTTCTACTGAAAATGTCTCTCAGAAGTTTAAATCTTTGCAGCATTCAAAAATTCTTGTAGTTTCCTCCTTTAGAAATACACAATTTATGAAGATTAATACATGTCTATTTCTTTTAAACCTTCACTATTTCCTTAGCAATGGCACTGAGCTTGTGTCCTGATCTCCAGGCAGTTTCCTGTAAAGGATACGTATTACCATAACTTTTGCAATGTAGTGGAAACCATGAGTTTATTTCCAGACGTGGATCCAAAGTAAAGTCCTATTTGGGAGCTAAAAAAATATTTCAGTGTTGAAACATTTCTTTGATAGCTGGGAAAAGCTTTTCCATACTTTTGTGATTTAAAAATACCTGCTTGTCTCCAATTTGGCCATTCTATAAACAGCATTGCCTCTTAGTGACATCTGCTGGAACAGATAGTATTTAAACATGTTCAGGTTTCCTCCACACTTGCTACCTGCCAGCGTGCAGCTCCTAAGGGAAAAAACAACTCACATTGTATTTCAGAGCACTACCTGGCCAGTGTGGGTTTGAATTTTTTTCCTTATCCCACAGGACAACTGTTCTCCACCTTCTTCTTGTCCTGACATAAAGGGAATGACCCATATGCCAACAGGACCAAGATCCAGAAAGTTATAAAAGTTTCATTGTAAGGCTAAATCCTTAACAGGGATTGGAGCAGTTTGCACGAAGGAAAAGAGAGGAAGTGCATTAAAGCAGGAAGTCATTAAAATAATGAATCACTTGGCAGAATCCAGTTTTTCTATGGGGTTTATACATTTTTTTGCAAGCAGATTTACATTTTCAAGAGTGTCAGTTTAAGCTGCATCCTCCACATAGCTTTTCTTCTGCTGCTTCTCGCCAAGAAAACCAGCTGGAGGGGTTAGTAATGAAATAAGATGGGAATCTTTTCTCTTTTTCCTTCGTGACACTGTTACAGCGCATATCTCTTTACTACTTAATATTGGCTCTTATCGTAGCTGTAACTCTACAATTGCACATTTTCATGTATTTTGTACTTATTGTAGATAGAACATGCATATTACTATATAACACTAGAGACTGAATTGTTTCATAAGTATATCTGGGTATACGTGACTGAGATTGTGAAGTTAAAAAGAGAAGATGATTTTTTCGAACTTTTCTTTCTGATTGGTCTGTGTTCTCATACAAGCAGCATAATAGACTGATCTCTGTGTAAAACAGTGAGAAGATATACAGCTTTACTAGAGGAAGTCACAAATTTGGTCTCCAAAAATAGTAAGTCATCATATTATTTATTTTCCTGCCACTGTCAGGTTTTGTTTAGGATAAACACCAGTTTAGAGCAGATATCTAGATATCTACCTCTTTGCTGGCTAATGTTAGGTGAGGTGAATAACTTCTCTCAGTGACTACAAGAGCTAACAGCTTATAGCATGTATACAAACTTTCAGAGGAAGGACAGTATTTGCAGGTGAAAGAACTATTTACTAGATCATTTTCTATATCTGGGAAAAAATAACCAATTTCTGAATATGTATGTCTGAAGTACATACAAGTCCTCAAACTGATCTGGATATCTTTGCATATGCTTCCTAGACCTTCTCCTGCTCTTCATATATGGATTTTAAACTTGGAAGTCATTAGCTTTGAGAAGTGAAAGGCAGTATCTGCAACCTCCTGCTCGTTGTCACTCCACCTGGAAAGATGCATTTGGTTTTTCTTTATGTCTTTTTTTTTTTTTTTTAACATCTACAGATCTGATCTGAATAGGTCACAGTTTATTCACAAACAAAACCTTTTTATGATTTAGTAGTCAAATCTCTAGACTGTATTGGCATTGTGTAAAGTTGATTACATCCCAGGGACTTTCTCAAGAACTTGATAAGGTAAAACATGTCACCATCTCACCTAGATAATTTGCACTATGATTACAGGATAATTAATCCCCAGCAAAGGAAGCACTTGCTTTAGGAAAAGGAACTGGATTCCAGCTATATACACATCATAACAAATGAAATATGTAACTAAACAGATGCAATTTTTTTGTGACAGTATAATTTGAACTCTTTTATAGAGTTCCCTGACCTTTACCAAGTCCAAAACCAAATTCCCTCTCAGCAATTTACAATTGTTTAACTGTTACTGAACGCTCCTATTGTCAAAGCTTTATGCTGCTGTACTGTGTGGGGTCACTTTGCCTTAACTGAGATAACCAAGGCTGTAACAAAACTCCCAGGATTTTCTTCTTGGTCGATGGGGGGAAAAATAAGTACCTTCAGAGTGTAATTCAGTCCATTGCAATTCAGGCAAGTACAAGCAGTGAATCGACACAGCTCTGGAGGTGCCTATGTGTAAGGAGTCTAAGGGGGTTAAATTTAGACACTTGAAATTAGGTGAGAGAAAGTACCCGATGTTCTCTAATAGTAGCTGGTCCTTTCAGCATAGAAAAGACAGGAGACTAGCAATCATTTCACTGTAGATTCCAGTTTGTATGCAATGTATTTTTACCCCAAGGCATGGCTATACTGTAATTGAGATAAAACAGCGTGGGTTATAGTTACCAAATATATACCCTTGATTTCAAGAAAACTTGTTTTAGTTTATGCTGAAGTTCAACTCCCACATTTTTGTTCCTCTCAGTATCTAAGCTACTGAGATTTCGACGACACCTGACTGCAGTGCAGACATATCTATAGGCGATGCTGGGTATCACTAAATACCTTCTTCATGAATCAGCAGCAGGTCTGCTTCAAACCCTTCATGGAAGACTTCTCCAAGTCCTTGTTGCAGCTGTTGTAATCTGAAAAGATAAGAACATTCAGAAGCTAGCGTAAAAGAAGCCTATATGATGGTATTGTTTTCTATTCCTTTTCATTATAGATGTTTTCATGTAAACCTTAGACAATCTTTTTTCATTTTCCCTTCATGAGGCATTGAGCTCTCAGGTAATATTCTATACTAGTTTAATTTTTGTAACCAAAAGTGAGTATTAAGTACAATGTATATATGCTATATATTTAAATAAAATACAATACATATTTTTCTCTACAATATTGTAATTAAATTATAATTACTTGCTTAGAAAAAGTCTGTTTTCTTTTAACTCCGTGTTCCCCTCTCAGGGGGATTTTTCTTTCACTTTAAAATGAGCTATAAGAACACTAGTTGCTTTTATTCTTTCAAAAATTGATGTTACAATTATTGACAATTGATCATTTTCCTGATTACTTTCCCTTAGAATTCCTGACATATTTTTAAGTTGACTGCATCACTGTACAGATAACCCTAAACATCTTGTACTCCTTCTACAGTCACAAATGAATTAGTTTATTAAGCAGGAGGTTGGGAAAGCAGCCACTAGGATGGTCTTTCACTGATGTACAGCTGAAGACTATTCCATAATTTCATGTTCATGCTTTCCCTGTTCTCAGTTTGGACACAGCTTTTCTATAGGAAATCAGCAACTTGGCATCCTTGGTAGGAAGCCCTGAAAGTCCATATTTTGCAGGTGAAAGAAAGGTTCTAGAAGGATATAATTCTTGAAGTATCCTCTGGCACACTGAGCAGAACATCAAAATCTGAATGCATCTTCCCTTATTTGAAAAAAGTATTTCTTTTTTTTTTTCCTGAGCTTTTGAAATATTAAAACATGTCTTTTGTAGTATTTAAAATACTTGCACTTCCTTTGAGACATAGCTTTCTTCTTTTACATCCTTACTATCAAGGCAAATTCTGAAGATCTCCGTGGATATCACTAATGTAATTACTAGAGTTGGAAGAAAGAGCCTTACAATTCATGTCATTGAAGGTGTGGCTCACTTTCTATTGAAATTCAGGTGCTGTTTCCCGTTTGTTCAGTAGAAGCAGGATCAAACTTTACAATTATGGTAACTTTGTGCAGTCTGAAGAGACTATTTTCTAAAGTTCCAAGAGCAGTTCAGTTGCAACATCTGAACAACAAAAACAAAATTTGCAGATTATGATATAAAAGGTACATTTTACCACAGATGATTCAGCTCGATTAGCATCTTCTCTCACCTATATAATTTAGAGTTTCTTATGAAATAGGAAACAAAAGTGATAAGGCACCTCCACATTTTCATTTGCTTGGTTTGTTATGTTTTGGGTGAGAGCCAAAGCTCAGAAGTGGAGAAAAATACCCGGCTGGCATTTTACTAAATAATATAACCTCCTCTTTCAGCTTCAAAAGAACTACAGGATTTTGTTTCCTTTGTTTTTCTTCATATCTTCTCTTAAAGGGAACAATATCCAAGACAGGAAATCTGACTTTCTACAGGATTAAATGACTTTTGGTTCTCCATTTCCTTCAAATACATGCAGAAGCTTTTCTCAATTACTCTCTCCCGGCAAACCTGTTTTTCCACTTCTCTCTTTGCATTGTAATCCAGCAGGTGTGTTGTTTTCTCAGGTTGACCAAACCCAACTTTTTGCCTCCTGTTTCACTACCTTTAAAATTACCTTTATGAATTCAGAACTGATGAGGCATACATGGGAAGCATCAGTAATTATATGACAATTAGTTGCACAAAATAAGTAATAGGGTTTTATGTTTTGCATTAAAAAAAAAAATACCTTATAAACCTTGAAAAGAATTTTTGTTATAATCAAGTTAAAGCTTGTCAGTAATCAAATTTGATCATTTACAATCTGAATGTTCAGGAGAGAAAATGAAGACATACACTATATGAGTATTTAGGCATGCTTCTAGTCCTTAAAATGTCCTGTGCCTTACAATTTCTGTACAGTGCTTAAGAATGTAAGGTTTATTTCTGTCAGAGAGAATGATCTTTATGTAATAATTGGGATAGGTATCAGTCATTTGTATACATTCAGAGGTGAGGGTGAGCGTTAGAAGGAAGATGAACAAAGTACATTAGTTGACTTATTTTCCTGAACTGAGAAAACATGCTCTCAGTTAACTAGCAGATATAAAACCAGTTTAAAAACCGGATTTCACAGGGATTCATTTTGCACACTTTTATCCTTCCTTTCACCATCACAGATCTGAAAGAACAACCGAAGTCAAGACCATTTATAGCACTGAGGACAGGAAACAATTTTTGTTTAGCTACTGGTACTTTGACAGTTGTTCTGCTTGAACTTGAGTACTTCTCCTATAGAGATTTCCAGACTAGACCATAAAAGGGGAATGTTTTCTTTCTTTTGGACAGACATCCTATTGGCAAGAAGAGAGCAAGCGATTGTTCTCCATCACTTTGGGCCGACTAAATCTCTGTGGTCAATCCACTCAAGTCAGTGGCTCTTTGTCAATACGCGTGAATTTAACTCAATCTTGTCTGTTTGCAGCCAGTACAATTTCTTTTAAAAGCCATTACTGTCAAATAAACTACAGCTTTAAGTCTCAGCATTTTCTTAAATGGTTAATTTTTACCAGTATCACCATATGCAATCAGAACTGTGATGAAATATAATTTTAAAATACATGTTTTTCAGAATTAATGTAAAAACCAAGCCCCCATATCGGTGAAAACTGTAATGACTGTCTTTCTCAGCCAGCAATATATTACAGATACAAAAAAACCCAGTTATGTCATTTTATAAAATGCCACTGTTTAAAGAGGAAAATTTTAAACCAGGTAATTTTGGGAAGCCATTACAAATGAAAAACATAGCTATTTTGATTATTTTATCTCTTCACAATGCTAGGTAACCACAACGCTCTTAAAGAAAGCTACAAAACTGCATAGTTTATCCTTCATGTCACAGGAAGGTGACATGACTTCACATGAGCAGCCAGCAATCTCTTCCCCCACATTAGATCTTAATTTCTAATACTTACACTTGTGAAGCACAAAGATAAATGCTCCTTTCATTGTTTTTGGGGATAATTATCAAAACCCAAAATACTCCTCAGACTCCTGTACATATTTGTTTTCTCAGTCTATTTGAAAGTACTCAAATACTTGAACTCAACAAATTTCCTGTAACAGGAATTATGCATTTTTATCTCTTTACTAAGGAAAGCAAA
Organism: Cephalopterus ornatus; assembly: GCA_013396775.1. Classification (NCBI taxonomy): domain Eukaryota; kingdom Metazoa; phylum Chordata; class Aves; order Passeriformes; family Cotingidae; genus Cephalopterus; species Cephalopterus ornatus. The sequence continues at coordinate 79,536 of VZRE01012041.1, forward strand.
GCTAGTTTTTATTTTCTGAAAATAGGATTTTCTATAATTTTTATTATTCTTTTTATTTTTCAGCAGCGTGAGATGGGATAACCAGTGTGAACATAGTATGCCAGCTGAAGATACATCTCTGATATCAAGAGAATTATGTTTTTGTTTATTCTTTGTTCCATTCCTTATATAACTTAATGTTTTGACAACTTAGCAATTCACACCAAACAGAGGGTAACAGGATTCAAACAAAATCAATTAACACTTCAAGTTTTTCCCATACTCCATCTGTTCCTGTAATACAGGTACAAAAGCTGATATTATGCTAAGACTCTAAATTTAAATGTTACTTACTTCTATGTAGGGGGAACCATCAGTTTGTCTGAACACTTCTGTAGTAGACAAAAAATGTGATTTGTTCAGTCATAAATACGAGTCCTACTTGAGTCACTAAGGTAGCCAAGACCAAGCCAATCCCTGTAGCACACTTGGAAATTTCACTTGGAATTTCCATGACATCTGCATTGCTTTTGGGAACCAGTGTATCAGTGTCTGTGTTACCTAGCAGTCATAGTTTGTGTCTTAGAATAATTGAAAGGAAAGCAGAAGCAGTTGATTATGCTGGCTGTTACTGAAGACAGTAGGTTATATTTCTTCAGTATGTTAGTAAAACTCAACCTGCTTTTTAAAGAATCTCTGGATTTTCTTCTACCAGTATTAAAAGCTGATATGTCTGAATGATCAACATTAAAGATTAATAGTAGGATTTCTTTCCTTCCTCCCTTTCCAAACCTCATGAATTCAATATGTATTGAAAAGATCAGGAATTGTTCTGTACATTTTATGTAAGGTATTAACCTCAGAAACTGGACATACAAAGCTTGCACTTTTAAAAACTGCCTTTGGAAGTCAAGCTAATGCCCACAAAATTTGAGATAGGATTTTTTTCCTTCTAAGAATGATGTTGCAATCTATAAAGAGTAGTCCTTGTGAACATAAGAAATTTTATCTGGCAAGTACAAAAAATATGATTTTTGTTTGTTATTCTTCATATTGTGACTGATTGCTAGTGTCTATCTTTGTTTCTTAGATATTGATAAAATTATAAAATTATAAAAATTATAAAAATGCTGCCTGCACCTGGATAGATTTTCACCATACTTATTGCCTGCTAAGCTATATCTTTGTCTGGTAAGAGATACAGGGTAACTTATATATTTGTTGAAGTTCCTTAATTTTAAGTTAATCTTGATTTAGTAGAGCAGAGGTTTCTTTCACGTGTTTAGGCAGTTGTCTTATCATGGTATCTCTCCAAGGTTTAAGGATAAAAAGGGCCTGTGGTGTTACACCACTTAAGCTAATAAACTTTCCATTGATTTTGCTGGGCTGGATCTCCTTGGTTTTCTGGGTTTGTGTTTTCCAGAATTACTTGAGAAAGCTGATCCACTACGCAGTCTTTTCTGTTTCCCTTATCTTCCCATATCTTCTCCCCTGTCCTTTATCACATATGATTTATGTTCTCATAATAAGACATCATGGTGTTATTTTTTTTCCACTCCCTCTTTGAACTGCCTTTTGTTCAGAGACCATAGCGCTAGTCGTGATTACTGAAGTTTTATCTAAATCCACGTCTGATGAGAAGAATGAACATCCACCAGTGGTTCTGATGATGGAAATGGGTGACAAGGCTGGGGACAGAACTCCACTGTCCTGCCCTTTACTGTACCTCAGTGGTAGGAATTTAATCCCATAAACAGAAGGACATTCAGAGGAATTCCAAGGAAGAGAGCAGGGCCTGGCAAACATAGTACTTAGGTAGCATTAATGTGTAATTCAGTGGGGTAAGTTTACTTTGCTTTTGAGGAAAAATAATTCTTGTTCAACGTCATCAGCAATTAGTGTGACATGACACAATGAACACAATGGATTCAAAGGATTATTATCTGGCTAACATGCTAAAAAGGGATTTTCCCTTCTACATGGTTTATTATGACATTTAAAGGGAGTTTAACATCACCTAACTTTAACCACATGAAAGTACAGCATCTATTGATCCAAATCACTCTGCAGATAGATCTAATGGGATAAAAAAATGGATGATTCTGCATTGCCCTAAGGAAACTTAGGAAGCTGTCTTAGACCTCATGACTAGAATCTTTAACAAACCCAAGGTAGATGAATACTTCAGTTTAGATTAATCCTTATTAGAACACCATCTTCTACCTAAAAAGGTACAAGCCTCTCCACTACTAAGATATTTATGGGACTTCAGTTGGTCAGCGAACAAGCAAAGAACAGGCTTCACAAACAAGAAAGGCTTGCCAATAACCTCCCAAAACTCCCAATTCCAGTTTGAAAACTAATAGTAAAGATTTGTGACATTCTCATGACAAGAATTTTTTTTAGCTTTTTCATCCTGCAGTAACTTCCCATTTGAAACAGTTTTTCAAAATATTATAAGCCTGAAAAATATGCCAGTCTAACATTTTGATTTTTTTAAATTAATCTAATATTTTTATTCCTTGGAGTTGTGTTTCTTAGAATTGTTTTCACTTTGGTTCAGAAAAAAACTGATTCTGAAGCTGAAAGTCTTTCTGTGGAGTGGAAACGTTGATGTCCATATACTTCTAGATTTTTCTGAATTATGCAAGGCCTTGACAGTACTTTGCCTCTGCCATTCAGACAATTAAAAATATGCTGTGTTCAGAGAAGTGTAATTTACACTTTAATTTCTATTTTACTCCTATACAGCCACAGTCAGTCAGAAATATATTTTGTGAAATAAATGAGCTACAGGCATTTAATGTTTTTATAGCCCAGAGAAGAAACACACAGAAATTCTTAAATCTTTTCTGTTTTAAATCATACTCTGGGCTTTGAAAGAGAGGTAGGGTTTTTTCACATTTATTCATCTTATTTTAGGCTGCCAGAAACAAGAAGGGAAAAAAGCTGCAATTAAACTCTACTGTTCCATGAAAAAAAAAATTAAAAAATCTGTACAGCTGTTTTCACAGACTGCTTCAGCTTCTTGGAAAAGTTATTTACACTCTTGTGTTCACAACTATATTAAATCCTCAAACTAACTATGTTGACTGCCTACTTTAATTCTTGTCATCAAAATTACTTAAAAGCCGTTCTGGTAGTATAAACAATTCTTCAAGGAATTTACATATTCCCCAGTTTGAAGAAAATTCATTTAGCAACACAGAACACAAGACGTCAACGCTTTTCAATCACATGCTAATTAAACTGAACTATATGTTTGCAGAGTAAATGTGAATAACATGCATAAACAACAGCAGCCTCCACTACCATTATTTTTCAGACTGTGGCTACGTTTTAGTTCTAGTCTCTGATTTAGTCCATGATAATTTAAAAGGGACACTTCTAAACAGCCACTATTTTTTGTGGAAATCCGCAAACAATATTCTGCTTTGAAAATATTTCTGCATATAGCCCATCTTATTTTTCTTCATAAGCGTTGTTTTACTTAAATGCAAGGACCTTTGTTGATAATAAGTGCATATATAAGCATTGCTATTTCTTTAACTCAAGTCATAATCTTCTGTTTGTGTTTGAAAAAGACCCTTTTAATTATCAGGTCTCTAACAGTCTCCTCTTTCATCCTTCTATGTCTCTCTAACTTCCTTTTCTGCAAAAGGTGTAATTCTATGCCGTGTAAGAACTGTTTATCCCCATAAAGAGCTGATTTACTTGTTCCTGGGACCTGATCATGTTGACATGAAAGTTCCTGTTATCCTACTTTAATTATATAAATTTACAGAACTTAAACTTAGACTCATTTTAAAGGAAGGGTTATTTCAGATCCTGTTGAGTTACAAGCTTAGCCTTGGCTCATTGCTGAATAAAGACAATCCTTTGGTATGATTTCCTCGTGGTCAGGTTCAATTCATATATCTTTAAACAGAATTTCGTTCTGGTTTGGGATTTTTTCTTTGTTGTTTTGGTTTTTTTTGCTTGTTTGTTTATTTTTTTTTTTTTTTTTTTTTTTTTTTTTTTTAATTAAATGGGCAGCCAACTTTAGCAGCTTGGCTTGTATTTTTGCTTACGGAGAAAAGCCAGGACCATGGCTTCTCTGAATTTTGATTTATCTGCAGGCCTGCCCAGATCTACTTAGAAATGCCCATGGGCGTTACACTTCAGGGGAAATAAAAGGGTAAAATATATTCAACACTTTTAATTTACAAATTGGCAATGTATCCTTAATCATACTGTTGCTGCCTCCTTTTTTTGGTTACTCTTGTCCTTTTTGGAGCTATGACCATGTGTTGGAAAAGTCCTCTATTGTGAAGCAAGCAATCCATGGTGACAAATGTTCACTCTATCTTAATTTACCTAGAGAGAACATTACACAATTTTCTCTATAAATGAAAAACCAAGAATAAATAGGGTAACAGTTCAAAATCAAATTCCTCTACTGGGCTATAGCAAAACAAAAGAAGCAAATTTCTGCAAAGACCATTCTCTTCTTTAAAGGCCACAAAGTACTGGTGCAGTTTAATTGTGTGAAAAAACGGAACATCGTACTCAACAAAAGCAATGAATAAAAAGTATGTTCTTATGCCTGGCAACCCATGTGTAGTGATTTATATGGAATACATAACCACCACAATAATGACACAAGGCTTGATTTTTGAAGGTGAAACACATCAAGGTCTAACACATCAAGGTCTAACTTCTCGAAATTATCAGCAATTGTGAACTATAGTTGTTCAGATAAACATGACTGAGGGAAGGGAGTCAGGATTTTAGCTTCTTACAGAATATCTTTTAGGGATTCACTGTCAAGCAAAAGAGCAAAATTAGCTGTTTTATTGGACTCTGTCCAGATATGTGTCTCCTGAGACCTTTACTAAATAGACAGAAACCTGTTTTAAGCCCACAAGTGTCACGAAGTTCAGAGGGACTGAATATGCATCGGGAAACAAGACTGGAACTGAAAATGGCAATAGCAGACTGGAGAAAAAGAGAATGAAATGGAATAAAGCCCAGTAGAAAATGCCCAATTTAGAAATCCTTGACTACACAGTGTAGTGTGGAATCAAGAATCAGGTGTTGATTTACTCACTTCAGGAGAGGAGATGGAAGATTAAATCATAAACTGAATATGAGATTCATGAAGGAATGGTTCCAGCATGAGAAGTGAGAACAACAGTCTTCAAAACTATTGTACAATGGAAAATAATAGCATTTTCTCTAGTCTATGATGGCTATGATAGGAAAAAATAGGCTTAAAGCAAATCAAGAAACAGACATAGTAGGTGTCAGAAAATATCCAAATAGTAAAAAGCTTGGAAAGACTGGAAAGGGTCTGCAATGAATTATAAAGTTTCCAACACTGGGATCTATAAAAATGGACTGAAGACATATTTTTGCATGTCATGGAAAGTGCTTTCTTGTACAGGTCCAGATGGAGTAAAAAAGTTACTTTAAACAATTTTAATTTTGATTTTCTGTCAGTGTGCTAAGATTTATTTTTCCTCCTTAAATAAGAATAACTAAAAATTCCTAGAATAAGAAAAATACTTCCATATTAGTTTGTTTGAATTTTGAGCATTGCCTAGGTCTTCTGTTCTTTAATCAAATCTCTTTTAATTTACTTATATTAGCCTCTAGGTAGACATTACCTCAAGGTTCAAATGTCAATACTTGTTTAAAAATTAAAATTCCCGAACCTTTTATGCTTGGATGAGAAGTTTTTTTACGTCCATAAGTGTAGCATTGAATGAATAAAACTCCTTAAATACAGTGTTATATAAGGTCTAAATTTCTGCTGGATTCTACCATAGCTGTTTAAAGTGTTATTTTGGCTAGATAGAGGCTGAAAAATGGATTCATGAAAGTTTTACAGATACTTTTTATAACATTACTGTTTGTGGCACATTTAAACATTGCTTTAAAATAATGAAACTAGATTAAAGTCCTGTGCAGCAGCACTCCATGGAAATTAGACCAAGAATAAAGTTGGCCCAACACTGTCTGAGCAGCTCTAGATGAAAATTCCCTCAGCTACCAGGAGAATCAGGAGGGGAAGAGGGGGAAAGAACAGATGTTGACTCATTATTCTTTAGGGAGTTGTTTGTTTTTCATGACATCAAACAATTATGGAGAACTCAGATGTTGTTAAGGCAGCTTTACTTTAGTTGAATACATAATTACATAGGAATGTTGCTTTGGCGTGACATTGCTCTTTGAGAAAAGAATAAAAATCTCCAGGAAAGCGGAAGCACATTTAGCAGGTAACATTTGTGTTAGCGCAGCGCCTCCACAAACATGAACAATATGGTCTATTTAAAAAAAAAAAAAATATTTTTTACTTTCTATGGATAGGATTGTGACAGCAAGTCTTTGGACTTCTGCTGGCATGGAATCCCACATATGTGCTACTGACACATAAAAACTACCTTTGTAACCCTTCTACAATCAGCTTCTCTCCTGGACCCATGCCAGATCTCTGTAAGTGTTTGATATTTCATCCATACCCTTGGGGAATTACCTCTCATTCACATCATGGCTACTTTACCTTTAGCATTATAAAGGAACCTGAAATATCACTCATCATGACTCTTTCCTACGTCTCTATGGTGAAAAATGGCCTTAGTGCACATGAGAACTTAATTTTAAATACTAGGGAAGAACTTTTCCCACACATCCATGGCTAGGGCAGGGAGGTATCTACCACATGCAAAGTGGAAGGAACATGCTCCTTCATGACCAAGTTGATCATGCTGTAGCAATCACACTGTGCCTCTTCAGTGGAAGCAAATGGGCTATTTCACTCACAGCAAAAATGAGCAAATTAATGTTGTAAGAGATCATCTATAATGTGGCTGGTATCACATGCACAGATTTCCTTGGAAAGTGGCAATGTTCTTTTCCAACAGGAAAGAGTATGAAAACAAGTGTTTTATTTTCAGTCTTATCAAGAAGAAAAAAAAAGAAAGAAACAAAAGAAAGAAAACAAAAGGAAAAACAGTTATTTCAGGTTGGATTTAAGTTTACAGTTTCCTTTGGAAACTGTTTGCCACTGGTCAATCTTCTACTGACAGGTACCAACCGATTGGCCTGAGGTCTTCCTCCTGCAGAGGATGCTTACCTGAAGGGTGGGAGTCCATGAAGCTTGAATTGATAAAAGCACTGTCCAGACTGCCACAATTTTTACCTCCAACATGTGCATAGAAGTTCATGATAACAGACTGAAGATTCTTGCTGTTTTACTGTTCCTGACAATATTTCAGGTCACTAATTTTTTTGTTTTCAGGACTACAAGAACCATAACAATTCTAAGATATAACTATCCAAACACTGCTTTCAGACAGCATGTTGCTGATAAGACTTTTGTGAGTTCACTGGAGTCCAAAATAACTAAAAAAAAAAAAAATTGAAATTGAGGCTATCAGCGACCATGATGGATAGAAAGAAGGATTTGCAGACTCCAAAGTAGAATTGTTAAAAGATCTAAATGCTCTTTTCACAAAGTCATCCTTAAGCAATCTCTTACATAAATTTTCACATTCAGTTATGAGAATAGCTACATACGTACATACCAGTTAAAAAAATGTGCTTCTCCAAACAAGCCCAAATAAATGATCTCTGTGAATGCTTTGGATATTTGAGTGCACAATTCAAGTAGGCACTAAATGTGCACGTACTTCGGTATAAGTGGCCACAGAGAAGTTCACTAATTACTTTTAGCCTTAATTACCCTGCATACTTAGCAAACAAATAAACATGGTTTATTTGACTTGGGCTTATGGAAAACTCTTCAGATTTTTACCTGGTGCTTTACTCATGTCCTTTCTCATCATTTGGATTGTGTGATCCTTAAGTAAGATGGCAGAGCCTGCACTCCACTCCTGAATAAGTTAAATCCCAGGAAAACCTACAAAGTGTTGGATTCCAAACACATTAGGGTTAATGCTAAGGACTAAGTGAGGCACACAATGTGATGAGCCCAATGAAAACACCAATTACCTCAACCAATAATTAAAATAAAACAGTTTGTGGGAGTGAATGGAGCATTGTTGGAATCATGACACTGAGGGGAAGTAGGAAAAAAGCCTATCTTAGGATGGTTTACCTCTAAGTAAAGAGTTTGCTCTTCTTTGCATTTCTTAGGTTTCTGCTGACATCTCTGTTACAATCTAAAACCACATAGGTGAGATCAACAACAAAGGTTGCTGCTTGATTTCATCAACAAGCATATTTTAATAGTAGTATTAGTAATATTGCTAAAAGGTTCTTATATCAGAGCTCAAGGACTAGAGAAAATTCCTTAATCAGAGACTAAAACAAGGAAAAAACCCAGAAACTAATTTTGCCCATGATATGATATTAAAAGAATTTTGTATATCTTCAGTGCTAAATTCCACTTACATGCATGTTTCATCCCCGTGAGCTAGTAATGCAAAACTTTGCATTAGTTCAATATGGTGCTTCAAAGAAACATCCATGTTGCCTCTTTCTCTTCCTACTTCACAGATTTATTAAGCCTGAGTTATTCAGTGTTCATTAATCAGATAACTTGATGGCTGCCTCAATTTTTTTTTCCTCCTTTTCCTCTGTTAGCCGTCTACTTGAATGCTGCTGGAGTATATCCTTTCAGTCAGGGCATGCCTTCAACTTCTATTCCCTGGGCTTGCCCTCCACTGTTCTGGTGGTTTGTTTCAGAGCTGTGCTGTATTTACCCTGGACAGATAAACAGTGACCAGAACTTTCCATTTAATTTTTTTTTCCACTTGTTATTCTCCTTTCCACTTTTAACTCATCCCAAATCTCTGCATTATGTTCTTAGTATGTGTTCTGTCATTTTACTCTTTCACTGTTCACCTTTCTTCAAAGACAACACGCTCCTGTAAATAATTCTCTTTGCTGGACTGCAAAGCAGGTAAATCTCTTTTCCATGTTGCTATTCAGAGAGCAAACACATGACTTCACAGCAACTTCTTTCTTAAAAAAAACCTCAAGCCAACTATTCTTGTAGTTTATTAATTGCACTTCTGTGGAGTGTAGAGATCCAGGAGAGTCCTGGATGCCCAACGGCACAGATGCTACTCAAATACCTAATATAGGACAGACCTATTCCAACAACAGGTGTGATATATTGCAAAATATATTTACCAGGGTGCGTTTAGCAAATACTGTAGACAAATGTTTGGGTTTTTTTTAGTGTATTAGTAGCAAAAGCTACCAGTAGGACACAAAATAAAGTTGCCACAAAGCATAAAGAAGTAGGGTTTGCCTAATCAGAATGCTCTCCACCAGTTTTTCCGCTATGCGTATCGCTTCTACTTGGGAAATGATCAATAAATGAAAATGAATCTGGTACTGATCTTGGCTGTATCTGTATAAGCAGGGAGGAGAGTTCTTTTTGATTCTGAAGTCCCTATATCCATGCAACATGAATACAGCCTAGAGTTTAGTCTTCTGGGAATGTTTGACATAAAATGTTAGCATAGAATATGCATCAGGTTTTTTTCCTTTAATTACGATTTGTGAAGGTTAACAACACTGTTAGGGAGAAATAACAATTTTAAAGACAGAGGTGTGTTTAAGGGCCTGAGTTTCTCCCCTTTGTTTTACATGCTTCTGGATGCAGAATGTGAGCTTGACTGCTTTGAAATGATAGCTGGACCCCTGCGTTGGAATGTCCTTCAGGCAGAAAAAGCTGCCTTTTACAGCAGCCCACAGCACTTTCCACCAACTTATTTGATTTTAAACTATTGCTAAAAATCTAAAGAGAGCCCCCTTTTGGTTTAAACCCCTCTCAGGCCTATATTGTGTTTCTGTCACAGGAGTGATTCTGAGAGGGACTAATTAAAAGTCCAATGAATGTGTGAGGGTTAAACTCACAGGCTCTGCTCATTAACAGTTGCTCACCTAAGAATATTTTGAGACTTCTTTTCTGTGATGGGAAAGAGAGGAATAAGACTAGACAACACTTGAAAGCTCACATTTTATTGCACAAACATACATTTCTGTTGCATTACTAGGCCTGCAGTGATGACAATATCTAATTTAAGAAGAAGATTCCTCTCCTTCCCCTGTGTTTCTTCTTGGAAAATAACAAAAGAAAACAAAAAAATCACTAATGAACACCCCTTCCCCCAAGAAATAAGGAAAATCAGAACCATTTTGTTAATTGTCTTTTTCCTGCTGTTTCCATGGTAATACTGGCTACTAGACTTCACTGCAGAGTGACAGTCCAACAATTCACACACTACACCCTTTCAGGCACAATGAATGGCTGTGAAAGAGGCAGAACAGGCACTATTCAGGAAACATGTGATATCTACTCAATGCACTACCTTTCATCCACATTTTCCAAATTGCAGTTAATTTAATTCCAAACAAATGGCTAAGGGGTACAAATGAGGATTAAAAGGAAAAGAACATCTTGAGCTCTAATGGGGACGGTTTGTGTGAAGAGCAATATAGCACTTTCTTCTGATGCCAGGGCTGCCCAATTGAAAGATGCACTTTCCCTCTTCTTCTTAGGCCTTAATTTATGCTCTATATCAATAGTGAAATAAACATGGCAGATTTTTTTTTTGACAGTTTATGTAGATTTTGGCATTCCCTTCCAAAATGTTTTTGTTACATGGAGATGTAATTTTGATTTTCTTCAAAAGAAGAAGAAACCTCCTGTATTTTTCAAGAAAGAGCTTTCTTCACCAGGCCTCTCATTCGATCTGTCTCTGAAGTTATTGTTTTAAGTCACATAGAAAAAGCCATGACAAATACTTTCAGGTCACCTTAAGAAACAACGACGGACCTTTTAAGAATGTTAGTGCCCGGAAGGAAATTATTATTCTCATTAGATTTAATGACACTGAGATCTTTTTTTATGTGATTCTCTTTATTTTAACATGTAAAGTGTATTATCTTTGCTCAAAATTGATCAGTGAACATCTTGATTTTTGCCATATTCAGTTTAAGCATGAGGCAAGATGCTTAAAAAGCTTCCATATTTGGTAATTTGTAGTATGACATCATAAGCACTGACAACATGTCAGATCTGCTAATGATTGCACTGTACCACATGCAGTTTATGTTGAGAATGGAGATGTTGTAAAGGGAAATACAGCAATTAGCATAATAGCTTTAAAGCTAAATTGTTTTTTGCTGATTTTCCCCTTTCCTATTTTAAATCTTGAAAATTATTTAAACCAACATTCTATGTAAAATTATTCCTACTCAGAAGAAATATTCTTCATTGCAGCCATATTTTTGTCCAAATGATGTATTCAAAATGGCCCTTTAGATGTACCTGCTATCAATATTAATTTTTACTATACTTATTTATTATCCAGTTAAGAATACTTCAGCTTTTAAGAAGTTCTTACACAGAGGTATTAGACACGTCATTTTTTATCTGTGAGAAACAGCATTTGATACTGTATTTCCAATAAACAAAAGGACAAAAAAAGCTTGTGAACACTTTTCAAGTTTTGCTGATAAGTGTGTTTTGACTTGCAAATGTTTTCTATTATTAGGTTCAAGTGAACATACTTACAGACTTGGTTACCTGTTATGTACAAATCAAATTTTCAAATGAGATCAACTATTCCTTGCCAAAGCCTCAGACAGAGCTGTACTGTTTTGTGAAGTACCTAATGTGACACTGATCTGTCCTATTTTAAGAATATGAAGGAAAGCTGAAGACTTTTAATGACTAATTTTGAATGCAAAATAACGGTTTTAAAACCTAGTTACCAAATACGTACTTTTTGTTGTAGCAAGATAAGACCTTTACAGCAGTGTAACATTTTAAAAATCTTGTGGAAATCAATTCTTTGTAATTTGTTTGTGATAAGCATTCAATCTATTAATTACATTTTTTTTTATATGAAGGGACAGAATAATGCTATAAAATTCACTTAATGATGGGTAATAATGTTACATGAGCTTGGTTACCAAACAAATTTTTTCAGGGATCTAAATACTTATTAAAAATGTTGAGTCCAATAGGTCTACGTTGAGGTAGATTGATTAATCAGCTTTAAAAAGAAATCAAAGAATGGTATTACAAAATTTATTGAGTAGCATTGAATTGCCGATTTTAACACAGGAACAAAGTTTTTCAAAAGTATCCTTTTGCTTTGCTTTGCAACTCCCCAACTCTTTGTCTTTTAAGGGATGATAACATCGTTACAGACAGCTCCTACTAATTTAGGAAACTTTACACCCCAAAAAGAGATACTACGTCTCTGCTTTACATCAGTTGAATGATCCATTTTTGGTTCATTATTATGCAGTGTTCAAAATACCACAGAGCAAGAGGAGTAACAATAGATTTGTACACTTATCTTAGTACAACAAGGCCAAATTTTGTATTGAAAAAATTCTGGAATGGTAGTACAGTCTTGTGCAATAATATGTTCTTTCCTACACCATAAAATGACCTTGGTATGCCTTTTGGGGTCATTTTAGAGCATGTAATCCTTATTTTAGCATAAATATTGCTGAAAAGGGATGGAGATAAGCATGCACATAAGAGATAACCAAGTCAGGGCCCAGAGGCTTAACACCTTCACCCTTGTCTGGACAGATGTTTTTCTATGAGTTTACAATAGATACATTCTAACGGAAGGCTGATGCTGATACAGTTAGACCTAGAAACAGTTGTCTCTAGATTTTCTGTGGTCTCCCTCATCCAAGTAGCCAGGGGATAGCATTTCTTCATGGCTTCCCTTCCTCATCCACAAGCTTCTGGTGCCCAGCGGATGGGCATCCAGGGCCCTGCTTAGATGTCTTCTCTGTGCTATCCCTTGCAAGGAGAGTACTACAGATATTTTATTCAGTTTTAACTCCTTTACACAAGAAAATTCAAAACCTCAAAGCAAAATTAAGACCAAATATTTCATTCTCTTTCATTGCCATCACCAAATCTCTAATCACAATGAAACGCAAAAAAGTCAGCCTCTTTCTCCTCAGAATTTAGTTTTCTTGCTCAAATGTTACCTGAATCTCTAAATTTTAGGGGCTTTCAGAGCAAGATTGACTGAGCTCGAAGTGAAACCTGCAAGCAGGCAAGCATTATCAAGCTTTTGATCTTCTTGGCAAAACCCCCATGTGTTCCTGTATGATACAACCATGCAAAACTGGTTCTATAATATTAGAGTTTCATCATACATGAAGAAGTCTTTCTCATTTTTGATTTCTGATGAAAATACCTGAGAAGATAAGAACATAAAAATTTCGATCCATGTTCTCCTTAGCAAAGAGTGTTGCAGCTAGTTTTTCTCCAGAACAGCATTTTGATTTTCATAGAGAAAAAAAGACAGGAAAAACCCCCCCAAAACCAGCAAAAGTAACAAACCAGGTAAATAGCAAAGCTACTAAAAATAGCACAGACAACTACAGCAATTGTCTGGAATTCTATCTACAAACTCCCTATGTTTTTGCTAAATTTACATTAAAGTCGTTGAAACACATTTACATGTCAATAAAAGAGTGAACAGACAAAGATTTTCACGCCTCTAGCAAAGTGCTGTATTCCAAATTTAGCTCTGAATTCTTTAGCAAATCAGGCCTCAGTAAGTTTTACCAGACAATTTTGCTGCCTGACCCCAGGCCTTGGTTTCTGTTTTTCATTTCCACTACGGCTTATTTACTCTTGATAGGATGACAGACATGCCTCCCTCTCCAGGTCACAGCTCTATCAGTGCATGGATCAGCCTGCCAGGAATGTCATTACTGGGACCAGCGTATCCATTGGTGAGGTAACGCACCATTCCTGTGAGAGGTCCTGGGCCAGTTGCACAGCTGATGTAAATCCATGTTGTGGAGCAACAGATTTCCAGCAGCTGAGAACTGACAGGTACCTTCCGCCAGCCACAACAACTCCAGTCATCCACTGAGTCCAGTATCTCCTTCCAAATGTACATTCCCACACGCAGTAGAAGTCTGCTGTCAGGTCATTCAGATGGACAATCGTTTGTTTCCCATTCCTGGAGTATCTTCTCTCCTTTTACGAAACAAGTAATCTGTCTCTCATATTAAAATAAAGAGTTCTGATTTATTTCTAAATACAGAAGCACTTTGTGGAGTAAAGATGATTCGTATGACAAGGAATAATTTTATTTTTATTTTATTTTTTAATAGGAAAGCAACAAGAAAGACATACTGACAGAAAAAATACACTGTTTTCCTCCCTCTTCCCCTTTAGTTTGGGCATACATATGTAGATTTGGGGATCTTTCACTGCCAAAACCTCTATCATTCTCAGAGGGTTTTTTCTTGACTGACCTAAGCCTCATCCTAGTTCTAATACAAAACAGATGAAAATGTTCTACTCTGAAGAAAAAAATAAAAGAGAAACAAGACAGAAGATATTGTCACTAGACACATATTTGTTTCTTGTAAAGTAGTTATATAGGTCCCCGGGCCCACTTTAAAACCAAGGCCAAGATCTGACCTCAGTGTTTTCCTCTCTGAGCAGATGCTTAGCTATGAATTCACTTGTCACTTAAGAAAGGAGTCCTTGACTTTTTTTATCCTTCCTCTGTCCTCATAATAATTGTTCCTTTAAAACAGTTGCATCCACACTTTTTAAATAAAGATTTTCCTCTAATGTCACTAGGAGCATAACACTTCATGAGGTGGATTGTATGTAAAGACTGATGCTGTCATTTTCTAATAGTTTGAATTTTTTTTCCAGATTGATTCTTTTGCCTTTTCTGTGGGCAGTTCCTCAAATACTTTCAACTTGGTGGGTCGGTATTCCTGTGCCCTCAGATCATGACTGGAAGCGTGGTGTGAAATATCAGAAAAAGGTGGAGAGAGGAGATAACTGTAGGACTGAACAGGACTCTCTGCATGTGGCCTGTGCTGTACAGAACCAGCAAAAAATGCACGCAAGCAGAAGTTCAGGGACCATAATGCAGCAGTAGGTTGTCTGCTCAGAAACCTTTGCATGACTCTGAGTCACTGTGAGGAATAACACGGCACTCTCGGATCTTACTCATCGATGTTTTTCCACTACAACTGTGTAAAGCATTCGCAGCAAAACAAGAAACCGCTCATGATTTTTCTAGTCTCAGGTTTCCTTATAAATTCAAAACTTAAGTGAAGTTCATTGTGATTTGTTAATCTTGGCGAATCTATGGAGAAAAATAGATTCAATGATCTGAAGTGTGGGAAATGAATGGCTTTTCAAATGGTAGCAAATCATACATGAATACTAGATCTGCTAATTCTGATTTTTCAGTTTGGATTAGTCTGGTGTTTAATGCTTTTTTTAGCATAAAGACACTAAATTAAAGAGAGTACTGCCAGAAATTTCTGTAAAGTGAATATATTGGATGTAAAGCAGTAGGTGTTTCAGTTAAAAAAAAAAAAAAAAAGAACCTCGACAGGAAATTAAAATGCAAAATCTTTAATATAGATTTATAAAGGATTTGAAATGAATTTGTCCAAAGTGATGAGTAGACCTGATAGAGCAATGTGAGTATGGAGTAGAAATGAAAGGATGCTATCATGAAGATGAATAAATAAATATTGAATACATTGAATTTAATAAAATGGACAGGTCTGGAATGAGCAGCAGAGATGAGACTGAGCCAAAGTGGTCGGTTAGTAATAATGAATATTTCATTTTTGTGCTACAGACTCTCCCAGAAATATTTCTTATACTATAGGAGAATCAACTCTTTATATCTTGTCACACAGAAAGAAGATATTTCCAGTGTGAATGTACTCTTATTGAAAAACTTTTACGGTTAAGATTCAAGGACGCTGCTTGTAAGCCCTGGGGTCTAATTATCCTGGTGAAATCCTATGACTGACTGCTATTAACATATTAGATATTATATTGGAGATCCTTTTTCTAAACATCACTAATGATGTCAGTCTTATTCCTCAATGCAGGAGGTACCCTAGTCTTCTGAATAAGGACAACTTCTTATAATGGATTTTCATGGAGGATGTTACTGTGGATAGGAGGACTTATTTTGTCTAATTTTAAACTCTTTCCAGCATTACAGTTTGGCTTGACTTATAAATGCACTTTTAGAAAATACTGACAAAGTCACATCAGCTGTGTCAAAGAGAGAGGTTGCAGCTTCTTTGTCTGATCTACACAGAGAGACCCTTTACACATCCCCCGGCTCTGGAAGGACTGTGATGACAAACATTAATGGCATAAATGATTCAGGCTGGGATGACTTGCGCCAGTTTTATTGAGGCTGCTTGAAGATGCATGATGTTAATTCAAATATTAAGGCTTCAATAACACAATCAGCCGTCAATACAAGACAGAGTACTGATTTTGCAAGATTTGTTGTTGATATGCTGGAAATTTTGGGATTCCCTGGCAATAAATGTTTAGATGAAGACCAGGCTAATATGTCCAAGCTAAATATCTCTCTGAGCAAAGCGGAGCTGCTTCAGTGTTTGGAGATGTGTCCTAGAGAATCCTGACAGCTTTGGACAACGACTGGCTTTCTCTTCTTACTGTTTTCACAAACTGCTAGGAGGATTAGATTAAACAAGTCTTGTGGTATTTCCACAGGGTTGGTATAATTAAGACACCTTAGGCATAGAAATTCTTGTAAATATTTCAGCTTGGAAAAAAAAATAACCAAAAAACCCAAACAGGTTCCTGTACCTTGGATTTTTGTGCTGGCCAAATGTTATTCAAGTGTGTGGTAAATTTGATTTCTTTTCAAGCAAGCTGTTCCATCATAATAAATGTTCGGGTTTTTTTCTCCTCTGTGGTGTTGAGTGATTTAATCTAAAAGTGATCAGGAGATGCTCTATAGTTTAGACATACATCTTCCCATCATGCTGTCAGGTCTGCATTCTGCTTCACTATCGCCCACAGAGGAATACATTAACACCGCCCGATCCCACCAAATAAACAGGATTTTACGAATGTCTATTCGATAGATTTGATTTGCAGCTTCAAAGACCGAAAACGCCCTGCTACTGCCTGCGAAGCATCAGTGAAACCAGGAGGGCAGCGGGGCTAGGACCGAGAGCGGCAGCTCTTCTCCCCGGACTCTACACTCCCCTCGGTCCCGGCGCCAGGAACGCGCCGGGAATGCGGTGCGCTTCGGGCACCTTTGTTTTCCCGGGAAGGGACCGGCGGCGGGACGGCTCGACAGCGACGCCGCGCGGCGGCTGCGGGAACAGCGCCGCCCGCCCGGCGCCCGCGCGTCCCGAGCCGGGGGCCCGGGCTCTGAGCAAGCCCCTTCTGGAATGGGATTCAAACCGGCAGGCGGGAAAGCGGTCATTCGTGTTTAATCCAGGATTAAGGAGAACGTCGACTTTTTTTTTTTCTTCCCCTATTTGTTTTCACTTATGCATTCGTGTCGCTCATACGCACACGCCGCCCTCCTCTGCCCGCCCTAGCAGCAGCTTGCACCTAGAAAGAACAGAATCCCAGAATCACGGAATATACTGAGTTGGAAGGGGACGCCTGACGCTCTCTCCATTTGTGTTTTATTGTTTCCCTCCACCCCTCAAACTGTCAGAATAAAGAAATAACAGGGGATCCAGTTTTCAGCACAAGGCACTGCACATCTGGGGAGCAGAGGTGGCTGTGCATCCCCCGGGCCAGCACAGCTGTGCCCCCAGCAGACCCTTGGACCAGCTGCACCGGCCACAGGCGCCCCAGTGCTGGGAGGATCGGGGGACCCATCCTTTCCTCTCTATCCTGTTTTCTCCAGACTTAAAATTTTCTACTTGCACACTGAGGAACCAAGCATTTCTGACTTTATGGGCCTCGAGTTCTTCCTTTGAGAGATGTGTTAAAGCAATCACAGAACTTGAACTTAGCTATGGTTTAAAGTTTTCTGTAGTACCTTAAAGTATTGTAGCAGCTTAAAATATCTACTACAAAAGATAGAGAAATCACTAAATAATAGTGTTGCACATGCACCTTGGTCTTCTGGAACCTGACATGCTAAAAAATGGAACAGCACCAGCTGACCAGGCTATGCTTTAGTTTTCACCTCTGCAGGTAGACCAGTCTCATACATGCTGTATGTGCTTCATTACAATCAGTTGTGTTTCTCAGAAGAAAGCTTTGTTGCCTTCATCACTTTTTAACACGACAGCACAATAAGCCACACACTGCTCGATTCTTCTACAGCAGCAAGCTGTATAGGTTTATTGCTGCAGTAAAAATAGGCATAAATCAGCGGACAGGCTTGATTTTACTGTTTCATACTGAAAATTATCTTGAAAGCCTCTGCCTCAGTTGTTTCTATGTTCATGGGAAACTTGCCAAATATTATATTGACTCTCTCACTATCATTTGCATACATTAAAAAATACAGGCCAAACTCCTTCACTATGGAATAGAAACTGTGCCCACATACAGCTCAAAGCAGGCTTGAGAGCAAGGATTTGGTACATTCTTATCTTCTTTAACAGTTCTCCTAGAAGTTAATGTTCCTCTTGAACTGAAAAAGGTTTTATGCATAAACATCTACTGTTTGAGAAACTTGCTGTTTAAATACTGAAAACCAAGTGATAACTTTGGTCTTCCACTGAAAATTTTACAACTATTAAAAAAGTAGTTTTCCTTTTCCGTTCTTTGAAAAAAGGTCAAAAATATCCCCATCCGAACATTCTCTGAATCTCAGTACTGAAATCATGGTGGCTGCCTTTCAGTGTTAAACGATAAGTTGTGTATAAAATCAGTTCTAATTTATTCTGAACCTTCTGAGTTATGTGCAAGGAAAAGACAGAAGTTTTCTGTTGGTTTAAGCAATGAGGTGCTTCGGTGATTTATTAAGCGAACTTGTATGTATTGCTGCTAACTCTTCTGGCTTTGTCATGAGTTTATAGTGCTTCTCTTAAGCAATCATTACTTGGAACTGTGTAATTTCACGATGCTCCTCATTTTTTTAAACAAAAATCTATTATGTTTTAGACACTGTGCAAGTGTAAATTGTTTGTGAATATAAAGTAAATTTATCTCTAAGGCTGAAAAAACCCAACCAAAAAGAGTAATGAAATATAATTCATATTTATTTTAAACATTCTACATTCAAACCTATCTCAGGATTTTACTGGGTCTTATTTTTAGTTTTCAGCTGTTTCAGTATTGTAGTTTTTATTTAGAAAAAAATAAATGAGAAGTAGAACGCATCCACCCTCAAGTTTCTAAATTAACTCTAGATAATTTTGAATAAAATAGGTTAAGTGCAAATAATTTAACTTTATTTCAAGGCAAAAAAGCCCCACTCAAAACACTAACCCTTCTTGAAACATTCACTAGCACTCTCCTCTGCCCCACCTCTCAAAAATACCCCAGTTCAACAAGAGACAAAACCAATGCAAATCACTGGCTTCAAGTGACAAAATTGCAAAATAAAAATGTAATTCAAAGCAATCAATTCTTTAACATGTGGCAATCTTAAAAAAGATAGAATTGCTCAGTTATCTTACACAACTCATCAGTGTAAATCAGTAAATATATATCAACTTTTCATCGATAAAATATCTGCACAAGAGAAGAAAAACAGCACAATTCATTGGAAACATATAGTACAGCATTAGTGTGGGCTTTTTTTTAATAGAAGGCAAAGATGACTGCTGAACTTTAACTAACACGTTTGTAAGAGTGGTTTTGGTCAGACAGGAAAACTTCTAGTTGATTGTCAGTCTCCCTGTAACACAGAGAAGGACTACAGCTGCTCCTTGGTTTCGGTGAACAACATCGATCAGCTCCACAGTCAGTGGTTATTATTATCTTCTCTGTGCTAGAAACATCAAGTATTTCCATTGTCAGACAGAAATATAAACAATTGTTTGGTAAAAATATTTAAGACTTTTTTTACCTACTTGCAAAGAAAACTCTCCAACTCAGAGCCATCTTTGGAAGGCCAGGTTAAACCTAAGAGTAAACCCAGGCTAGACCAAAGAGTAAACCTTTAGTCAGTTTGAAGTGCTGCTGTTTACCTTTTTCTTTGGTCACCCAAACAGTGAATAGTTTTATGCTAACAGACGATACCAAACATATAAAGACAAAATGTTCTTAAATATTTTGGCAAAAGCCTTGTATCTCACACCATGTGACACTATAGGAACATTTAAGTGCTACTTCATTAAACGACCTGTTAGGTACCAGGCAGAAATTTTGTAGCACTTCATATAGCCCCATGCTTTGAAAGACACAAGATGTCCAATTAATCCTTCAAGTCAGAATTATTTATGTTGGATTTCAAACTGTGATTTTATAGTCAGAAAGAAAACCATGGAAACCTCTGCATCTGAACCAGGTACGCGACTGAAAAATAAAAGCTGCTGTTCTGGGTGGACGTATTAGACTTCTAAGAGAAAATTTTGGGTTTGGCAATGATTTGGTAGGCTCAAATGTCTGCAAAGGAGTAATCAGCATATGGGAAGATCTACTGCCAGGACATAAGGCCAGAATTATTTGCCTCTGAAAAAAAAAAATGCTTAAAGGAAATATTGTCAAAGCAAAGCCTTCTTGGATCTTTATTCCTATACCTAGAAGTGCATAAGAATAGCACAATGCCTGCCATCAAGGCAGGAACTCAACCTTATTAGGTGTCTGTACAGCCTTAGAGATTAATGTAAATCAAAAAAGGATTAATAATCTCCATAGCTGGTCTTCCAGTTCTGTGAGTCACAGACTTTGAAGAGGTTCACGTTACTCTGCCCAGGTCAGGGTAATCTTTCTTCTGCTGCTGTGTTAATAGGTGAATTATCACACTGAGTAAGGATCTAAAGTAATAAAATTGGATTCATCCCTGCCCTGAATAATGAAAACTGGTTTCAAATGAAGATTGTTATCAGTGTGGAGACTCCAAAACCATATGATAGTAAACACTCTTTATTTTGTTTCTTATGGTTTTAAAAATATAGGTATTTTAGTCTTACAATGGGTCTAAATTTCACTCTAGTGGTGATTTACCCTTTAGTCATCCATTGCCAGGAAACTTAGTGCTGTAGTCTTACTGGCTGACTGACTGAAGTGGCCTTTACTGAACTGTAAGCATGACTAATTATTAGGAAAGTAGAGTGCAGAAACAGAATTTAGGAGATTTATAATGTTTGGAACACACATTTCCTATAATAACAACAGTTCTGGTTTTGCATTTGTGGCCATATGAGGCAGAGAACCATTAAAAAAAAAAAAAAAAAGAGTGTTTACTGAAAGAGCTGAATGCCTAATGAAAAAATCACTAAGGTTAGCAATCCTGCAACTTCAGTAACTACTTAGTCATATGAGTGTGTACTAACTGAGCTACTCCTAGCCAGAGGACATAAAAATGCTTTCTCAAGCTGCTCTGTGCAATTTTAGCTAATAAGGCCCGTGATACAGATGGGCAAATCTCAAAAGGTTCAGAATTTGGACTCTCTTGCAGTAAGCACACATGCACATTTGAGTGATTATCTCCTTTCGTGTTTGCAAAATTGGACTGGAATCCTGACAAAAGTGAGCTTTCTTCTCCAGGGATAATTCAGCACTTCTAGTCATGACTGCAAAGCAAGCTCTCTTCTCCTGGGGTAATTCAGCACTTCTAGTCGTGACTGAAAATGCAGGTACATAATTAAACCAAAAAGGACATATACACACAGCAAAGGAATCTTTCCTTCTGAAAACGATTGTTTATGGATCTTTCATAATTCCCTTATCTCTAGCCTGGCAGCATAAATACTGTGGAAAATGAAAAGAAACAGCCTACAACTTGTATTTTCCAAAAAGACATTTAAAATACATATATATAGGCATGTGCAATATGAAAAACAGATATAAATTTAAGTTTTAGGATGAAGAAGGAAGAAAATAATTAGATTTGGGGTTTTTTTTCAAGTTTTTTCCTCATGTTTGAGTATTTGATACCTGAAGTTATGGTAATTATCAAGACCAGGAGACCCTTAAATAGAAACACCTTTATTCATTAAGAAAGTAAAGCTATTTTCGAGAGTTTTTTCATCCAAACTCACAATAATAAACAATATAGTTAACTGAATGTTGAAAGACTTAGACTATCAAATAAATTTGTCTTTAGCTAAAGACAAAATTTCTCAGCAAAAAAGTAGTATCGTGGTTTTATACAGAGAGAGAAAGAGAGAGGAAATGCTGTACAGATGCAGACATTCACAAAACCAGTGTGAACACAATACTATGGAAAAGCAGCACCAAGTAGACACTGAACCACCCCTGATTAAAACTCAGGCAACACACTACTGAGAGTTCTGCATGCAGTGACTTCTGACTAGGAAAAACAAAAAACTAGATCTGAATAATAAGTTGTGAAGAAAATATTATATTTATTTTACAAAAAGCAAAGGAAAATCATGTTTGATACCAGTTTCACTGAAATCTGTAAGATCCAAGGTTATTCACCTAATTGTAGGCACTTAACTAAGTGAACTAAGGAAATTCAGGAACAAGACCTTCCACAATCCCTGTGTCCATGGTAAAAGAGGAGTAACAGAATATCTCTGTACAGGCACTTACCTTTCTAGAAGATTTGAATGGAAGTGCTTCATGTTTTAAATAATCGTTTGTAATTGCATATGACTATAATGTTTACTCTGTTTGAATGTAAAGTGACATATTTGTATCTGGTTGTGTGAATCGATCCTCAAAAGAAATCAGGCATTCCTGCCCTAGAACTGAACACATGCAAACTGCACCAGTCAACACGGGCACTTTATTTCTCTCTCTTTTTGTGAGACAGATATGATTCAGAAGGAGTGCTTATGAAAAATGCATCCACAAAAGATAGAATCCGTCAGCTTGTGACCTCAGTGATGCTTACACAACCTCTAGGTAAGTCATGAGACCATTACACTGAAACAGCAAATACAGGTGGCACTGATGATTTCAAAGAAGTTTCAGAAGAATTGAACAAAGCTGCAAAGACAGAACAATGTCTTTTGTGGGTAAAGCTTGAAAAATACTTTTAGGATACTGATATTTTCTGAGAACTTGAGGACAAATGGCTCAGATCTGATGCAAAAGAAGTTGAGGATATGGTAGATGTAAAAATCGAAATAGGGGGATGGAAACAAAACAGCACACCAATAAAGTCATCTTTGCAAAGTCATCCCGGATTGGTATGCAGAGGCACAGCCCGTGTGTGAGTGTCCGAGGGAAAACACTAAGGCAACTGAGAAGGGAGACAGTGGAAGCCTGGTTGAAAATGAGAGGATATGAAATGCTGTGTCTTTGAAAAGTTATTTATAAACAAGTATTTGAGTATTAAGCATGCCCTGGTAAAAGGATCTAGTGGAAAATCTGCTGGAGAAGTTTCCCAGGCTGCAGTGACTTGCAGGATAGCTAACTACTATTTAGAATAATCAAGCAGAAATCACTCAGAGTGAGGGCTTGGAGAAGGTCATTTTTAGTCCTGCTGTGCCTGAGTTCATAGCTATATAACTATGATGAGGTATCAGAGACAGTCTTAGACTTTGCACTGAGCAGGAGGCAGCCTGAATGAGAGATGTGTCTCTACAAATTGTCAGCACAGAGATGGAAATCAAATTTGTATATAAAATAATCCAAGGAGGTGTTTACCATGTGAAAGATTCCATAACCAGAGCTGTGTGTGGCAGTTTGTAGTGAAAGGAGGATTAAAGCACTCAAGGTTCACACAGGGAGAAACATTTGCATCATAGGTGGAGACACTGGAGAGAATGACATTAATGATGTCACGATCTAACAGGACTTTTGGAAGAAGAACCTGTGTCAGAGTCACTGAAGTCTAAATGAAGGTCTGAATTCAGCATCAGTTGTGTGGTTTGGATGTGAAAACTTGGTCTGTTTGGGAAAAATTGATGCAGTGGAATATATAAAAAACAAGAATTGGCTTACTGTTAATTTCCCCTGGCAGGAAGAGATCAAGAAAGGAACAGCTAGGAAGGAAAGAGGAACAGAAATATTTTTGGCAGTGAAAAGTTGTTGAGCTTATTTGTAATGTAAAGTTGAAGTCACAGAGGCAAGGGGGCCTCCCTGGGGCTTGGAGGGAACCACTCTCTTCTCTCTCAGGCATGAAGACAAAAGTGAGCTGGTCAGTAGCACTGAGGCGGGTGCTGAGACAGAAGGAGTTTTTTGATGTCTGTCTAGGAAAGATACTGAAAAAAAAATGTTGCTTTTTCTGTGATAGTTCTATGTGATAAGAGAAGAAAAAATAAAAATACAAGTAGACAACAGAGACATCTCAAAAGAACTCTCCAAAACAAGATACACAGATCTGGGGAGAAAGTTGCAAATGGCAGATAGGTTGGTGTATTATACACACCTCTCAGTGATGCGTCACTGTGTACCTCACATGAGACCAGCCTGGACAACCTGGATGTTCATTTAGTGTCTGGAAATGCCTCCCATCCAGAGCCTGGAATTTCTAAAAATGCTCGGGGAACAAGTCTCAAAAGCAGATCTGTCAGTTCTGTGATTAGTATATATAACAAAAATTGAAAAATAGGTTTCTGGATGACATGAAAAAAGTATGAAAAGAAATCAACTCTACAGCTGTTTCTCATTAACACTATCTTCAGGATTTTTTATAAGCTGTAAAATATTACATGCCAACATTAAGTCAGTTATAATTAAGCTTCCATTTCAAGATTCCTTTAAAAACATAGACATAAAAATTCTTACACCAGTGATGAATAACAGGCTTTTTATAAACCTTACTGACATAAAATGGTTTTGAGGTTTAAGGGCAAACTATTTTAAGGACCAAAAGAACCCATGGGCTGTTGTAAAGTTCAGTGTCATAGAGATTATTTGAAACATCATAAAGAACAACATTTCTTAGTGTAGATTAGCATAGATTACCTAAAGTTAATGAAATTACAAGAAACAACATCAATGAAGGTCCTGGTCTTATACCTTTACTGTACTTTCATTCGTATCTTCAGGTTTCAAAGAGAAAAGAATCTTCTACTCTAAGGCAAGATGTGTCTTCTGAACATTTCAAGGGCATTTGCTTCTTTACAAGCATCTGTTTCTTTTAGAAGGGTGAATTTTACCTTTGTAATTGTACGGGAAGATAAAATTTATCTTAAACTGAAGACTCATTACTCCTGCATATTATTAGGTACAAACAAAATGTAAGATATTTTGGCCCATCTAACAAATTAATTTTAAGATAAAATTCAGCCTCTACAGAAGCATTTTTATCGTGTGATTTTAAACTTAAAATTTTATAGTTTTCATCTGGCAGAAGTTTAACTGAAATTGAACTCTGAAATTCCCACATATCTCATTACAAGAAACTCATTTTGTTCTAAACAAGAAATAAATTAGAAATAATCATTACTGTAAGACTTGCACTGATGTCACCCAGTTCCATTATAAACTTTTTGTTTCTAATTCAAAATTGTCTCTATCAAATCCAAAGACTAACCTGCTTTTTAAAACTTCAAAATATAGCCAGGGTTAATTTCTAAGGTCTTTTTGCATCTTTTCCTTCTCTAGACTTTATTATAGATCATGTGAATTTCCTAAAAAAAAAAAAAAAAGACTACACACCTGGAAGCAAAATGTGAAACTCGTCAATTACGGTAAAAAAGAATCTTTATAATTCAGACACTAATCCCAGATGCAAATGCAGAAAGCAAACTCATATTTTACTTAAAAGCTCTGTTTTCCCACTACTGTTACCCGTAAATTACCAAATATACTTGTTTGTACTTAGGCAGAGAAAAAGATAGAAACCAAGGGACTTAAATGATCTTCATGATTCTGCATTTCCAGAATTAATTTTCCTTCACATATTTCTAAGTGACAATATGCAAAACAAGTATCTGGATATAGTGGCAAATGACCAAGTGAAGACAACTTTATTTTTTGTATGTTTCATTTTTTTTTTAACACAGAATTCCCATGCAAACCCACTATTTTTCTGTGTTCCTGTAAGCCATATGTTACATGAGATGATTCCTGTCCAGAGCATATGTCATAAAATGAAATCATTTAAAAATGTCAGACACAGCCTGTGGCTACAGACCACACATATATCAAAATTAGGTAATTCACTGGTGATATCTAGTAACAAAATGGGGGGAAAACTCCCTACTTTTTATCCTTTAGTCAGTCACACATCAGGAATTTATTGTTTTAATTTAGCTTTTTCTCTTTTGGAAAGAGGAAAAGATAAGGCCAGATTACCCTCTGGGAGCAGTATGTTTATTGCAGCAGACACCAGATTTAAATCAATGTGCCCCACTACAGATTTGATTTCCAGGTTTGTATTTTATAGAAAGAAAACAATGTCCATTTGAATTACTATACAGCTTTGGGGGCTGAGCTGGATCCACCTTTCTCAGACCATGCCTCCGCAGCTGGGCACTGATAGATTCAAGCTTTTAGTAGAACTGATTAGCTCAATCACAGCATGAGTTAATGCAACTGGATGGGCTTCAAACTGGAGCTATTTCACACCCATCTGTCTTGAAGAATGGGCAGAGGACTGTACTCTGCCTGCTCATTGCCTTGCCTTAAACCTCCAGCATATTTGCCTCCAGCTTTACACTCCAATTCATAGTGTGAAACTAGAAGTGTAAAAATCTAAGTAAGCTTCAAAGATATAAAAATAACTTGGAAGTGCTCTGTTGGACAGCAAGTGCTGTTCCACCTAAGCAACACCAAGTGTTTGTTTTAGATTAATTGAAAGTACGACTTTGGCCAGCCTTATAACTGCATTGCACAGCCAGTGCCTATTTCTGTGCATAATTCCTAAAATCTGGATGAGGCATGAACTGAGAGACAGAACAGGTCTTCTGCAAGTGGAGGACAACTCTAATGACTTGTCTTAGAGTACAGAAAAAATTCAGTGCATGTTAATGTATTAATTCAAGTGGCCGGGACTAAGACTAAACAAGTATTTGCAACTGCACTAATGACTGGATACAAATTCTTCACTCAACTTATAATGCCAGGGCCTTTAGGCCCAGAAGGGTCAAACAGAAGTAGTAAACACAATCAGCATGAGGAGCATAATCAGCTGCTTCTGAGGAAGAGGGGAAAAATCAAGAATTGATAGCTTTTAAACTTAGAATTTTATCTCTCTTGGTTACATCAGGTTCTTTTTTATGTTCCAGGAAATATGCCATGGAAATAG
This sequence comes from Cephalopterus ornatus, assembly GCA_013396775.1. Taxonomy (NCBI): domain Eukaryota; kingdom Metazoa; phylum Chordata; class Aves; order Passeriformes; family Cotingidae; genus Cephalopterus; species Cephalopterus ornatus. The sequence continues at coordinate 106,595 of VZRE01012041.1, forward strand.
AGCAAGGAGGAGGGGAGCAAGGGGAAAACAGGCAACCTCACCTGCATTGAGGGCTGCAGCATCCCACCACTGTGTGAACGTGGGGAGGGCTGAACACTGTGAATGCGTTGACTGCATCTACTGTCACTGGACAATGTGATGCGGATCATTGATATTCCTTTCATTAGTCAAGGTCCTTATTAGTCAAGGTCTCCAGGATAAGAAATCAGTAATTTACTTCCCACAAGGAGTGCAACGCTCTCTGAACAACAGCTGCACTCATAAGTAGAAGTTATTTAAGATTTAATTGAGATTTGTAAAATTCTCTGGAGTCTTAAAATTATTAACACAGCTTATGCTGAAAAGTAATTGACAGTGCTTTATCTGAAAGCTCCAGTCAAACTCTTCCTCTTCCTTCCCCTCCTCCTTGCTCAGGGCCATATATCTGTGTAAACTTGCTTGTGATCCCACAAAAAGCAGTGAGTGTGTCATTCTAACGGCAGTGTTGCTGTAACAAGCAACTTGCCAGAGCTGCACAACCCAGATCACAGCTCCACTGGAGGGTTTTGGTTTCCCTCCATCCTTCTTCCCTTCCATGAGTGGCCGAGCTGCAATCTGAGACAAATAGTTGCACTGTGTCTGCTCGCTGCATGAGCCGAGGTGAGCTGGGGAATGGTGGCTGCCAGGTTCCAGATTGATGGCGTGTTGAAACCCCAGAGCGAGATACGTTGGCAGCAAAGTGATCCTCCATGGGGAATCCGGCATAATATGCTTTCCAGATTTCTGGGCCAGCTTCCAACTTCTCACTCCTATGCAAGCAACAACTACCCCTCATGAGGGAGAAGAACGGCCCTCGCACTTGCTGCTGCTGATTGCCCTAATAAATGTGTTTAACATATGTATGTTTATAAAGCAGCCATAGGGAAGCAATTTGACTACCTCTTTCCACATATATCTTTCTCCTGCCTGCCTGAGGGCTGGCATGATGCCAGTCTGAAGACAATGCAGTATAAACTTGACTGCCATCTATTCATGCATATGGTCAGGCAGAACACTGTTCCTTTGAGACTACTCCTCCTATGCTAAGCAAGCTGCCAAAGGAAATTACAATATGCTTTCCATTTTATGATACAGATAATCAATGTTATATATTCATGTTATCTCTGAATATCGGATTTTTTTTTTTATTCTTGAGAGCAACCGAGCTATTGCTATTGTATTGTCCACTGCGGTTCTGAATCAGTTCCCCAAACCCAACTTTGCCATTAATGTCATGCAAGCTCTCAAAAGGCTCATTTCACAGTTACATTTCTCAGTATAACTGTGTTTATGTATTTCTACATACAACTAAATCTAAATTTCTCTGTGTCTTTTAAGCAGCTTTTGCTAAGGGTAATTGCTGTTTCCCAGCAATTTCACCAAGTTATGCCAATTGTCTGCACTGGATATTGCCCTCTGAATAATTCTCTGGTGAAATATTAAAGGAAAAAAAAATATGTAACTTACATTAGTGTAAAGTGAATTAGTAACTTACATTAGTGTAAAGTGAATAAGTTGTCTTGAAATTAGCAGATAGGTGATGTTTCTTTGCTGGAGTTTTGGGTGCCCTGACTAAGGAATTTAGGCGTACCTAACTCTAGCAATAGTCATCATAGAGATACAGACATGTCCAAAGGCTGAATCGTACCTCTTTAGAAACAAGTCTAAATTAGATAGGATGAAGTATCTTCTGAGGAGAACCTTTTTCCGCTGACCATGGAGCAAGTGACTAACACTGGAGTCTTGTATTTTAGGCAGATAAAATTGGTTGAGATTAATTCAACCCTAGAGCTGTATTAAACTTATAAAAGTGGCCTAAATATAGCAGATCTTGATAAATCCTACTTACGAAGAATATTTCCATTCTTCACGTTAGGAACTCTTGGGATTACCTTACGGGTAACTCTGGTGTTGAGTAATGAGGTTGCACTTTAAGGAAGCAGTCTAAGATGAGCCTACTTCTTTAAGGAATTACTTGCTTGAGCCTGCTTGCCACTATTACATTAATTTATCATTTCACTACAGTAGCAATGGCACTGTGTCGAAAAACAGCCCTACCAAGTATGTCACCGGGATATATGACTGAAAAACAAAGAATAAAAACCAAAATCAGAGCTGGAAACACATATTATGTGCACACTGAGACACTTGTGGACTAGCCTAGTCAGGAAAAGGTGACAACAAGAGCACATTAAAAAGATCTACAAGTATGGAATAGTTTTGGTTTTTTCCCTCTGATATATGAGTTAAATCCTGAACCTATTTCATGAATTGATATTGTGGTGTTTTTAAGACTAACTGTGCTTTATCTGAATTAAGATTGTGTTTTCTTACAGCTCTTTTAAAGGAAAGGACATTTCAAGGTAAGCATGTCTCTGCAGGTACACAACCACTATCAATACACGGGTACTCAGACTGCAAAGTCAGAGGGAGATGTCAATATGCTTTGAGATGTGACTGGCCACTTGGATTTATCCAAGGAGCATTTACCTTACTTTTCTCTCTCTGCCTTCTGGTTCCATGTTTGCACGAAGTCTTGCGTTCACTGCCTATGATGAAGGCATATACCTTTTTTGCCCTGGGTTTTCAAGTTAAATTTAGAATCATTGCCTTCCTCTTCAATGTTCATGGGAATGAAGAAGTTCCTACAGAAGAGCTGATTGGCCTTTGGAATACTTAGGAAAACAACATTCAGTGAAATGAGGAAGCTATTAAAGGTTAGCCATCCAGCTCTATTCTGTTGTTCAAATCCCTACAGAGAACAAAAGTGTGGAAGAGAATATAAAAGATATTTAAATATTGGCTTCCTCTTTGATCATTCAATACTGAAGTCTGGGAAGTGTCCTATCATTTTCCATGCTACGTGAGAAATGGTGTGGAGGTGTTAACAGGAATGAAAAGTCATGGACTAGTAAGAACACCCATGTAGAAATCTTTTAAAATGTTCTTCTTGCTATTTTTGGAATGAAAAGTATTATCTCAAGTGAGTGGTTTTGCAAATAAATATTTATGGATCTTAGTAAGAATTTCTAGGCACTTCTTTTGCTTTTTAGAAAAAGAGACAATTTATGGAGATACTGTCAAACAATGTATTTTTAAATAGTGGTCTACACATCCTTGTTATCTATATTAAGCAAATGCTCAAGCAATAGGAATTTGAATAAAACTACGTTACACTGAAGGATATTTGTATGGTATTATAAGTAACACTGTGCGCATCTCAGGTTAATCACCAAAAGCATGAAATAGAGTGTGAGCTTTTGGGTTATGAATATAGTATCTCTGTGTTTCATGTGTACTCCTTTTGTTTTTTGGACCAATGTATTTTATGGGAATACCAAAAATAATCGAACATGGCTACAATTTTGTAAATGAATAGGTTATTAAGATATTTTATTTTATAAACCCCTTTCCTTATTTACTGAGTTCCCTCAGAAATCTTGACAATCTGTTTGCTTTTACTCTTTAATGACTAGTTTCATTGAGTGTTATGGTTTAATCCCAGCCCCACACTCCCTCCCTCCCTCCCCCTTGGTGGGATAGGGAGAGAACTGGAAGGTTAAAAGTGAGTAAACTCCTGGGTTATGGTAATAACTCTAATAGGTAAAGCAAAAGCTGTGCATACAAGCAAAACAAAGCAAGGAATTCATTCACCATTTCCCATGGGCAGGCAGGTGTTCAGCCAACTCCAGGACAGCAGGGCTCCATCACACGTAATGGTGACTCGGGATGACAAACGCCAACATTCTGAACACCGCACACTCACACACACACACCCCCCAACCCACGCCCCCCCCTCCTTCCTTCTTCTCCCCCCGGATTAATTTAGTGGTCATGAAGCCATATGATGTAGGGTATCACTTTGGTCAGGTGGGGTCTACTGTCCCAGCTCTGTCCCCTCCCCAGACTCCTCACTGGTGGGGTGGGGTGAGAGGCAGAGAAGGCCTTGACTCTGTGTAACTCTGTAGTAGTGTAGCTCACTCTGCAGCTCAGCAGCAACCAATACATGCCTGAACCAACACTGTTCCCAGCACAAATCCAAAACACGACCCCATACTAGCTACTATGATTAAAATTAACTCTACCCCAAACAAAACCAGAAGGCTGTGTCACTCTAATAAAACTATACTGAGTTGCATGAGAATTGATTTATATGAACTGTGCAAACCAACATCATCTACTCACAAAGGAAGCCACCTTCCTGTTACTAACTCAGTGCCCTGAATATCTGCTAATTCTGCTGATATATATATACACATATATAATTTGACAGAACTGTTTCAAAATCTGAATTGAAAATTTAGAGAAATGTTTGCTTTTAAAGAAATATTTACACACAGAGGTGTGAACATAAATCTGACCAGCCTGCAATAAAATTAATGAAGTAATTCATAATGTATTTTACCTTGAATGACAAGCCATTTCCTTTGGACAACTCAGTGTTAAGTAATCTTTTCAAAGTATTCATTCAAAGCTAACTTGATGCTCGAAACCAGGTCCTTGCCCCAGTGACACTGTTTTAAGTGGTGAAGTAACTAATAAAAAGCAAGAAATAGAACTCCCCCTATTTGTCACCATTATTAATGGCAAAATCTGTTTCTCTTTAAGTAGCATTCAGTTTAAAACAATGCAAGACAACTATTCCACATTCAGAAATCTTTCATCCCTGGGAAAACATTCAGCAATGCCCAGGTTTTTCTACTGTTTTTTTTTTCTTCTTTAAGAATGTGAGAGATATTTTCCATATTTGTCAAAACTGTCTGCATTAATTTTGCTGTGCGTTTTACTGTATCTTTTGGCTATATATTTGCCATAGAAATATTCTTGACCTTTGAATAACACCTGAAGGTCTAATACAGCAATGTCTTGAAGGCACTCAGTCATAGGATTCTGCAGTGCTCTTTATGCCAAACTCTTTTTTTTTAATTATTATTTTAATCTTTTGGAAACATGAAGATTCTCTGATATAAAACCTCTTCTTTATTCACCATTGTAACCTATGTTTATTTAAAAATATATCATATTTGCATTTTAGTGAAAACCTAAAATTAATGGATATTCCAGTTCAAAATCAATGCCTCTTTAATTAAACAAGCATGAATGCAATAAGCTATTACACTTTCTAGTTGATCTAGTATATCACATGGAAAAAGTTCAGAAGGTTTTTACACCTTTAGGAGAAAAGCAGACATTTACAGAAAGATTAAAGATGTCAAGGGCTGGCCAAAATGTGTTGTGCTTAAATATAGAGAGTATCTTGAAAATCTGGCTGATTTGAAAACTGGTGGAAGGAATTTAGATTGGCGTTTCTGAAAAATGGGTGCACTGGGTCTGATTTCTGTGATTACTTACCAACGAAAAGCTTGTTATTTAGTCATCTTACACTATGAAGAGTCTTATATTGAAAGGGGAAAAAACCCAACAGCAGAGTTTTACTTGCTCAGCAGTCACAGACACAGCAGCTTGGAGTGTCAAAAAGGAGTTTCTCCCCTATACTGTATCCAGAAATAACAAAGGGCAGCATGGCAAAGATCAGATGTTAAGCAAGTGTATTACTTCTGGCATGACAAAATTCTCACATCTGTAACTTAAATTTGGGTTCTTTATGGTTAGTTGGTTTGGTTTATTGATTTTTGTTTGTTTTGTCTTATTTTGTTTTGAGGATTTTTGTAGTTTTTTAATTTCTCCCCAGAAAGCCATAGCAGAAAAGAATTATATCAATGCCTTACAATATAAGATTTTATTTCTGTGCAGAAACCTGCTTTGCTTTTTCAAAATGATGTCGAATAGAATAGAAACAGTGAGTTCCAGTTGACTCATCTTTCTGCTAAATTGAAAGTCCTCTTTCACTTATTATGGAAATGGGCATAAACTTACTGTGCAGTTATACTTCCTCAAAGCATAATTAATTTGCCAAGATACTGAGGGGAAAAAAAAGAGGAAAAAATATTATCTCTGATACTTCTCCTTTAGTCTTCATTGCTTTCTGAAATCTGTGATATTAATATAAACTAACTGGTGAAAGTTCATGTGCAGATTGAAGTAGACAGGGTGTGGAAACTAAGGGAAGGTGATTCTTAAATTTACTAGGAATTATGGGCATTTGTCATTCCAGCAAAGATTTTGGTGTCTGTTTTAAAGGTGATGTATTGGGGAACACATTTGATGTAAAGCTAAGAAACTAGAGTCCATTTCCACTATATGTCTCAAATGGTTCATGAAAAAAAGCTGTCAGCAGGATCAGAGCCTATGACATCTAGATTACAATTGTATTACACTTAAACATTTTAAATTAAATGAATAATAACCTTCAGGTCTAATGTTTTCTTTAATGTCTTAGAACAGCCATAAAATGTGGAGACTTGCTTTCTATAAAAGGAGAAATAAATCATAATTTTTACCTGTGTGGGTGCTTGTTTTGAAGCAAATCACAATTAAACTTATCCTTCTCTATTCTGTCCAAGATTAATTCAGTCTTCCTAAAAAAAAAAATTAGTCAGGCTCTGTTTTGATGAAGTATATTGGCATTACACATGCAAAGCGACATTGCAGGAAACAATATGACATCCTAACAGAAATAGAAGAAAAGGAAAGAGCCGTTCTTAGGCAATAATTCATTGCAGAGCTATGATGAATTCTGTCTTTCCACCATATAAAACGATTGTGTCAAGCTCATGTTTTATCACGTGGATTCAGAGTTACTTGCTGGTTAATTTATCCAATCAACCACTACTGATATAACCCACTGCTTTTGCTGGGTGCTGAGTTAGGCTGGTGATGACCATGTAGCTGACTTATGTTGAAATATAATGAAATACTTAGGTTTTTTAAAGTGAATGATGCAACTCATTTTATTCCCCTTACCTTCCCTGTTCCAGGCAAACCTCAAAAAATGGTAATTCCAGAAGAGCAAGGAGTATTTGTGGGCAAAGAAGCCACAGTTCAACGTAGGGAATGTCAAATGTGTTGGCAGAATGTGCAAATATGCATCTACATAGCTTGAATGGTGAAATACAGGCTTCAAATCAGAAAAATCTGAAGGTATCTCTGTATACATTTGGTCTTCACTTCTAAACAAAATGTGCATCCTATACAAAATATTTTAAAATATTATTTTAAAATGACCAATTGGCTGGAAGATAAGAAATTAGACACTTCTAGGAAACATAAATTATTTCTGTAAATCTTTATGTCTTATTTTTATTTGAACTATACTCCACCCCAAATTTGATGAGGTTGTCAAATATTGGCCCCATATGTAATATAACTGGCAAATTTTAATAAGAGGAAAGTAATCCTGTAACAGGAACAGAATTTCTCCGTTAAGTCCCATACATTAAATGACTCTAAGATTCACATTTCTGTAATTCTCTCTCTGCTTTTATTTTTTTTTATTGATGAACCAACTTCAGTTACACTAAATATTTATTTCTATCAGTTTCTCGTCTCTAACTTCATTTTGGAGAGAGCAGGGTGAGAGGGAAGACAAAAAAAGGTATGACTGATGTGGAAAGATAAACCAACCAGCAGTCCCTAGAGTGTTCTCATGACATCCACATTTTATTCAGTTGTCCTTTTATTTTCTAAAACAGGCTTTTTCACTGGAGTAGCTGCCTATGTGCCTTTCACCAGGCAAATGGCCTTGTAGCCAACAGACAAAAGCCTAATCACATCTCTCCTCTTGTTCTCTAGTGAGTTCTTAAGTTGAGATAAATATGATCTGTGGCAGATGGCTGCACAGCTAACGAAGCCCAGGTCAGTGTGGGACTGAGTGAGAACTGCCACCAGACAAGGTCAGGGAGCCTGGCCCCAATTCGGCTAATAGCAGCACTCAGCTCTGCTGCTGTTCTGGCATAGTGGCCAAACTCAGCCTTCAGCTCAGTCTTCCCATATGCTGGGAAGAGCTTTCTTCACCTGAGCTCTTTTAATAACCCTCCATCACTATGAAATATCTGACCACTGGGGACTTGCCTGGCAAGTCTAACAAATTAGGGCTGGCTTTACAAGTAAACAGCTATGCCTGCCAGTGATTTCCATCTGCCCAGCACTACCAGGTTCATTATGAGCATCAGGAGGTGGAGTTAAACAGATGGCAGGAAATGTGCTTGGCCCTTGCACTCAGGAGAGGAGGACGAGAGGCAATTGATTTGCATAACATCCCTTTCCCTTCATTACTTCACATTATAATATGTAAATAGTCACCCCAGGAGGAATTTAAAAAGCACTTAGCATTGAAATGTACGGGTGCTACATGGAGAGAGAGAGAGAGAGAGAGAGAAAGGAAGGGATGAAGTCTGAGCTGTGTTCAAACCAGAGTTTGCTCCCCAGTCCCCTCCATCCCCAAAGAGGTTTCAAGGGCTGCTTTTATTTCTGACACACTAAATGCAACTGCTTCTGAATGTGTCTCATTCTCTTCCCCTGACTTGTCTCCAAAGGCTGCAGGAACCTGTCAGGCAGGCAGCTTGCAGGAAGGCCTGCAGTGTGCATATGTGAGCATGCAGAGTGCACAGCGTCAGCCAAACAGGCTCTGCTCAAAGCCCTTCTCTTTTTTTTTTTTCTTCTTTTTGCTCTGACATTGGAAATGCAGCAAGCCTGCAAGCTGCTAGGGAGACATCATTACATCACTAAACACTGCCCCACACAGGAGTAAAGAAAATGATACAGTTTTCATACTGAAGTATTAACATCCTTGAATTAAAGTGGGGACACATAAAACTGTATGGGACTTAAATCTCAAAGTAGGAAACTTATTTCTATATTGTACCCTGCCACTGAACTCTTAGAGGATGCTAAGTATTTCACTTTCTGCTTCTCAGTGTAAACAAAGACAACTGTGACTTAGAAACAAACAGTTGAAATAATAGGACATAGGGATTTTGGTGAGTGTTAGGCTATCTGAACGTGGATCCAAGCTTTCTGGAAGAGTGACAGTCTGTTTTATGCCTTATTATTACGCTTAATATACTGAGAGACTCATCTCAGCTGAAGCCTGCATTTGCTGTCATAAAACAAGGAACAAAAACAAAGGAGCAAGAGGTGTCCCTCCTGACACATAGGAGGGATAAAATGGCCTCTCTTTTGTTGACTGTATCAGTATGAATCTGATCATCTGACCCAGTAAGTTACATCTCTTTATCACATATTAAAGGAAAAGATTACATAACAAAAAGCAGCCAGTAAGACAAGATACAATGACAGTAGTCTGTCAAACAAGGTTTTCCTCTTCACTGAAGCATCTGGAATTCACGTAATAACTGGAAGATACTCATGATATTCAGCACGTTGCAGTTAAAAATGAAATCTGGACAGCTTTTCAGAGGAAGGGCACTGCAGAATAATCTCACTGGGTCCAGGATGGGTCCAAATCATATTTTGGATCCTGGAAAAATACTGGAGGATAAAAAAGTCTGTGAATATGGTGCATGTAAATACATAAGTCAGGAGGATACCAAGCAACAGCTGCCTGCCAGCACACTTTCACCAAAAGGGAATTAAATACCTCAATTAAATGCCCTGTAGTAGCAGTCTGGTGTCCCCTCTACTCCAGCTGAAAGCAGATGTTCAGAGGCCAGAAAGGAGTGTTGTGTTTTAAAAGAGATGTGTGAAAAACTTTCACTTAGAGAAGAAAAGGAAAAATGTTTCACACTTGCCAACTTTCTGGGTCTTGATGGTAGACTGCTAGATTTCAGGATGGCTAGCAGCCCGGGCTACCAGATGTTCAAAAATCCCAGACAAGTGATCATGGTGTCTATAAAGAGCAGCTCTCCTGCACACCAAGGAGAAAGCTGTTCTGCTTTGCAGAGTCCAGACTTGTCTGCGATATGGCAGGCTTGTCACGTACGTGCAGATCTACTGAGCATCTATGATATGTCCAAAAATGAGACACATAAAACCTACTGCCTGTGGACCTGCCAGTTTTGACAGGTCTGAGTCTGAACGCTGCATACAGAGTGAAAGGGTTCCTCTGTGCTTGTAGTGGCAGGAGGTGGTACATCCAAACCTCTAGTCTCAAACCTTCCATGACCTCTTCCTAAAAAAATTCATAAAACAAGAATTTTTCCCCTTGATCGTCTTTATCACCTTAAATAAAACGTACTCCACATCCTGTCATGAAAACATGATGTCATTGTATTTTCCATAAATCTTTTCTCCCCTTCTCCTTGGTTTCCCCTCTCATTATCCAATTTCCTACTTCTGGCTCAAAGAATTCATCAGAGTTTCTGTATTTAATAAGTATGTTTACTATTTTCTTTTTCTTGGCCTGTATATTTTTCTTCACTTTTATTTGTAAGAATTAAACTTGGGTTTTACTGTCTTACCAAACCATATTTCTAGCTTTTGAATCATTTCTGCCCAAAGGCTCAGGCACCCTGCGTGTCATTGCTATTGAGAACAGTAGTGAATCTTTTCACATCTTCCTCCTTGCAAGGCTAGACATGGTTTCTGGAGGTCTCTTATCCCACACAGGAATTACCTCCACATTATATACAGGGATCAATTGATATTCTTGCTTCTAATTAGTGTAAGATTTCTTTGGACCTTCTAGGCCATTCTCTTTTACACAGTCTAGTATCCTGATTAATTTTGGCATATGCTGCTCCCCTTGTCAAATGCAATTATACTGTGGCCACTATTACTTTGGGGTTTGACAGCAGTTCATAAAGCAATTTTTATTTGGGATGAGAGTGGTCTGAGATTAGACTCTTTTTCTGTTCTAGTTTGGAAATGGTGATTGCTTTCTTGCAGCTGCTTTTTGTGCATTTTTTTCTTATCCTTCTGGCAATACACTACTACTATATTATACTGGCATGGAGATATTGGATTTCAGGCTGAAGTGGAAAGGAATATCTGGATTCATTCGTCAGCCATCCCAGGGGTGTGCTGTGGGTGTGTGATCCTAGACAGGGAGGCTGGGAAGGGGGATACCACCAAAGAAACTGCTCTTGTTCTTAATACATTGCACTAGTGTTCACTCTTTGCCCTAAAGATCTGCAGCTTTTCCTCTTTAACTGACAAAAAAAGGAAGTATATGAATTTACAGGGTTATTTAGATGAGCCAGGCTCAGAAAGTACCTGTACCCATCATTTCAAAGTGAGATCTAGCTGAAATTATAATGTAGTTACTATTAGCTTTCTCTGGCATTGCTCTGTGCGCCTTTTCTCACCTGGCTCCGATGTCATCCTGTATCTTATCAGCATCTCGTGCTAGTGACATGTCTGTATGCCTGTTTAACGGTAACCAGATACACACATAGAAAAAATACACATACAGATAAAGTGGACCATGAGACCTGGGATATGGATGTTAAAAGACTTCTTCTAAACTTTATAGTATACTAATCAGACATGCAAACACTGTGTGACGTTTCAACCATGTATAACCCCCAGTTAAACCCCAATTATTCAGGGTTTTTGAAACACAAGATATATAATATTTTCTGCAACAGTCTCTTTTATAAACAAATGGCAAGAGTTCCCCTGAGTGCTGTATCTTTATCCAGCATCTCCAGTTATCTAAGTTTATTTATTATTTGGACTAGTAAATAATCTAGTGTAATTTTGCAGGCAATGGACTTTTTCTTTTGTTGCAAGGGAATTGTGTGCTTCAAGGGACTTGGGCAGACAGCAGGCTCCTGGTTTGCCTTTACCACAGTGTCAGGGACCTGTGGGATCACCTGAACTTTCTTTGCCCTGCTGTTGTCTCTGCAACATCTCCCACGGTCCCACCTTAATCAAAGGATCTTAAAGCAAAATCCTTTATCTGTATTGTCTCAGACTTTATTTCACATTAGGAATTCAATAAGAAAAATTAAGAAAACAAAGATTTGGAGAAGGGACCAGAACACATCTACCCTTTCTGGAAATGAAGAAAAATCTTTCAAGGTTCAGCGTGATTTTAAAATTATAACACTACCCTTGATTTTCTAGTAAAAATAGACTTGCAATTAATCAACAGTTAAATTGATCTTATGTAGCTGGAAGCGGCAATATTTATTCAAATGAAGCTATTTCTACCTATAGGTAGAAGTAAAAAACGTTGAAAGAATAGTTTCTACATATTTTACACTAACTGTGAGCATTGTAGTTTGTTCGTATAGAAATTTTAAAACTTATAAATCATGGTTCTTTAGTTAGTCATAGAAAGGCCTTAGCCAATCTTTTTTTTTTTATTTTGCCTTGTTCTGCAGCTTTATGGAGCGTGTCAACATTGTCCCTCATTCCTTGTCATTAGCAGGCTAAAACACCTTCTATTTCCTGGAGATTAGCCACTCCAGAGAGAAGAGGTTTTGCTGTATCCCCCTCTGTCTGCTGAGACAGCTGTAATGGCTATGTGCACCTGTGGCACAATAGCCACCAGCAGCCAGCTAGTATTGTTTATTGCTAATGAGGCATATAATTGCTGCAGTTAATCCATCTTCTGAGGTTACTAGGTAAAAGGAAGAAAACTGCAGTGAAACTGGATAGGGTTACAGAGTGAGCAGAGTGTCTCCAGCATTTAATTTAGCTCTAACAAGGCAGTTAGTGTTAGATCTCGACTGATTGTTAAAGAGCACTTACTGATGTTAATAACCATAATAATCAACTATAACTGGCATAAATTAATTCAGCATTACAATACAGAAGTAATAAAATGGGTAATCATTATGCTCTTTAAATTATATTAATGCACACATTCAACCATATCAAATGGTTTAACTGTTCACCGATATAGCAATAGTAAATTAATTTGGAAGAAATGCAATGCAGCAAACAAACCCTAATTGCCATTTAATAAGTATGGTAATTTCTGTTTAATTTGGCTACACTGTCCTGTTGAAAGGGAAAAAACTAAAGTATGTAGAGTTAGGAAAAAGTATGTTTAAGTGATTCAACATGACTAATTGAAAGAAAGCTCTGCAGTTCTCTGGTCTCATTTCTCTGCATTTTGTTCCTTCTATACTACCGTCTCCTCTGGCCCTCCAAAGTCTGCCTTGCTCCAGATTTGCCTTTGATATTGATCCAGCCAACAAGCAGCTGGCTGTAAGTCCCCAAATGTCTCAATACAATATTGACTGAGTGTGCCCAAGTGTTTTATTAACAGATTAAGGGACAGGAAAAAATATAGACATACCCTACACATCCCCTCCACCCAGGAATGTCTAAACAGCAGAACAAATCTTTTTAAGAAGGTGCTTTGGAACGAGGTTAAAATTTTTATAAAGGTAAATGTGTGTAGTACCCAAAGGTCAAGAAAATGAATTTCAGCTGTCACTAACTGCTGAAGTTGCAACACACTTCTTGTAAGTCTTTGCTGCTATGCAAATTAACCAAAGGCAGGGACATATTAATTAAACAGCCAAAGCAAAGAATCTAAAGCTGCTCCTGCTGCAGTCCCACAAGGGGTCTGGATGCTGCTCAGCTTTTGTATCAGTAAATACGAAGGTTCCCATTTGAAATATATGTAGTGCAGCTAAGGGTTATTTCCTTATTTGTGTGTTTCAGTCAAGATGAAGTAGGTGGCAATTCTTTGGTTTTGTTTTATTTTGTTTTCAAAATGTCACACATTACACGTATCACCATAACTCTCTCTCCACATTTCAGTGTTTGACTATCAGTGAAGGAACCAGTTGTTATTATGGAGAAGAAAGATGTTTAAGATAAGCAGCAATACAGGGACAAACCCGGTGAGAGGTTGGAGCACAGATCTGTGCGTGGGGAGGGAAGGGCAAAATTCTAAACCTTCTGTCTATGCTACCTGACATGCCTGGGATCCACCTGAACGGTGAACTGCTTGCAGCAAAAAATTACTCTTTGAATTGATTTGATATCAGCATGTTAAAAAGGTGTAAAGGAAACAATAGACCTGCCATATGCATTTTCAAAAAGATCAGAGTAAACCACCTCTTATTTCCATCTACTGTTTTCAACCAGCTGAAAAACACGTTTTGAAAAGTCTTTGTCTACAGAATGCTTGAAATTTCTACTTGGTTGTAGCTGTGTTGCTTTTTGCTGCTAACCCAGGAGATGTTTATGAGATTTGAAGCTGCTGATTGTAACCAGTTTGGAACCTAAACACCAGCCACTTGGCAAAGTGCTTTAACAGTCAGATGGTTTTTACTCTGAGCTTTCTCCCGGAATAAAAATCAGAAGGGATTCTCTTTCAGTCAATAAAACGAGTTGAACAATCAGCCATGTCTCCTGGGGGAGAGGTGGGGGAAATATATATATAAAATCAGTCAGTTCTGGAGGCGGTTAATCTGCCTCTTTTCTACTGGGGAATTAGGGAGCTGGAATTGTCATTATGTTGTCATTTCATATGTTCAGTAAAATACATCTTAATTCCCAGTGCAAGAATCATCATTCTCATTGGATTCTTTTGATAGGAAGACCTGCCCTTTTTGAGTTGGATCAGATTTTTCTTCAGACAAAGAGCAGCATATAAACATTTTAGCATTAAAATGAGTTCATACTACTTTTGGTAGGAATACTAAGTGATACTATGCTTTTGAATCTCTCATAGTTACTTTGCCTGCTGTCAAACCCAAACATAGCTGCAGTACAAGGGTACTTGCTTCTCCTGTTTGTCCGAGTCTATCCATAAGCATGAGCCCATGACATACATATGTATGTGATGCAGTCAGTGTGGCAAATCTGTTTCACCTTGTGAAGCCATTTTGTTTAATTTAAGTTGAACTTTTTTAGGTTCTTGGCACCTTGTGCTGGGTCACAGGAAAGGAAGTGTGGCCTCCACATTGTGATCCACTATGTGACTATTCTCACACACCTACTGTAAAACACTTGCTAGTGTTGTCTTCTTAGTTGCTGATCACTGACCTTGAGAGAAGCTATTGACCTTGTTCTTTTCTGTCATATGAATTTTTCCTTTCAAATCATCCTCCAAAATGACTGAATGTTTCTATGAGAGACAGAACTAGGGTTTTCTTTGAGGAGTGATCATACCAAGCTGTATCAGAAGGTTCAGCAAACAAAAACATGGAGAGGTTCGTAGTTACCTTTAGTCACAAATAATTTCTTTTTAATAATCAGGGTGGAAGAAACTATTATTTCCTAGAAGTACCTTTTACTTATAGGTATTTTCCCCGTAGTTTATATTTAGGTTGGAGCTTTAGCCTAGTGTGTTACATACACTAATATATTTACACAAAAATCCATACTTAAGTGTATTGAAAATGAATTTCTTGCAGTTTGATTAATTCAAAACTGCTGAACTTCATTATTCTGAATCAGGCAAAAAGGAAAGAAAAGAAAAAAGTAAACGACAGCATCAGTATGACAGAGGAGTGTTCCATTCCGACGTCACAAGCCCCCTCAGTCCTTGCTGAAGATGACGTCAAATATGATGTCGCCTGTCGCACACCTGGCTCTATTGACAGGTATTTAGTGCCATCTAGTGGGGTCCGAACTGTACAGCTTCTGAACGCACAATCTGTGTTCAGACACCGGGGTGTTCATGTGATGGGGAAATATCACCATATTTTTATGATAAGAATCATAAAAACGTGTTTCTTATCACTTCTAATGCTTTTTTTTTCCTGAGTATAGCACTTGATTCTGCTTTATGAACACACTTTGAAATGGGATTCTGTTAAGAAAACTGTGTTTTTCAGGGTAGGTAACTTCACACAACCCCTGTAAAATAGTACATTTCAGATACTACACTGTTCTGTGCTGTGAAGAGATAGGCTCAAAATAAAAACTGGGTTTTTTTTCAGAAATGACTAAAGAGAACATGAGATCTGACCAGTAATTGAATCAAATATTAATGGCAAAAATTATTTTTTCATCTTTTTTTTTTTTTTTGGCAACACCTAGTATAGACACCACCATTTCACCCACACGAAACAAGTTTGCTTCTGTTTGTCACCATTATCCCACAGATTATAAATTAAGGTGGCATATTGACTGAACAGTATTTTTTCCCCCTATTGATATGACTTCTTTTCTCAGAAAAAATGTCTTATTTACATGAGAGCTATCAAATGACTTTAGAAGCAAGAGGAACCTGTACCAGAAGTCAGCTGAGTTAAAACTTTCCTTCTGTACTAAGACAATCAATTTCTGCAATAGAGGCAGAACGGCTCCTGCCGACACCGAGTACCTCCTGAAGAGGTTTTGTGAGTGAATATCCATTGGTCACCATTTTCACAAGCATTTCCCCAGCTGTATGGGATGCAAGCTTTTAAATATGGCAAAAGCCATGCTGCAGGGAAGTAAAGATATTGTGGATACAGAAGATTTTGCTATCTTGCCTGCCTCTCCCTAAAATGTGAGGTACATGTGATTAAACCTCGTGTCTAGGAGCCAGTGGCAGGGAGCAATACACAATACACAATATTTATGGCCTATTATAATGAAGCATACTTGAAATCTAAAGGTTAGAGATGAGCAGTCCTTCATGGTAGTACATTATGACTCCTTCCCCCCTCAGCATTTGGGCATGGTCACAGCTGCTGATTCAGAGGAATTATGTTGGTAATGTTTCAATAAACCTTGAACACTACTGGCAGTTTATAGAATTGTTTGCTGTGCTATTTCCTGAGTAAAATAATACCCTAATCAATACAGTTAATTCCCTGTAACTGCTGGGTTGTAACTATCTTGGCAGAGTTTTAAGTACTTCGACATCGTGGTTCTACATCATACTACACAGAAATAAGAAGAGAAGGTAAAAATGTGGGGCTGTTTCCTTCATATGGCTGGCTTAGAATTAAAGTCAGAAGTTAGAATAGTCATCAAACATAAGTGATAAAAAGATCCTTCATATGCTATAAAAGCTGAAGCCAGAGCTTGAGCAAAGTTTGGCAACTAGATTTTTTTCTGAGCTTATGGGGTTTTGAGATTTATTCTCTTCTCCTGTGTACCAGACCGTGTTTTTCTTATTTCAGTTTCAGTGAACAGTAATTTTGCTTTGGGATCAAACTACACGTATTTATTTTTTTCTCACAGAGAACCAAAATCCCGAATGGAAAGGTTTGCAAGGAATGTTTGGTATTAATAATATTGGCCTAGCCTTATTTTTAAAAGCACTCAAATAATTCTCTTCTTCACTGTATTTGCAACCTCTAAGTCTTATAACAGCAGAAGGCCCCCTTGGACTTAACTCAAAACTTAATACACTTCCATGCAACCTCTTGCACTTGTAAAAACAATGCCAGAATTCATAATACTCTCTGTGTCCTAATATGTTCTCTATGACAAAACAAACTAGGTGGTGCTGAGTGTATTAGACCCTTTTTATGTCACTTAGAGACTGTTACCTAGGAAATTTCCTAAATTTCCTTTTACACCTCCTATCTCCTCATACATTTTGCACACTATTAAAGCAGAATAAAAGCTCATGACAAATCCCATAAGTCTTCGATTTTGGATCATATATACAGCACTGAACTACAAATAAATGGAGTGTCTTTTAAAAGACAGTGCTCCAAGCACTGTATTTAAAACTGCAGGCACTGATGGAGTGAAAAACTGCATCAAAATTATTTCAGTCATTTCCACTTGGAGTACTAGCAAATTTCAACATGAAAACCATTACAAGCAAAACTAAAGGGAACTCTTTTATGGTGCTTTTTTTTTGGAACTAAATTTCTTTTTATTGCATGTATGGGTTCAGTTTCTCCTCATTTTTGTTTCTGATTGGACAACATGAAACATGCAAAAAATTGCAAAAATGGTGCAATATGCAAAATTTCTGTTTTAACCAGATTACTTACGTGGCAAGCCCTAGAACTGTGATCTTCATGAGTTCTTTAAAGTCATATTTTCTAACTGGTACTATGAAAAATTTATCCTTTCTTCCTTAATCTATAGGAAAATGATCTTTGCCCTTCTCCTTTGCTCTCATAAGACCTCATCTGTAGTGCTGCATCCTCCTCTGGGGTCCTCAGTACAGGAAGGACATGGACCTGCTGAAGCAAGTCCAGAGGAGGCCACGAAGATGATTAGAGGGATGGAACACCTCTCCTATCAGACAAGGCTGAGAGAGATGGGGTTGTTCAGCCTGGACAAGAGAAGGCTCCAGGAAGACCCTATAGCATCTCCCACCTACAGAAATGCTGGAGAGGGGCTTTTTACAAGTGGATGTAGTGATAGGACAAGGCTTTAAAACGAAAGTAGTAGATCAGATATAAGAAGCCTTTTACAATGAGGGTGATAAAACACTGGAACAAGTTGCCCAAAGAAGCTGTGGATGCTATATCTCTGGAAATATTCAAGGTCAGATTGGACAGGACTCTGAAAAACTTGATCAAATTGAAGATGGCGGGGAAGTTGGACAAGATGGCCTTTAAAAGGTCCCTTCCAATTCAAGTATTTTATGATTCTATGATTATATAAGTCTACTAATCTTGGATTTATATTTCCAAAATATTTCTTATGTAACAATAAAGTTGAGGCTCTAAAGCCTATAGTTCTCTTATAGTCAAAAAGAGCAAATGGTTAAAAGTTATCTGAGGATATTTCTGTTAAATCTAGCACACATTAGATGTGAACTTTTAGATAACTAATGCAAAATCTCTTCTGAACTGCTCCCTGGGGAGTCCTTCTCTCTTCCATAAACAGTTTTAAGTACTTCAGAATTAAAGCGCAAAGAATATTGGATGGGCTTTGAAAGCAAGCCTCTTCTCTGTAAATGCACAAGATATCCATAGAGGGGTAAGGATACAAAACATTAGCATTAACATGTAAGGTCCAGATGTCTGAAGAACAGCAGGAAAGGCCATGCTTGGAAGCATGAAACATCCACTCTGCCACATCAGATTATTTCCTCTCTACCAATTAAAGCAATTAGGAGAAAGAAAAATATTACACATTTTATAGGTGAGTAACAAAATGTAAAAGAGATAGTCTACCCTCAGGCTTTATCAAGATAGGCTTGTGCAAAATTATATCTCTCTTGAGAGTTGCTCCTCTAAGAGTTTCGAGAACTCCTCCAAGAGAGTCCATTAACTCTTACAACAACATCTTCAGGTTTTTCCACTGGCTTAGAGTGGTTGCAATCTGAGACTCACAAATCTGATTCTTTTTTTGTCCTCATATGATGGACATGAGTTAGTTGCAGTACAATGGTCCTAGGCTATAAGCCAAGGCCATCTTTGCACAACTGAGTTAAAACCAGAAGCCTTCCTCAGTCATTAATTTTCTCCCTTGAGCATACTACTCTGCAGGCTGAGGGGAAATCACGTCTTTGTCTCCTCCTCCAGCACTCCAGTTTGTCTGTAAGCTACCTTGTCACCCTGTGACCTGTTACATACTCCACAAAGAGAAACATTTTCTGTTGGAGGAAGCTAATCCTGGTCACCCTTTTGCCAAGGTAAGTCCATGTTAATCATAGAAGAAAACCCCAAACAGTATGCTTAATAAACCTGTTGCTTAGGTGATACTCTTTATACTGAATTGGCCACATTTCACAGGCACTCACTGGTGCAACCTTCCTGCTTCTTTCCTGGGCTGATTTCCAGCACCCTCTCACAGCACTCTTGCAGAGAGCCTTAATGCTCCAGGTTGTGGGTATGAGACGCCTTTATTGAACATGCATGCTAAAAAAGCATTTCAGGACTTAGCCAGAGTTTAAGACAAGTTTTGAGAGCTGAGAAATTTAATATGAGGATATTAAGCTTTCAGTAAGTCTCAAGAAAATGTTTCTGTGTTTGCTTAGTCTGATGTTGTTCCCAACATATTAGTATGTTCAGAAGAGTCTCTCTGGGAAGCCATCTGGTATGTTATAGCACAGTATGTACTATCTTTCCTTGTTGCCAAATACATGCATTCAATTAATGATAATCATCTGCTGCTTCTACACAGCGATACATTTTTTTTTCCTTTTCCTGAGTAGTCTTAGCCAAGCTTTGCATAATCACCTTAGGAAACCTTAGTGCTGAAAATTTGATTTCCTTCCCAGACTGCAGCATACCAGAGGGGTCTGACACAGCCCTTGCTTGTTGATGAGGAGGATGTGGAAACACAATAGCGTTGCTTTCTCTCACACGTTCACAGCTGGGCTCCCAGACACAGTCAGCAGAAAAAAATATTACATAGCCTGCAGAAATGTCATCAGGACTTGAGAGGTGCTGATCTAGGAGTAACAATTGCTCTAAGAACAGCTGTTGTCATCCATAGAGATTTAGCAGTTCCACCAGAAAAACACTTTAGCCTGTTTTCCTGTCATGGAAAAACTTATTTCAGATGTGATTGTGAACAAAGGCAGAACAACTACTTTAGTGCTAAAGCAAATGCACAGAAAAAAAAAAAATTGCATTCAGGACTGCACGGAGACTGAAACACTCCCTCAATCCTAATTATACTATATACCAAATAATAAATGAAAGAAAATAAATTTGAAAGGGAGAACAATTACCCAGAATACACTCCACACACTTTTGACTTTATCAGTTACCTTTTATTTAATATCATATATTAAAAGTAAATTTTGACCAAAGCAGATCTGCAATGGAAAGTAAATTTATATAACCCACTCCTCTGGCTGAGGTCAGGATAACACTGGGTAAAGATACCACGGGAGTTCAGAGCAGCAGTACCAGAAAACAGCTTTTTCTGGCCACACAGCAGAAGCCACAGACCATTCTAAAATCCATAGCAAAATGCAGGCTTTCAGTAAATAAAGCAATAAATAACAAACCCACTGCAAGCACAGCATATCTAAGAAAGCCAAATGGAGAGATGAAGAGTTTTGACTGTGTCACATCCCTGAAGTGGTACCATCAAGTTTGGTTAGTACAGGACTGGTTCTGCCAGATCCTTCCAGGCAGTGGGCAGGAAACAGAGTGAGAAAAATTGTCTTTTAGGGACTGCAAGACTAATGTCTCCCCCTCTTTGCTCCTGTCCTTGGCTAGCCTGTGGCAAGAGCTTCAGGGAGGCTCCTGGCAGTTGTAAGGCAGTGCTGTGTGCATGGCCCATACGTTCCTTTCTCATTTCTCTTGCGTTCACTGGCACCTGCCTGACTGCTGTATCCCTGTGGCACTTTGTGAACACCACCAGAGACTTGCCAAGGACCTGTTTGCCTATGACACAATGACGTCAGTGGTGTTTGCATGCATCCCTGCTCTGTGTCCAGGCTGCGGGGAAGCAGCGTGAAGATGCTGGTGGTGCTGACCCCAGTGCTGCTACACTTGGAAGCAGCCCCTGCAGGGAGCAGGGGCTTCAAGCTCAGAAACTGAAAAGATCCTGGCAGAGCTCAGTCCTACCCTCACCAAACCCTTTAGGAACCACTTGGTAGAGCTGTCCTATGGAGAAGTTTGAACACGTACTGACCGTTTAGATTCAGTTGTTATATAGGTTACATCGTCGTGATGTTTAAGTGCAGACAAACCAAGAGCTTTTCAATGCAGTAGCACACAAAATGTGGCCTTACGCAGACAGACAAGAAAGATGCCTTTAAAAGCTATTGCTAAACTTGAATAAAAAATATCTGTATAGATTTAAGCTGTTTCTCTCACTATATAAAAACAGAATAGAGAGGAAAAATCAACTGAATAATTAGTATCTCTCAGTTTTGCAAGTCCTGTTAGAGCCCTGAAAGATATTCTTAAGCCAAGTAGCAATGACAGTTCCTGGAGTCATCTTCCAGTTTTGGCTGTGTTACCTTTGCTGCTCACTGTGTGTTTGATACCTGCTCAGGCAGGGGTTTACATTTTTACAAACTTTAATTTTCTTAAAGTAACTCTTTACTCCCTCTTGTGGCTTTTTAGAGAAGTATGTTCCTCTTACTTGAAATCGAGTTGGATTAGATTTTTCATAGCCTATATTTGATATTAAATAAATTGATCATAATGTTGGGTTGTGAGTTCGATTCATTAAATGTATTCCTTCCAAAATGCAGTAGATTATAGACAAAATTCTGTTCAAATATATTTATTTACACATCTATTTCATATTTCAACAATCACAAGAAGTAACTTGTAAAATATTTTGAGGTAACTTTTCCAGGAGGCAGAAAAGAAAAATTGACTGTGATTTTTAGAAAAAAACCCAAACTTTCAAAAGCATATGATTTGCCTTCCAAATAACATTTTTATCTGTGTATAAGCACAAAGATATCTTTAATATATCAAATTTGTATCTATAATAGAGTTTTCAGGCAGCAACCACAACCTCTACTCTGGCCATATGAGGCACAAATTGTAATTTTTTTTACTGATGTGTGCTGATTCTGGGTATATACCCCCCGAATGCAGAGAGAATAGAAATGAGCTGTGGCACTTGCACAACAAGGGAAGTGACAGAATTCATTACTCCCGTGGCACATCAGTGCCATTACTCTTGGCTGTCACACCGCACACATCTCCCACAGATGCAGAATACTGATGGGAGACACTTTTCAGCTTTATTTCTCCTTTTCTGTTTACGTATCACATTTCCAGTGGGCAAAAACCCTCCAACTTCAGCAACATCAAAACTGTCTTTTTCCCATATTAATTGCATTAAGTTATGCTAATGTTTTTCTGTTTGTTATATGAAATACTTCTCAAGAAATCAGGATGTAGAGGAAGAATCAAAGATCAGAAGTTTTGCAGAGCATGTGGGTGACATTTGAGCCCCTGTAAATCCACATACGCACTCTAATAGTTGCAGCAAATATGAAAAGGTCACTCAACCCTCCTTCCCTGAAGGCTACCCTAAATTGCACCTTTTCACAATTGTCCCCAGCTCAGAATGTGCACATGGGGAAATACTCTGGCTCTGTTGATATCATTTGAATCCTCTGTTACCTGATTGTGAGCCTCAATTTTAGGTCATTTAACCAGCAGTCTCCACAGATGAAGCTGTTACTAGTTTTCATCTCATGTAAGTCAGTTGTGTTCAGATCACTTGGTGGAACCTCTTTCCTTCTCCAGATTTGTTCTCTGGTTTTAAATATTACAATCCAATATACACTGGGCATGGCCATATGTTTGATGGCAATACACAAGATAGTTATTTTGTACTTAATATTCATGGCCATGGTGTCTTTAAAATGTAGAAAGAAAAGAGGAGCAGTGATTAGAAGGTATTTGATTTAGATAGATTAGTTGAAATGAAAAGAAGTATATACTTTTTTTTTGGTAATTTGGAGTTGATTTTTCTTTTTGCCAAATATTAGAACTTTGGAGAAAGAATATATTTCTGATATAAGTAATCTGGACAGTAACCTTGAAATTCTGTAGCTTCTTCTCTCTGCTTCTGCTGCAGAGATATTTCTTTGAATCCAATACTGAAAACTAGGCCAGATCACAAGGTTTTAGTGAATCAGCAGTGCAGTCTATAAAGCCTGACTCCCACCAAAATACCCAGTCTGTGAAGCATCCAGAACCTGACAGTCTTCATTTTGAGACAAAACCAACTCAGTTCTGATTTCCAGCTGTGAACAATGAACTAAGGAACAGGAATCAAAGGTCTATCTGCTTCTCCATATCTTGGTGATGACTAGCTACACAGGACAGAAAATAGGGAATGAGATAAAGTCATAGAAAGTATTTTCTTAAAGCCCTAAAAAAAGAGAAAAAACCTACATAAATCCAAGCACTCTAATTTGTCCTAAAATGTTTCAGACTTTGAAGAGGAAACTCATATAGAATGGATTGGATTATATTTGTGTGGGATTAGGACAGTGTTTCTTTCTTTGCAAAGTATGACTTGGCACTCACTTTTCTGTCTGCTGGGAGCAGGCTTTTGTAGTAATTTTGTTCTAGAAGCTCATACCAACTAACTGGCTTTATTGTAATGAATCATTTAGCACAGGGTTCTCCCTTCAGAGCTCTTCTGCTGACACATTTCTCAGCCCAGCAGTGCACACTTCAGAGTAGTCACACCACCAGCCTGGCAGACTGTAGTATCCCTTGGGTTATTCAGTAGAGGAATAGTGTGGGACAGATAAAGGTAGTTGTATATCAAGATGCTGAAATATTCAGGAAAGATTTTTCCTTGGCGAATTCCAACATACAGTTTTTGACAGGACAGGTGCACAGCCACTGAGTTATTTATTAGACAGTACAAACATGGAGAGCTACAGTCAAGATTTATCTTTAAATTGGAGTATTCTTTAGAAGCAGCAATTCCATTGGGAAGCAATGACTACTCTGAACTGCTTTAGCTAAAGAAAATTAAGCCTTAATATATAGGAAATTTTATAATAATTCTGAAGGCAGGAACACAGATTCAGTGATCATTGAGGACAAGGGACAGGAATTTAACTAGGATTAATGCAGAAAGGATGAGATGGGACAACCTTTTCTTAGCTTATGAGCTTTGCACGAGTGACAGCTGATGCAGGGAGCTAGAGTGAAAAGTAGTGATATCTTATTCCTTATGTTCTTTGCCGTGTGTGGACATTTATATAGGAACTAAATAGGTTAAGGTAAATGCCCACCAGTTCTGCTTCCTCTGCTCCAGTCATTCCCAGGTGTCCCTTCATAGGCTGTTGTGAGAGACAGATTACTTGGCTGGACCTTTTGTGTCCCTCTTCATGTCCCTATTAAGATACCCACAGAGATTTTTTGTGTGCCCATCATGCAGACAATTTTTTCATCACAACTATACTTACTAAATGTGTGTCACAGTCACACTGTGTTTTTATGAAGTTCCCTGTTGCGTCTAAATGCTGAAGAGAGATACCAACCGCTACAGCTTTTATTCAATTCTTATCGTGTATGGTGTATGGCCTGCCAGGAAAGTTAATATTTAATAAATGGGAAAAAAATGAAAAGGAAAGCTGGACTTGCAAAGCAAGGAAAATAGGGGCAAGAACTAGAGAATATAAAACTGGTGTATTTCCTTTTGCATCATGCAAATAAAAGCTACAGAAAATTTGAGAATTAAATTATAAAAGCCCATAGAATACCAGGAAGAAATAAAACAGCTCTACCAGCTATTATAGACTGGTGAGGATCGTCTACTCTCTTTGCCTTTGTAGTCTTTGACTAAGAACACTACACTTTTTCTCTTCAGTCATCTGAACACACAGCAAACTTAATTTCAGGGTAGGATGGGTGCTCTAGTTTGAGAAGATATTTTTTTCATTTTG
This sequence comes from Cephalopterus ornatus, assembly GCA_013396775.1. Taxonomy (NCBI): domain Eukaryota; kingdom Metazoa; phylum Chordata; class Aves; order Passeriformes; family Cotingidae; genus Cephalopterus; species Cephalopterus ornatus. The sequence goes on from VZRE01012041.1 coordinate 131,631, forward strand.
CTGTTGTGTTAGAAATCTCCTCCCCCATGTACTCCTGCACATGAAACACTTACTAGGACACACCACAATTTTTTCAAATACCCCCCCGCTCGCACCTCTTGGTGCATTGTTATGGTTGTAACAAATATATACAAAAAGAATGACATTCCCTTGCTTACACTAATGTTTATGGCTAAAAAGGACCTCTCCAACACTGTAGCTGAGCACTTGCAGAATTTCTTTTTCTTTTTATTTTTTTGTTTCCCCTCCACTGCAGCTATGTTTGGCATAAAAACAAATGCTAACATGCCTAATGTAGGTACTTCACACATATTATTTCGAAACATTAGCTCTTGTGTAAAATAAATATGTCACAAATGCTTCCTAATCAAGTCCCCTTATTTAACTTCGGTTGACAAGAAGGAAACTACATGCTGAACCAAACCCTGTGGGAAGTTTATTGTTTTAGTCCTGTTTTCCTCTGTGCCACAATGGGATTTGCTTCTACTGACATGTGTTTAAATAAAGGTTGTTTTTCTAAAACTCATTTTAAAATACCCCAAAACATACAGTTATTGTTCTTACACTTTAATTCCTCCTTTCTTCTATCCCCAACAGTTTCATATTCACAGTTGTTTCAAATAAAGTCCTAAAAGTTAGACATTTTATGTCTGGGTCCAATAGAGTTGAGCTGCTTTCTGTTAGCCTCATAAATATACTTTTAGACTATATTAATACCATTAATAATATTTAAAAAAAAAAAGAACAAAGCTTTTTTGGTGCGAGAGGTAACAGTTACTTAAATATATTAAGGTCCCTTCAATTTCCTTCTTAGATCATGGCCCCACTGATTTATTTGAATGCAAAATTTTAGTATTCAATCTGTAAAGAAAAGTCTTCAGATGAAATCCATTTCCTCCTTGCAAATCCTCAGATGAGCTCTTAGTAGTATTTTTTTAATTATACCTTCTCCTTGCTGCCTGTCCCCACAGTGCATTTCCTTCTCTTGTGTGGATTTTCTTTTGGTTTATCCTTTTTTTCATGTTGTGACTGAGGGCTAACACTTTTTGTGGAAAGATGTGGGTGAAGGAATGTAACAGCTTTTTTATTCTCAAAATGAACTAATCTTGGCATCCCATTTTAACCCATTCTGTCCCCAACTGACCTATCCTATAAATCTTATTTGAAGTGATGTAGCTATTTCAGCCTTGGGAGATATGTTTTAGTACTTTGTAATCAAATGCTTCAAAGTATTGAGCCAAACAATACTGAATTTATCCCTGAATTATCCACACTTCTACTGACAACAGCCAGAAACCTGAGGAGTGTGCAGACATTTGGCAATGGCAATTTATGAGCAAGAGCTACTTTGAGAACTAAGGGCTCCACTTGCCCTGCGGTGCCTGGCTGTTACATTTGCTTTGTATGACATCTTATTTTCAGGTGCTGTTGTCTCGATCCTGTCATGCAAAGTAACAGAGTATCCGACGGCAGGAAACCCCTTGAATCTGCACCTTTTTTTTTTTTTTTTTTTTTAATCAGGTTATAGATACTGTGGGTGGAATAGCTGAAGATTTTTTTGCTAAGAGATATTAACAAATATAGAACACATGCACAGAAAAATTTTCTGTACTGTTTATGAAGAAATGGAGGGAGGATGTATTCCTTGGATTGTGTTAATTACATTATTTTTTAAATATCTCAAAAACCCCTAAGAGTGGCAGAATGGCCAGTGGCCATAAATAAAATTTGGACAAGAAGACCAAATTCTGTTGACTTTAAAGCCAGATGCTCAGAGCAAGACCGTCCCTGTCTGAGAGGTTTGAATAGCGTGTTTTCAAATGTAATTGGATTCACCAACCAGTTTCCTCCTAGGAAATAAGGATTTCTTCACCCTATCTTTACTTTGGTTATAACCTGCCACATCTACCACTATCTCTAATACAGTATCATCCTTTCAGCTAATGCCATCGTCAGCCTTCTTGGATGGAACTCACCCGTTTGGTTTTCAATAGTCTGTTCAGAATTTGGCATGCAGTCACCGTAACTTTCATTTCTGTTTCTCATTTTTACAAGCCTACTCAAAGCATGTACAATTTACAAGCCATTTATCCCACATTATAAATTTGTCATGAAAGCTTTAGCTTAGTTTGATGTGACTGATGGTCCATGAAATTTTGTAAGATTTTGTGGATATTTTATATATGCAGACAAATGTTAACCATATGCTAGCCTACGTAAATGCCCTGTGGTGACACAATCTCAAATTTGATTGAGATTGATTATATCTTGCCAGTAGAGTTATATCAGCAGGAAATTAATTGTAAAGCCCCCCTCCTAACTTCGTTCTTTCATTTTCATGCCAATCTGAACTAAGTATAATGTTTTTTATAAACAAGGACAAAAAAGTATGCAATTCCTTTCACAGAGGTGCCTTTTGAAGGCTTTTCTCGAAATTTACACTCAGTAAATTCATTATATTTTAAATCCTAACACATGAATTCTAAAACATAAAAAACAAAGCTACTAGCACTATAACTACTGGCTCTTTTTTATTTTATACAATTAGTTTGTTCAAGTATCATTCTGAAGAAAATCTTCTTGAGATGTTTTTATCCTTTAGCCCAGTCAGTTTGTCTATGCTAGGATATTTCAGAAAACTTATGATTGATGTCCATATATGGCATTATTTCCATGTTTGCCAGTGACCCCAACTGCTGGACGACTTGTCTCCTCCATCTTACATTTTTCTAAAGTATATAGAGCTCAGAAGGTTTTCAGTGACAATGGTGTTGCTTTATTTTGAAAAGTTCATCTAATTGCATTGAACTGTCAGGGCCGGACATACCACCAGTTACCCTTGCTGAAAAACCACCCCAACATTTGAATTGCAGTTGGTATGCTACAATAAAAAGGAAGAATCTTTTTTGCCAATATAAATAAGATTACCAAAATTACCAAAAGCAGGCTAATTAATTCTTTTGCACGGTTTTCATTTGAAAATACTGTTTCTAACTTTTCTTCTTAGATAATATGATATCTCCAACATTTTCGAATCTATAGAGTTTATTTCTAGATTTGGAGGGAAAGTCATTAGCGTCGTGCAGTGGAGGCTATCACTGTAACACTGGAATCTTATTTTGTCCTGTGTGCTGCTTTTTTTGAAAACAGTAAGAAGAAATTTTAGTATTTTTTGATGTGAATACTCTAGGAATGGAGTTGAAACTGACTATTTTTTATGCATATATTGGGGAATAACAGCCACAATAACAGGTTACTATATCAGTACTATATAGAGGACAGAGGTGAGAATTTTTGTTTCTCATCTCTGTGTCACTAAACTCATTTGCTTTAAAACATATTGAAATCTTAACTTTAATACCATAGTTAAAAAAGCACATTAGTTGACGTTTAAGAAGTCCTTAGCAATCTCAACAGGAAGACTAACATCTACTGGCTTCAGTGAGGCCTACCTACCTATGTGCATCCTTACTGAATAGGAAAAATGCACTGGATTAAGGCTATTGTGACTGGTGAATTATGAATGGGAGTTCTGTAGACATCTGTATAGGATCGTTGAATCATGGTCAGTTTACGTTTTTTTTTCTATTTGAGGTTTTAAGTTTCATTAAGACTTTTGGATAGACCTCTGAGCCACACTGAGACATAGAGTCATAGAATCGTTGAAGGTGTAAAAGAAATCTAAGATCGTCGACTCCAATCATTAACCTAGCACTTCAAAGTCCACTGCAAAACCATATTCCTAACCACCACATCTACATTTTTTTTTAACACCTTTGTGCATTTATTGAGAATGCTATCTTGATGAAGCAGATCTGCTTTGAACAGAAAAACCACAGTCTAGTAAACCCAGACCTGAACGTAAAGCTGCAGCACTTAATCTACTTCACCCCAGTCCCCCCTGAATCCTTACATTCATTCCCTAAGGAATAAGAATTTAATTCTAAATGAACAAAAGTTCAAGGCATAACTCTACAAAACCGGAGGATTTGTCTATACTGCAGGTGAAACCAGGACTGTATTACAGCGCAGACACAACCACACCAGGCTTTGCCAGGTGGGCGAATGGGCACAGAGCTTAGCACAGCAAGGGAAGCACAAGCACAGCTATCCCCGACATCAGGCAGCTGAGCACAGAAATATGACAAACTTCTCTTGTCCGGAGGATGCCCCATCCCTGGAAGTGTTCAAGGCCAGGCTGGATGGGGCTCTGAGCAAACTGGCCTAGTGAAAGGTGTCCCTGCCCATGGCGGGGGGGGGTTGAGCTGCTTGGTTTTTAAACACCCCTTCCAACCCAAACCTTTTTATAATTCTATGGTTCTGTGGTTGTATGTGTTTATGAAATTAACGCATATGTTATTAACACATCTTAATTACGTGTTTACATCTCAGTAGGAGGTAAGTCAATATATTTTCATAAAAATATTACACTTTCCAGAAAGAATAAAACAAACTACCTGAAAAAAATATAAAGTGACAAACAGAATTAAAATATTGTGTAAAAAGTAAATTATCAGAACAAAATTTCTTAACATTCTTTGAAATAATGCTTCTGTTCTTTGAACATGGAGATATTATGGACAGATCCAAAATTTTACATTGCTTTGTTGTAAGAGCTAGGTATAGCTGACATTTACAATAATTTCCATCTTGTTCTTTCTACATAACCAGGAGGTCTAAGTCTATAAATACTTCTCGTTATATAAACTATTCTTTCTATAAACTTTGTGGCTCTGGAGTATTTATATAATACAGTTAGTTTCCTAATATGGTCAAATTTCAGTTATCCCAGTTACATCATGTTTCCTTATTACACCCATATGTCTTTAGTGCTGTGTCATACGACTCCTAAGATTTGTGTGGAAAAATCTGATAGCTCTCTTTCAGTTTATTTCCACTTCCAGTTTCATCTTTCTGTCTCTGAACTTCAGTTTGAGTATTCTAAACTTTTACTATCAACAGTTCCTCCTGATTTTTCATTACTAAGAAGTTTTTATCCTTTTCTACCTCAATAATTTTATTAAAAATACTATTTCCATTTGTTTTATGAACAGATCTGGCATGCTTCCTCATGTCCCACTCAGCATGTGTCTGGCTGTGCAGTAATGCTTTTGCCAAAGTGTCTGCCCAAAAAAATAATGTTCATGATGGTTCTACTGCAGCTGTAGAGCCTTCTCAGCCTTGGTACTCCTCTGCAGAGTTGAGAATCTACCTAGTGCATGAATATGTACCCAACATTACATTTCTCTATGTGCAGTAAAGAAGTTCTGTAGAATATTAAGGACCCTGAAATGTTTCTTGGCTACTTTCTCACCCTGACGCAGAATACACTTGTAGCTCTCACACTGAGTTTCAGAATACATATTTGTAAAAAGAGAAATAAACTTATTTGACTCCGTGTAGTATTGCTTTTCTCAGCGTAAATGCTTACAGAAACCTGAAGGTAAAATCTGAAGTATCATCTTGACATGTAAGCAATCTACTCAAAGAATTTTTTAGCAGTAAGAACAAAATGACAAGTTTGAATGACCTAAGGAATTGAGTTCTAAAGATTAGCTAGAAATCTACTAAATTACACAATACAGATATTACACTGTTCAAATCAATTGCCATTTAAGCAGGTAAATATACACGATGTGCCAGGACAAACCTCACCTTTAGACAGATTTAAAATCAGAAATGTAAAAATTACTCAAGTAAGATGTAAAAATTCACAAGAATTCACACATGCAAACTATGGGTTTTAGATTTCTGCTGACCTGGGGCTTCAGATATCAAGATTGAAGCTGTCAGACAAAATCATGAATACTACATGTCTGGAAGGTAGTAGAAAGGAAAATGATCCATGCTCTAACAAAATACAAACACAGCTAACAAAAACTGGTGGGTGCAGAAAGTTTACATTCAGGATACATGTAAATGTATAATTCTCTATCATCCAGAGCAGAGTAAAATTTGGAAATTAGACCTGTGGCAACATTTCTCTTGTAGTTGTGTTTTTTATTGTGTACAAGGTACCTTGTGAGCCCAGACACAGATGAACTGACTCAGAGTGCAAAGTTTGTCTTCTGGAAATGCTGCAGAATAATGCAGTGGGTGGCCATGGTTCTCAGCTGCAATAGGATGATCCTGAAATGACAGGATTTAGCAGTTAATAATGTTCAGAACCTTTATTATCCGGAGGAAATAGGGGCATATGAGATTCTCTTTTGTCAGAAATGCATGTGGATTGAGACTTTTCCATCATGAGATGAGAATTTTGCTTTCATTCCTTGAATGTTACAGTGGTCCCTAAAAGATTTAACTGCCAATTTACTAACTGCCTGGAATTACACCGGATTTATTTATATAGTCTACCATAAACTTTGTTTCCTCTGGATTGCATTATTTTCTGTAATTACCACATAAATAATATGGATGTGAATTATTTTAGTGGGTCAGGATTGCAAGGATCTGGACTTCTGAACTGATTCAGGAAGGTTTGTCCAGATCCACTTCCCTCATAAAACAGTATATTTGTATGGCCCCCTTGACTTTCTTGAAAAAGTGAAGTATTAAAACTTTTTGTCATGAAAGCAAGTTGCCAAAACTTCAGAGAGGTGTCAAAATTTCACTCTTGATGTAAATTACTGTTGAACTGGAGCATCATAAAATGGTCCAAAGTAAATAGACATTAAGAGAGTATGTCTAGACTAAAGACTACGTAAAGGCAAAATGGCCAAAGGGAACATTACCATTTACCTTTTTTTTTTTTTTTTTCCTTAAGAGAGAACTTAGATATGCTTTGGGTAAAGGGGTATAGAACATGTCTGGACAAAAGCAAAACTAACAGAGAAAGTTGTTTGGTCTGTATGTTTGATAAATTTGGAACACAGAAGTGTCAGAAAGGAACCACTGAAGTCACCACATCGTAACTCACCCCTCCCCTCTGACTGCACAGCAACGCTGGTGTCAACAATGGAAAATGGAAGTTAGTTGGCGTGCTTGAGAAAGCTTTTTTTTCTGATTACTATGCAGTCAATTCAGTGTGTCAGCACTGTGGGGTTTTTTCTATATTTCCAGTCACTGTCAGATGTGTAACACAAGGTTATTGAAAATCATATCCTCTTGTTCGTACAACACCCTTGTGAAATCACGTGTACTGTGGCACAGCCTCCGTGCAGTTGTGAGATCAGATTTATCTGTTAGTATTTGTACTGTGGCTCTTAAAGATTTATTTTTTTTATTTTTTTAGTTTTAGAAATTTACTTTAGAATGTGGGCCTTGTGTTTGGAGCTTAGCATGGATTTGTGTAAAGTGTGGAATATTGCATTGGGAATGATAGAGAGTGCCTTGATCCCAGCTGAGAAGGAGGCATACATATTCACCAATGGAAGAAAACTGTCGTGAGAAGAGCAAATTATAGTTTTGCAGAATATTTTTATTGTGTGGCCCACAAGCAGATAGATTTGTAGCAATTTTTATTTCTATTTTATGTGTAGGTTATGCACAGCATAATGACTGTGATTTGCCAGCAGACATAAAGTGGTTCTCTGAACTGGGTGTCTCTCCAACACAGAGATGCCTGAGAAGCATTCCGTGGCCAGTCTACAAGATGCTGAGTTTAACAGAGGAAATATATATTCAAATACCATGATTACTTTCAAGTTTTGCAGAGCAGGTCCTGCTCCACCTTTGTTTCTTGCCCCTTTTTGTGCATCTCACTCCTTCTGGTATCTCTGCAAAGGCTGCTCAGCTGCCAGTTTCAGCCCTGCTTCCAGTTACCTGACACTGCCTTTAAGCCTGGGTATCTGACATACTAAACTATAACTACCAAGGTAGAACATTTTCAACTACTAAACTCCTTAGGAGATAAATTGTTCTTGCTGTTAAAAAAGTGAGCTTCATTTCCATCCTAAATATACTCAGGTTCAGCTTTTAGCCACTGGTTCGTATTTTATCTCTGTTGTCTAATGAATCTTAAATCACCCTAGACCTTGGGAAGGTGCTGTTGGCAAGAGCCAAAGAAAACATAAATTTACAAAATGGAATTTTAACCAAAAGAGGAACCTACATTTAGATTTGTGAACCAAAAAGGGTGATTCTTGTCTTCCCCCTTGAGTTTCAGCCTGAAACAGACTAAAACAGGGAAACTCAGGTTCCTTGTACTCCAAGGAAGCAAAAAAACCCAAAAAACAAAAAAAAAAAACCCAAACCAAAACCAAAACCAAAAAAACAATCCCCAGAAAAAATTGGTAGCTGTGTTTCTGGGGCAGGGTCAGGAAGAAGAATGTGTCTCTGTCACATAGCTGAGACGTTGATCACAGCCAAACTCACAGCAGTTCTGGCCCTGTGCTGCAGAAAGTCTTTAGATAGTTTTCTTTTTGGAATTGAAATATTTACATGGGTTTAAATAGTTTTCATATTAATTATTAGCTTTGACTTTACTGCTTGCAGGCTGTATCCAAAAGAAAGCACGTACTGTGAACTAGTCTTTCCTTTACATTCTTTTGGACAAATTTTAGACAGAGATTTTTAAATTCTTTCCTTGTCATAGGTTTCTACTCATGCCTTTTAAGCTAATTTCTGAACAACTCTGAACAACTTAAAATGCATTTGCCTGTTTTAAACATGATATAATATTAAATACAAAAGTAAAATGCTTAGATTTTACCCTATTCATATGTTTTATGAATGACTGTGGGACCTGGTGCTCTGCTTATTTTGACTAAGTGAACATCAATATATTTTTTTAAAGATATTTTTTCTCTGGTTTAAGTTTCCCACCATGAATATTTGTCCTCTCTTTCTTAGTAATATGCAGCAATATAAACAAACAAACAAAACCCACAAGCGAACAAAAATCCAGCCAATTCATAGGGGAGTACAATAAGTCAAATATATGTTTTCACTCTGTTTTTATTGAAATAGCTAAACTGTCAAATACAGTGAAAATTCCAACAAGTTTTTATAAAAATTTGCTTGAAATCCTGGAGACTTTTAGTGCTGAGTTCAGCATGTTTGAACTGGGGATCTGGAAAAAATACTAAAGCATATGGAAATTAAAGAAAATCACTTTGTGCTTCAAATAAAGAAATATTAAATATCTTAAATAGAGATATGTTTATACATTATAGAAGAGGCTAAAAATATTATTACTTTATTTTAGCTGTTCTTTTTATTATTTTTAACTGCACTAAGCTGTTTTCCTCAAGTAAGATTTATAGAGAACTTTACAATAAGGATTATGGAAAAATGGCTACAGCTTAAAGCTGTATTTTGGGCTTTCCAGTGTCACTTTCGCCTTTATGTGCAACACTACAAAACCAGAACTTTTGGCAGATATTTCTGAGGTTCAAAATTCAGTTACTGTTCCATCAGAAATAGTAGAGGCATTAACGGAAAGATTTTTGAAAATATTTGTGAGACAGATTTCACTCCCTCCTCTCATAGCAGAGGCATTGTTATAATTTTTGACAGATTAACCGCAGGCCAGAATTTCCAATCTGTTGACAATGTTTGTGGCTGGATAATTTATTTTAGCTGAAATGTCCCCAAAACAAACAAAATAATCTACACCCCAAAACCCAACCCAAAATTTGGATCAACGTTAGGTTAAGATGCTACTTTACTTCACCCTTTTTAAGGAATCTACCACTATCATGTGGAGTGCCTTAGTACTGTTATGCAGCAGAAAGTATTCTTAAAGGAAAGCCACTCTCATATTTATTATCTCAGTGTTCAGGCCGTTTTGGTCCCAGTTCAAGAGGCATTCCAGTCTTAAGTTCAATGCAGTCCGGATGATGATGCTTAAAAAGGGGATAATATAAATTTTAAATGTATGAAGAATATACAAAGGAGACGTCTGGTGTTAACTCAGATACTTTCACCAATGAATCCTGCCGATGTGTGACAGCATGACACTGCTGGTTTTGTCTTTACACCTGCAAGTCCTGTGGAAGTTTGCTAATTGAAACAGAAAAACAGAAGGCAAGGAAAAGGCTGAGTGGTTCATCTTGCTGCAGCTGTTGAATTGTCAACTTCAAAATGATAATGCAAATCCCTCTTTGCGTGATGATGTGTTTGGGAAAAGCCATTGCTTACAAAGAAATATTGCAAAATCTAGAACATAGAATTGTAGAATAATAGAATCATAGAATCATTAAGGTTGGAAAAGACCTCCAAGATCATCGAGTCCAACCTTCGACCAAATACCACTTTGACAACTAAACCATAGCACAAAGTACCATGTCAAGTTCTTTCTTGAAAACTTTCAGGGATGGTGACTCCACCACTTCCCTGAGCAGCCCATTCCAATGCTTGACAACCCTTTCAGTGAAAAATTCAACCTGAGATGGAATACACCCTTCTCCCATGGTCTACTATAATCAGGAATTAATTCAGTAAGACCATATGTTCTATTTCATTCAAAAAGTTGAGACATAAATTCCTACGAATTCCCACCAGTGTTATAATAGACAATTCTATGCACTGACATATGGAAAGAACATGAGAATTAACTAGGCTTATTTTCTTTAAAGACAAATTTCCTACTTTGTGGGTTCAGATTTGGGTTTTAGCTGAAGTTGTAGTAGATCTATGGAATATGAGGATGAATATAGGACAAAAGGAGGCACCTTGCTACATACTGTGAGCTACAAAAAGGTAGAATCTTTGTTTGTACTCTAGTATTAATGTAAGTAATGTGGATAAAACAAGGCATGCTTAATTTAGCTGTGAAATATTGCTTTTTTATTAAATTAATCTGCTTACCTATTACTGTATAGCTTCATTGTATTATTCCTTTTGAAGAAGTACAAATACAACAATTACATTCTTAGTTATTTAAGTACATCCAGGCAATTAAATGAATTTCTTTTAAATAAATACATATATTTTACATTTCAGCTTAGAAACTCCTTCACTGTCTCTTCTACTATCTCCTGTCTCCAAGCTATTAGTAGTGTCGTATGACTATGTCTATGGAAATTAAAGAATCAGTATTTTACTTAATTAGCTTGCTTTACATAGCCAGCAACTCTCAAGATTTGTAATTCCAGGCATCTCAGCTTCAAAATCATTCTGCTATTCTGTGAGCCAGAGCTTTAAAATATACATGTAGTTGCTGAAGGTTGTCTAGACTGAAGTGCAAAATCAGTACAGAAATAAAAGAAAAACCTTAGATCAAATGTGAAGTGATTAAATCATTATATCCTTGAATACATTTCTTGTTGAAATCTATAAATTCCCTAGGTTCTAATCATTCCTTGTAATACTGTTTCTGCCACAGTTTGAATTGTTACATCTTCTATTCTGCTGGCATCTGAAGGCATATTTGGCAGGCATTGGATTGCTTACTTGGAGACTTGAAGACCGGGATCTTTGGAGGAAAGTCTTCAGCAGGTATTCTGCACAATTTCCTTTTCTAAATACTGTTTTCTTGACTGGTTCCATTGCTGACACTTTTTCTCCAATCACACTTATAGGAATCAGGAGAAATCTTAAGGTCAAAAGTACTATATTGATGTGCAAATCACATAATCAACAAGAACATCTGTCCCTTCATGTTCTCTTTGACAGGCCAGCCTTGGCAGTTTTGAGGCAGTGTCGTGTTTCACAGTGGTACAGCCACAGTGGCTGTCCGCTTTTGTGCTGAGCAGACGCAGAAGAAGAGCGTTGCATCCTCCTCCTGCACTTTCTGACATCACGGAGTTTGTTGGGGTTCAAAGAGCTGTGGAAGGATAATGAAGGCAGTATTTTAGTTGATAATGCCCTTCCTTCCTTTGCATTCCTATTTAGGCAAAAGATGTTAGGTAAGCCTAAGTAATAAATTTTATTTTCAGATGTGGCCTAGCTATGCTCCTGTGATCAATTTAACACTAAACATGTTGTAGTTTCATTTGTTTTATTCAATGATGCCGTCTTGCTCATACGAAACATAAATTTTCTTATAGATTATTTATTTGTCAAAATCTAGTTGGCCTTACTTTTGTGTTCTGTAGGATATGGAACACCTAAAACAAACAAACAAACAAAAAGTTTACTTTATGTTATCTATCTCCCATCCCTTCCCGGAGCCATTCTTAATCAAGATTAGAACTCTCGAAAACATTCAATTCCCAGGCCAAATGAGAAATGACAGGGACTGCTCGGGTTAAACACATCTTTCTAGGGGTACAGATTACACTTGTATATATTTTGGACAATGTTTCACTCAAGTTTATTTCTAAGGAACTGCACTAAATCTTTGCAAGTGTTGTTATTTCGGTTCAGTATTTCTATTTTAACATAAAGATATTTAAAATTCTGCAACACAATGGGATCTTCACTACACAGACAACATAAAACTCATGCCTTCAGGAAAAAGAAAGACTGAATGCTTCTATTTGTGCTTCTGATTCTTTATGAATACTAATATCCACGACCACAGATTAAATTAATGTCAGTTGCCTCAGTCACACTTAGTAAATGAATCATAAAAGTTTCATCTTGATATGGTAGGTTGTCCTTGACAGCAAATTAAAATCTTGATAAGTACCCTCTTCAGAAAACACATACTTACACGTATTCTTCATTCCCAGAAATCATGGTGAGAATGCAGATTCATTGGGTTTTTATGGTTAAAGAAAGCTGGGTACAATTACCTATTATTTCTTAAAGCTCTGTTAGGGTATAACAGGAATTTTAAATTTAAAAAAAAAATATTTCTGGCACTGCCTGAGCAGCTGATAGGGAAAGCCTCAATAATTTTTTTGCTGTTAAAGTGAAGTTGGTATCCTCATTGTGAACTATAAATTGGTTTTTGTACGCCTTTGAAGACAAAGGGAATGTTTTGGTATTGGTAAATGGGGAGCAGTTCTCACTACTCAGATCTAGTTAGTTCATGTCTGTTGTAGTACTTGGGAGAAAGGAGGAATGGGAAAATAAAATGACATCTTGCATTTGCTTTGGAAAGATAAGTAAATGAATGGATGTCAGTCAGAGTAGCTGGACTGACTTCTGTAAGTTACACATATTTCAGACTGAGTTCTACATAGTGGACTACAGTATGTAAATTTAGAAGCCATAAATGACCTCTTGTTCTCTCACAACAACAGAAATTCATGAAATATATATATATATAAAACAAGCCTTCTGGTGAAACAAAATTATACCTAATTCTATTTGCAAATGTTTTGAAATTCAAGGTTGATTTTCATAGCCGTAAAAATAACTTCTCAATTTCCCTTATCCAGTACAAGGACATTGTGCAGTTTAACACAAGCTGAAATTTCTTGGTAAGAAGCTTGCTTCATTTTGACAACAGCAGGTGTTGGAGCAGCTTTCTATTTTTGCAGAACTCTTTCATCTGTCCATATATATTCATTATGTTTCAAGAGCTAATTTAGAGCTTTTAAGCTGCCTAGCACTAATGTCCATGCAGTACAACATAGAGAGTCTTTAATTATGCAGTGCAAGCCTGCAGATACAATAGTGCTTATGAATTTCTACAGAAAAAAATTATGGCACATGTGCCGATTATACTTTTCTACATGAAATAATCCTAGACTTTTTAATTCATATCATCAAACAACTAGCTCACATTCTGGACTAATGATCTGTAAAATTTCATTTGTAGTGTGAAATAACACTAGAGATGAGATCTTTTAAAATCTTTGTAGAAGAGCTACTGGTATGTATTTCTATCTCACTATCTGCGCTTTATAATGGAACCAGTGACAGTCCTTTTCAGTGACAGAGCAGCAGCTGAGCAAGTACAGCAGCTGAACAGACAAGGTCAACCAAAGAAAAATGATATATCATGGAATATACATCATTGTTTAGACTCAGGACAGTGTTACCACACTTAAAACAATCTGTACTGAAAAATAACAAGGCTTTTTTAAACTAAATAAAATAACAATTTGTAACTATCCTCAGCTGAGGCTGGGGAAACCCTAAGTCTTAGAGGATATAAAAAGTAAAGATGTATATATGCGAAGCTTTTGTTTCCAAAAGGCCTTCCTGATTCGGTTCAAGAAAGATGATGTCTTGCTCTTGGACAGCTATACCTCTATGACCTCTTTTATATTCACCACAAATCTTCTAAATACAATCCCAGACACAGAATGATCCATTTTTTCATGGCATTCTTTGGATTAAATTATAGCTTTGAGTCCTGTGAATGAAATGCCACCTCAATGACATACTACAATAAAGCTGCCAATAGTTATTGAGGCAGAGAAAGATAGGAATTAAAAACAAAGTATAAATTACGATTAATAAATGCTTTTAATAGCACTATTAACTATTAATGACTACCAATACTGGGAATACTTTCAAGGTGTTGTCTTGCATGTTTTTTTAGATTTTTATGGTCATTCTTTTTAAACTTTGGTTTCCATTTTTGAGCCGTCTGCCTTTATAATCAATAGAAGAAAATATGATTCATAATTAAAGGCTAATTATTATGGCAAATTTTAAACATCTTTAAAATGAGATGAACTGTGTCCTACACTCCACTGTTTATATTGACTAGATCTCTGTTGACAGTGCAGGCAAGCTACTTTATAGACTTTATAGACTTCTCTATTGAGAGATTAATCACATTTATATATCAAGTTGAATTGTAGACTTGGTAATGCGCATGTCTTCACACAGCGATTTAAGAGCACTGTAGCTAATCCATGGGGTTTATACTTTTATGATTTGACTGTGGGACTCAGCTTTCTCTTGCTGAATTCACAAATCAGCACACATTCCAGCTTCTGAAGCAAATAAAGCTGCGGCTTTACAGGCAGTGGTTTTGCACAGCTTGTCAGCCCTCTGAAGGGATGTGGCACAGCAGGAATGTCAATGCCAGGAGATGGGTCCCAAGGCAGTGGTGTTAAGGGGCTGCAGTCAGAACACATGGACAGTTCTTACCATGATCCTAACTGTTGCTTTAGGTCAGGGTCTGAAAATTGTTCATTTAATACAAGCTATTAATAAAGTACCCTGCAAAAAAATCTGAGTTTTGCTAAATTTTAGAGACTGAGAAGAAAGAAAAATTCACTGCTAATTGCAAATATTTCAAAATTCATACAGTTCTCAAAAAAGCAGACATTAAAAAAATCAATACTTTTCAATGTTTAATGAAACTCTTTCTAATTTACTTGTAAAAATAATGGAAGTTTAGAATCAAATGCTGTTTCTGTGAATTTCATTCATGTCTGGACAAGGCAGCTTCCTTTTAAGTTTTCCTTCTGCATCATAATTGGCAGCTATCAGTAAGACAAGAGGGCATGATCTTAAGCTCTGTCAGGGGAGGTTTAGGTTAGATATTAGGAAGAAATTCTTTACAGAGAAGGTAATCAGGCATTGGAATGGGCTGCCCAGGGAGGTGGTGGATTCTCCTGGAGGTTTTTAAGAAGAGACTGGATGTGGCACTTAGTGCCATGGTCTAGAAACCACGGTGGTAGTTGCTCCAGGATTGGACTTGCTGATTTCAGAGATCCTTTCCAACCCAGCTGATTCTATGATTCTATGAACTGGACTATAACTTGTCTTACTTCCCTCTTAAACTTTGTCTCTCTCCACAGGACAGGCAAATCTGTTAGCCTGATGATGCAATCATTCTCAGGCATTACCTATGTGGGACAGCATCTGTCAGGAAAACATAAATCCTTTCTTTACTAAGAAGAAAAAAAGGTATTATCTCTAAGTGTTTGGCTGTGAAGTGTTCAAGGCCTGTGCACTTCACAGTCCTGCAAAATAGATTTCTTCCTTCAGTGCATAGTGTACATTTGTACAGTGATGAAAACACTTCATGTTTGACTGAAGCACACTGAAGCAATACGGAGAGGAAACTGGCAGGTATTTTAAAAGGAATTTTAAAGTGCTGTCCTTCCCTTAGATGGGACTAACCTTCAATGTGTAGTGCAGGTATGTATTTATATGTCTCTGAACTGGTGGAAAAGACATTTGGAAAAACAGATTTCCTGATCCTATGCATTTTTCTTTCTACTCCAGCTGTGACTTTCATGGGCAGGGTCTTTTGTTTAAGGAAGAAAACTCTCCTTTTGGATTTCAAAAGCAATCATCACCTATATCTGCAAACATTTCTAGGGTTGGAAATCTGATCTTACTGGAAACTGCTGGCAGACTTGATGTGTTTTATTGCTAACGTGCTGTCTCCCTTCCTTTGGCAAGAAATCCTGGGATCAGTAACTGACAGTTACCCATTGCCTATGCTGACTAATATTTCCTGTGCTGTGCTCTGCAGCCTGCTCTCTATGATTAATTGACCACATATAACCATATTTGTTAATGAGTTCATAGTATTTTCCTTAGTCAGTTGGCTAAACAAATACTCCATATCTTTGAAGGCAGGGATACACTTTATTGCTTCCACATATGGCTCTAAAAGGATGTGATACAGAGGAACACAATGTGCCTAAGCCAACAGGAAACTTTAAAAAAGAAACATGTACAAAGGCTCTAACAAATTTGTTTTTCTTCCCACTCGGTTTCTTGCATTATTCACTCCAGCAAAAGAGGCCAGCAATTTAAGCACTCTAGGGGAAGCTGGAGGGAGCATAGATATCAGAAGAAAATTAAACAATCTAAAATAATAGCATTATTTTGACTAAACTGTTCTGTTAAGAACTTTGACCAAAATCAAAAAGAATTGTTTGGGATGTGCTTAAACTATTAAGGAGAAGACTGAATACTTCATAATTAAGACAGTGAGGCACGAAAGCCCTATGTTTGTAAACACTGCTGCTCTTCTAGTAAAATATAAGGCTAAACTCTGCACCATGGAGAGGTTTACGCAATGCCCCTTCAGTCAAAATGCTTTCATCTGATTTACTTGATAAGAAAGGATCTTCTGTGCACAGATTTCACCTCTGAGTAAGAATCAAGTATCTTCTCAGCATTTCTCCAGCCACTGCTGTGCTTCACTGTGGGACAGAGACCTCCAGCCTTTGGGGAGCCTCTGAGTGTGTGAGAAAGATTATGCTGCAAATAGATTTCCTGTCTTGTGGTTTGTTTGTTTGGGGTTTTTTTCTTCCTTTTTTTTTTTTTAAATTGTTAAATAAAGATGTCTTATGTAGTAGTTTGTTCCTAAGGAAAAATAATGCTTTCTTAATTGTCTTTGACTTAAAACCAGAAACAGGAGTAACAGGCTTTGACTTTTGTCTTTGTTGCAGATCTGGCAGAGTTATGATGACAGCCAAGGGAAGGCACCCAGGAAAAATACTGTGTAGAAAACCTGACTCATGTCTACACTGTCAGACATTTTTATTGTCATGTGTGCAGGCCAGTGAGGGGAAATTGAAACATGAAGCCAGATAAACTGTTTGCATGCACCAGGGTCTCCATGGAGTGGAAAGCTGGGCACTACACTGGAATAATTATAGCAGAATAGTCCTGCTTTATTTTTATTTTCTTCAGGCTGGGGGTGGGGAAGGTTTTCTCCGTGCATGATTTTTAGAGCTGCTAGCTGAGTCACTGGGGCTTGGTGCAATGCTGAAGATCTTGGCTTAGATTATTTCTGGTTTAAATCCTGGTTGTGACATAATATTTTTCTTCATTAATAGCTCCTCTCTATTAAGTGTCTGCTGTTCCATCTAATATTAGAATTTTAAAATTTCAGTGTAAAAAAAGTGATTGTTGCATTTTGCTTCTGATCAACAATGATGCTAAAATAGTTTTCCTTGTAATTCTGACTCACTATAGCCTAATTCAGATGGAAAACTTTGCTGCAGTTTATCACTGTCAAGATTAAAATAAATAGTATCTTTTCCATACTTAATATCACTATCGACCATACTTAATATCACTATTGACCATGTCTTTTCACTGCACTATCTTCTGCATATCTGTAATTGTTAATCACTTTTTTATTTTCCAAATTCCTGTGCTAAATCCAGATTAGTCCTTTGTGGGGAATCATATGCAAAATCATAAAGGTGACAAAGCAGATTAGGCTGAGACACTGAAGTAAGCAAACAGGAGTCCTCCAGGCTCTGGCATGTTCTGGGTACAACTACACTACTTAGGTATGCTTAAATTTAGAAAATGCTTGTGTCCAAACTTACTGCTCTCCCAAGCTGTAGATGAAATGGGCAGAGAAAAGGCACTGTCTTCTGCAAAGTATAGAAAGATTTTATTACTAGTTTTTCTTGTAGGATGAGGAAATAATATCGAGTATTAAAACTTTCACTGATAGGAAAAGTATTCAGATTTTAACAAATTTGTCCAACAAAGTTTAAAGACATATTTTGTACTTTAAATAAAATTATTATATGATATAATAAAAATAAGTTCAAAGAGAAAAAGGAATCTTCCTTTTAAAAACATTTGAGAAAGAGTGTTACATTGTATGAAATTTCTCTATTCCTCAGACAACAGCAATGTTGACTCATATTAAAAATTTTTTTAATTTTTAAATAAAATTTTTGATAAATATTCTAACAGAACACTATTCTGTAAAAATTTTCAAAACCTAAAGCAGACATGCTGAGCCGCTCATAAAACTTTCAAAATATTTTTTTCTTATCCTAAGAGGAACACTCAAGGTAAATTTTTATCCATATGCAGAGCTGCTTGCATCAGCTCAGTCATAAAAAAGTTCATAAACACTATATAAATATTACCCTGACACTTAAATCACAGAGGATCCTACCCCAAAAGAGCTTGAAATGTTTACAAATGTCCATGATGGATATTCCACTCTCTTGGCAGTTATTGTCAGAACCACCAGCAAATGGGACCTCAGCTAAACCTTCACAAATAGGTGGAAAAAAAATATGTTTTCAGAAATGTCTTTGTGCAAATTTGTAAATCTCTATTTCTTAATATCTGAGATGATGATGAACTAAATGAAAAAAATTTTGTTATTTGCTCATAAAAAAAACCCAGGAAGCTTTAGATGGAGATATCAAGCCATGCCAAAAATATATGATTTATTGACAGAATCAGAAAATGTACTGGATGAAGAGAACGGGATATATGTGCAAGAACATTTTTCAAGTTGCATCACCTCTAAATGGAGATAATGACCTTTGGAAAGTTCATTGATAATAAATCTGGAATGAATTAATGCGCATGTAAAAGTAAGAGGGAAAATAGTTATAGAGAGCAGATGCAGATTCAATCGTTTTTGTACATCTCTTTCAAAAACACTGGTTTTATGGTCCAGTGCCAGCTTGTTTCTTAAACAAAGCTCACAAAACTGTCCCTTGTGACATTATTTCCTGAAATTTGGTTGTTAAGGTAGCACTTGCAGACAGTGTTTACTCACACAGAAGCACAAGTGATGCTAGGACTTGCAGAAATTATTGAAAGTTAAAACAGAGTCAGAGAAAGCATCAGTGACACCATTACAAGAACTGTTTTCACCTTTTAGAACAAGATCTAATTGAGAATAATTCTTCCACTGATCAAAGTTCAAATACTAAGATCTGAGAAACAACCCTTGCTGCAACTTGAAGAATGGTTTTAGAAACAAGCATAGACTTGAAAGAAAAATGTTTTTCTAAACCAAACAATTACCTAAATATCTATGCAGTCTTATACAGGATAAAAAATTACAAGGATGGTTACATACAAGCAGCTAGACTGTCTCACAACAATTTTTGCATAACTATTTTTTGTGCAAGTTTAAGTTATTAAAGAAGGAAATAAGTTATTAAGAAGAAACAAGTTACAAGTATATTTCATACCATGGGTTTCTTAAAAAAATAAAAATAAAAAAGTGCTTAGCGGAGAGGCTACTGCATTTCAGTTGTAGGCAAAATGTTCCCTGAATGACATCCGCCAACTTCAATGAGTGTTGCAAGGTTTGAGTATTATTTGATCAGCTCTAGAAGATGAGCACTGGAATAAGAGAAGCATATATTGAAATATTATTTTCTATTCTTATCAAGCTACACTGTTTGAAACTGTTTGTCCAGTCCATTGAACTTGTGAAACAAGTCTGGAAGAGACATAGTAAATTCCAGTAGAACTACATTTTAGAGATAAACATGTCATAAAGGATGTGCCTATTACTTGTGGCATAGAAATGCTGCTTTCTTTTTAATACATGACATCTCCTGTTCTGGCAGTTTCTGAAAAAGCTTCTTAGTTCAGACTCACTTTGATGCAGTAGCTTTTAGAGCCTAAGCTTACAATACAAAATATACGCAGCTTTAAGGAAAACTGTGTTATTTATGAACTGCAAGTAACAGTTCAATAATTCAGGTCCATTAGTCATTTACTCATATCTACTTTAGGTCCATCCAAGGCAGATTTATGAATACAGTTCATAGCAAACAGTAGTCACTTTCCACTTCCTAAATCTGCTTAACATTTGTAAAAGTTGAAAAAATGCAAGTATATGTACCAAGGGGCTTGGAATCTTTATGTTTTCTATACAAATGTCAAGATCGCTAAAACACATTTTAAAAGAAAATACCTGCAACAAGGAGCATTACCAGATACTTTATTTGGAAAAAAATATGCAATCTTGTAATTATGGAAAAAAATGGTGGAAAAGAAGTGTGGGGGGGTTATGGTTTTATTCCTCACTTCTATTTGTTACAGCAAATATTTATAAGATGAGGTAAATTTATTGACACCATTAGACTTTCTTGTGGTACTTACTGAATAAGGAAGCAATTTCAGGATTCAATTTGTTTGCATTGTATTATTTTCACTTTTAACCATTCAGCATCTTTGAGAAATTTAAGAGTATCAGCCTGTAATTAGTGCAATAATAGTGATTAAAAGCAGTAACGATTAGTAAGGGTGACTTCTGGCCACTCAAGCAGTTAAAATGATCAATGGGTCTCCAATTTGAACATCACATTTTAGTAGCTGATGTGAAATTCCAAAAGTCTGGATGTAAAACACAAAAGCAGCAAGATAACATGGCTGGAAGGTATTACTAAAGTTGACATCATGTCTCTTACAGCCAGACATGTGGAGCAGCTCTGTATCATACATGCCAGATTTGAACAGTCTTTGGAAAGGTGCTGGCATTCCATACTTGGAAGGAAAAAAATCTTCTTAATCATGGAATAATATTTTATGGGAAGAGTGAGAGACCCAGTATTCTGGTTTTATCAGGGTCCTCCAATTCTTGCCAGCACCAGCAAGCAGCAGTAGAAGGAAACCACAGTCTGTTCCTGAGAATCTCCATCCTACTGTCTTGTAGATACATGAAAAGATCCATCTCAAATTTTGTTAAGTTTTAAAATATATAAAACAAATAAAAAAACAGTCACCTGAAAAAGGAGCTCTGCAGGGCTTCTAAAACAGTTGTCACCCCAGGGGCTTCCTAATATCTCTATATTCTCCTTCCCAGGGTCTGGGGGCATTGCTGCCTAGTTCAGAAGAAAGTTAGAGCACATTTTAAGTTTAAGAACGCAACTATTACAACCGCTGCCGTATGAGTGATCTCATAAATGCCTTTTTAGGCTGTGATACAGAGGGACAGCCACTCTGTGCTCTAGTCCATGCCCAGTGTCACACTGACTTATGTATGAATTAACCAGGAAAGGAAAAAAGACTGAAAGGAAGCAGAGAAACCTTAGACTGGAGTTACAATGGCTGACATAACCTCATGATCTGGCTCACAAAGAAAGTTTTGAGTATTTCAGAGTCACTAACAATCTTAAAATGCTTGTGACAAAATGGAACCAAGAGAACCATCAAAAGACCTCTAAATTAATTTATTGTAGGTGCTTCATGATTCCTTTATAAGCAAAGGCCATATATGAATATTACAACACTTAATCTATATGCCAATTCTTAATATATCCCCCCTGAAAACTGAGTAAAACCAAAAGAAACTATAACACAAGAAGCAAAGCAGCATTTTATAGCTAACTTTGAAATAAAGCTAACACAGTATACAAATAACGTGTAAAAAAAGGCTGAATGTTATCAACACAAATCCACATTAATTTACTGACTGTCTTAAGTTCTGAAAAACTGTAGACCATGACTGCATTGGTACAAGTGCTGCTTTCATTGCTTAATCACTCAGAAAAGCAGAACTTTTAGTACTCCTGTGCAGTATTTCAGCTCCCAATCTACTAAGACTAGTTGTAAATAAAAAGGCCAGTGGAGGAAGATGACTTTTTAATGAGTTGTTAAGGTTGATATGATAAAAAATAGATATTGCATTTCTTAAGGAACTCCTGGGAATGTGCCACAATCCAGTTCAACTTCTTAGCAGAATAAAGATATAAAACAGCTTACAAAATGAAGTATGGAGAAAGGACTAATGTAAATGACATTAAGGTGTAATGACTATCACACAGTTCCCTATGTGCTGCCGATCCGTAACTTTCATTTCATTTTCACTTATAAAGACTGCTAAGCCAGGAAAAAGTCTAAGAATACCTTCCAGTATTTCTCCTGTTACTTTGTTACTGATTTTTCCATGCCACGGGGTCTTTCCCCTGTATCACTGCTTATGATTACAGTGTGCTACATTGTATTGCAAACTTCAGGATCATATTGAATTTAAAAATTAAAAAATAGTAATAATTGAATTTACTTAAGTTTTTGATATATTTCCAAAAGCACTCAATTGAGCACAGTAAACTTCTACTCGCAGCAAGTTACTTCTGAAGGGTTGATTGATGGGACTCGATTTACTTTTAACCCACTGCTTATGGGTAAGTGATGAGAACGGGTTCCCATGATTTTTATGCTGGTCTCCTGGAAGCCCTGGAAAGTAGTGATTATTAAACATAAAACTAGTTTGGATAGGTGAACTGCAAAAGGAAGCCTGTTTTGTAATCCTTTCTTTGCATCTCTTTATTCATCCTGCTTTTAGATCAGCGTGCAGAAAGTCCCTGTACACTAACAAACCACAAATTGCCGAATCAGCAGTGGACTGATAAAATGGAAAAAAACCCACCAGGCAAGGGAAAGAGATGTGTGCTTTAGAAGAGCTCTTTAAAGCCACAACTACATTTTTGAAAAATTGCTTACCAGGAGAAGTATTTTGCTGTACCTTGGTTCATTCCTCCCTTGTAATCACCAGCTGGCTCACAGCTGGGGGTGCACTGCCATGAAAAGGGTTTTGAGTGACGTCGGATGAAAATGCGTGCCAAATTCATCTTAAAAGCTTATGCTAACCAACAGCCTCTCTGCTCTTTTAACAGAACTGTATGTTCTATGCCTCCTGTCTGGGAGCTGACAAGCAGCTCCTGATTGCCAGGCATCTGTCACTGGCATGAATGGACAGTGAAAACCCACTATCCAGCTCTGGGTTTAAAAGATGGTTGGCTCCTGCATTTATGGAAAACAGCTCTGCTTCCAATAAAAAAATGATTCAGAAAAATTTACTATCTCAGATCTCTTCTTCTGAGGACAGACTGGCTGCTTTGAAAGGGAAATATCTCCAAGAGTGATATGACTCTCACAGTGGCTGTGAGGACTTGAATGCAAGATTTATGCTTAAATATATATACTGCAAATCGAGGCTAGGCTTGCAATGCAGAAAAAGTACAAGGGAAATATATTTTCCCTTCTGAAAAACCAGTCAAGCAGAGGTGCTGGGGCTGGGGCTGGGGCTGCAGCTCAGTGAGGAGAAATCCAGCACAGTTAGTGGCAGGATCTGCTCCCCCTGTCTTGCAGGATGTGGAGTTGGGGTCAGAAAAAAAGACTACTGTGTGGTCAGCAGATCTGAGCCCCAGGCCCACCCTATCAAGCTAGACCAAATGCTAGTTTACTGAAGAAACAAGCCTCAGGAGATGCTCCTGCTGATCATGGCAGCATCTACATAAAAGTTACCTTTTGCCTATATAGACATATTTGGACCAAATATTGTTCAGTTTCTAATAGGATGCAGAGTGATAAGGAAAAAATAAGGAAGTTGAAGAGCCATCTGAACTGTGAGAGTAATTCACCATTCTTGCTGGCATGGTAGTTTCAGAAATCAATGGAAACCCTTTGACTGCCCTTACTGTACATCCAGCAAGGCCAGCAAGTTCTCATCTCCACTGCCTACTTTGCACTGAAAAAGTACTGAGTTGCTTAGTTCCACCTGGAGCTTCCATTGAACCTCCATAGTCTCTTACAGTCTGGACTGTAAATAAAGCTTTGCATGGCAGAGTTGACCTGAAATCCTTCACTGCTTCTGTATGAGGACACAGTATTCAAATGTTGTTCAAAAGCATTCCCTATTCTTCTGTCCTATGTCTATGTTCAACCCAAATTTGTATATGAATTTAATAATGTGCAGTAAACTGAGTAAATGTCAGGTTTTAGAGTGTGAAGAAAAAAAAATTACTTCTTAAATTACTATCTGAAGAAATTCAAAAGTTATGACAAGTGTTTTCCAAACAAATACTTAGGGGAACAGGTATTATGTTTTATAAAGCAACTACATTACATGCCATAATTCATGTCCAATAGGGGACATTGCTAATGCATCATCAAGTAGGATTGGAACTAATTATTAATAGCAGTGTTATTAGTTATTAGTAGCAACAATGTTTGAGGCTAAATATGTGTAAAGATTGTGTCACAAATGTAGCTACATCTCGTGGAGCAGGACAAACTGCTGCTATTCAATTTCTGCTTGATGATCAGTGATAAACACGATCCACTGAGTTATCAGAGGTAAAGCTGAGGCACCAAAGGTTCTGGAGAAAGCAGAAAGCAGAGTTTTGTCACACTGACAAATAAGTAACCGTAACCTTCTTAAGAGATTTAGGTCCTCAGCAAATATAAATGAGGGTGATCACAGAATCATCACTGGCTCTCAGTTGAACTTGATCCTCTTGAAATACAGTATTTCTGTTTTCATACATTCAATCACAGTAGTTCACACTGTTGGATAGAGGTATAATTTAAAGTTAGTGCTATGAAATGCACATTTCTGGACTTATAGTATCTTCAGTCTCAAAGGAATCCGTCTCAAGAGTGTTTCAGAAGTTGAAGCCATATGGCAGTTCAGGAATTCTGAAGCAGTGTAAAATTATTGATCAAAAAAATTCTGAATGCTAAAGCAAAATACTTACATTTCCCTGGTCTTGTAAACAAAAGACACTGATTGCCTGTGTATCGTTCTATAAAAAGAGAAATAAATAAATGAAAAACCACATGCTGGCAAGCTGAACGAGCATTACCAGAAGATGGCAGTAATGTCTTTTTGCAGCTGTAGTCACCGTGCCATTTACAAGAATAACCTAATTGCTGTGCAGTTATATCATAGTGAAAAAGGGGCATTGGTATAGTCAAACCAATTACCTCCTGGTATCTTCATCAGTCTATCTAACGCGGTACATTTTTTCAGTAATTTTCAGTTCAGTTTTCTTTTATGTTTAGACCACAGTTGTTTTGGAAATCAGCCAAGCTCTAACAACATGAATAATATTTTAGTTGTAGCATTAACAGTTTGATGCACCTTAAGTGTGATCATTTCCAAATAAGAAGAATCTTGTTGGAGGCCATTTTCCCATCACTCACTTGATCTAGGCATCAGCTTATTTGCTTCAGCTTTTTGCTAATTTAAAGGCTCTGTGAAATAATAGCAGAAAATGTAGCAAGGGTAAATTTAACACAAACAAGAAAATTTATTTTATTGTATCCATTTCATAGCCATATGTATGAGTTCCGAAATGTTAGACCACAATGAGGGAAATTCCCTAATCTCAGCAGAATGATGTTACCCTTGCAAAATGCCTTTAATTTCATGTAGCGATGAGAGCCTGACAATCGTTCTCCGTCCTGGATGATACAAGGAGCTATATAAGGAGAAAATCAAGGTTTCTGCTGTTAATTTCATAGGTCACAGAATTATACCATCACAAACTAGACAAATGAGTGATTTGTGGATGGTATGTGATGCCTTTTGCCATAAAGCCTGTCACCCCTACACACTTCATTGTCTCTTCAAAAATGAGCGTCTGCTACTGCCAGTGCTGCCGTGTTCCAAAAGCCTTTCAGATCAAAGGTGATGCTGCTTATCAACAATTCAGCAATAATAATGTGATCTGCCCATTTAATTTTGATTAGAAGAATAGAGGCTTTTTATTTGAATTGTACAAATGAACTTAAACACTGTTATTGGCAATAATACTGCATTAAATGTTTTTTCTTTGCCAGTTACAGATTCCCTAAGCTCCTTATTGCTATGTAAATGTGAAAAACTCAAACCTTAGCAATGGATTGGAAGCGCTGATTCTCCTAAAGTCCCCTAAGCAAACTGAACACTGAGCTGCCATGTCAAGCCTGTTAAGTCATTTGAAGGAATTTGGGAAGTCAGCACACTGGGGTAATTTCCTGGCAATTCATCTATAATGTCTACTGCCTGTTCCAATTTCTGACACATAGATATATTATACCCAACTGTGACCAGCCTGCATAAACCGTAAACTCTCTTGAAAATATAGAATGTGAAGAAGTAGGCTTTCTTAGTACTTTTAGAAAGGTACATAAATCATATTGAACTTGAAATAACAGATGACCAGCTCTTGAATGGCTGAATACCTGTGCATATTTATATCCAAGAACTGAACGTAAAACATGTCGATAATGTAACAGGATTAATATTTAAAATTATTTCAGGTTGCCTGCCAAATACCTAAGCACCTTCAGCATTCTTCAACACATGACTCAGTTTCATGTTTATCTAACACAAGCTTCTCCCATTTATTTATAAAATAGGACTTAAATTCTTTCTAAAGTATGCTTGATTTTACTTGAATTTGTGGTTCACTTTTGGATGTCCCCTTCCTGGAAGTGTTCAAGGACAGGTTAGATGGGATTTTGAGCAACGTGGTCTAGTGGAAGGTGTTCCTGCCCATGGCCGGGGGCTTGGAAATAGATGTCCTTTAAGGTCCCTTCCAACCCAAACAATTGTATGATTCTGTGATTCTATGAATTTAGCAGGCTCCTGGTGCATATTTTAAATTATGCCACTTTATGGAAGGGATAGATATGTCTTTCAAAATTTGGTGAGGTTTTGTAATAAAAGGGAATAAGAAGCTTTTAAAAGATCAAGGACATTAATGTAAAGATGTCGGTCAGCTGAAATTTAAAGTTCATGGAGTACTCTGAAGGATTTTGAATACATATCAGTAGGAAATCTGTGAGTAGACTTCGGGTCCTTGCCATGTGGAAATATTTTTTCTTATGAAATTATAATTCTGAATTCTCATATCACACTAATATCTTTTCTCTTTCATCATTCTCTGAAGGCATGAAGTTCTGGTGGGCTCTGCATCACCAAATGACAGACACAACTCATACCCAAGGAAATTAATAGTTATTTTATAAGTTTTGATTCAGTACATTTTGAATTTAAGAAAACTTGCTGTGGATATTCTTTTTTTAAAGGTGAGCAGAATAGTATGGTGGATAAAAGAAGGTTGTTTTAGACAGCTAAAGGTGTCCACTGTATTTGAAAAGGGAAGCATTTCCTTGATAAATGTAATAATGGATTACAACCTTCCTCAGCCTATTGAAACTAACATTTTTTTACCATTAGTAGTGGTTTTTTTCAGATCCCACTTCAAGCCCTTTTTCTTCCAGAGTGGCACCATGTTGAATGAAATCACACAGATTGCCATTACGCAGCCCAAAGTCTGGAGATAAAATCTAAAAAAAAACATTTCCTTTTCTTTTGCTTCCTAGCTCCTTTAATCTTCCAACTATTTCCAAAGTTTAGAATATTTCTATTCCTGGAGAAAAAAATATATTTTCCAGTTTTTGTAACTTTTTTTTTTATGGTAACAGTAAGAAAAAAATCAAAATTCTTACAATAAACATTTATTTATATCTCTTATTCACTGAGATAACCAGAACACCTCATTTAGGATAATGCTTTGATCGTAATTTCTTTTCTTTAAGCTCACACTCATCCTACTCTCTTTGCAATGATCAGGGATGTTGTATTGAAAGAAGAAAACTTAGAAACATTTTGGTGGTTATGTATAAACTAAAATCAGATCAAAATACTCTCTGGTTAGGATAGTTTATACCAGTTTCTACTGTGACTTTGTCCGTTAAAACAATCAAATGCAAAGTTCACTCTCTGATGACTGAAGAATTGGATTGTGCAGAAAATAAAAAATTGGCAGAGCAAAACATCTCAGCTCTAGGATATAAAGGAAAAAGGAACATAGAAAAGGTCTCTGTTAAAAGGAAAAGCAGTGACTGAAGAATCATTTCTGCATTCTGGAAACCTCTTGAAAAACGATGACCCTGGTAACTGGGCAGATAAAGAACATACTATTAGTGAGCATTAACTTCAGGACTGCAGCCAAGGGACAGATATTAGAAAATGAATAAAGAACTAAAAATCTCTTTCTCTCTCAAGACTGTGGAAATATAATGGCAAATTAACTAAGAGGAACCATACAATCATGTGCTAAGATCTTGTCAATTCACAAGCTAAGAAAGGTTATATGAGGTCAACATTTGGGTGCAAACCCCTCTTGGGAGTGTTTGGATCAGCAAAGTCCAAACTTTTTAGACTAAAGGCCAAACACATCATTTAGTAGTATCAAAGGGCTGATATTCTCTTTTTGGGCAGATTTTATTACCTTTTCTGTAGTTAGCTTAAATGAAGAGCAGAGAGTTGAAGGTCTAAGTCAAGTTTTCTATTGGAAATTCATGTGCACTGATGGAAAATAATTACTTCTTATAGTAAGAGCGGGTGTAAAGAAATAACAGTCAAAAGCTGAAAATAAGAAATTCTCAATGGCGACTGAACACTTCAGCAATCTACTGTAGAGACTCCCAAGGTAAATAGCGAGGCAAGTTTTTCAATTTTAAAACTGGTTTTCATTAAAATAAAAAAAGCTTAAAAGTAAAGATCCAGAGAAGAGCAACCAGGAGGGAGAAGGGACTTGAACACAAGTCCTATGAGGAGAGGCTGAGGGAGCTGGGGTTGTTTAGCCTGGAGAAGAGCAGGCTCAGGGGAGACCTCATCACTCTCTACAACTACCTGAAAGGAGGCTGTAGCCAGGTGGGGATTGGTCTCTTCTCTCAGGGAACCAGAAGCAAGACAAGAGGGCATGGTCTTAAGCGCTGCCAGGGGAGGTTTAGGTTAGATATTAGGAAGAAATTCTTTACAGAGAGGGTAATCAGGCATTGGAATGGGCTGCCCAGGGAGGTGGTGGATTCTCTGTCCCTGGAGGTATTTAAGAAGAGACTGGATGTGGCACTTAGTCATGGTCTAAGTGCCATGGTCTGGTAACTGTGGTGGTAGTTGCTCAAGGGTTACACTTGATGATCTCAGAGGTCCTTTCCAACCTGGCTGATCCTATGATTCTATACAAATAATTATAAAAGGTAGATTTAGAAAGGAATAATGAGAAAGGCTATAACTATATCGACTTATGCTTTGGTTAGAGTTTCTCCCAGTTAAATTAACCTCTAAAACCAGACTCACCTTGAGCTTGTTTTCTGTGCTCCCCAATAACCAGTGGGACAAGATAGAAACACATCTAGACAGAGAGTCTGCTCTTTGTGTTCTGAGACGTTGTCTGTGGACTTGCCTTTCAGATGTGCCTGTTCCTCCAGAGAGTTTAGAAGTTTGAGACAACATTTTGATGATTGATGTGGCAATGTAACCCATCCTTGTTATCTCTTTTCTCCATTTACTCTCTGAAAACATGGATGATCAGAGGGCCATCTCACAGGAATAGGGAAGCTACAGATGGTTTATAAACCAAACACTACTAAGACCCACAGAAATGTATTTACTGATGTGGTTTTGTCAGTTCATCATAGCACAAGGCTTTGTCAGGACAAAAGCATGACTAAGGCTGTGGAAATGTATCTACTGCAATAGAAATCTGGAAGGAACTTAAGAATAGTAAAACATAATCATGTTTTTCATACTCATATTTTAATATAGTCCAGAAAGTCAGATTTACGTGAAATGGCACTTTCAAAAGCAGCCATTGGTCTGTCATTATAGCTTTCATTTGGGAGAAATCTTTTGTGTGGTAGCTTTCACTACCACAGTAGTGACAGAAATGCTGCAGTCACCACAATGATTTGAAAAAGCAAGTATTGTAACTTTTCAGTTGGCTTCCTAAAAGGCATTACTTCTTCCTGCAAACCTTGTTTTAGTTATACTTTTTGACTTGGAAAACACTGACCATGGCATGAAGAATAATAGCAAAGGCAGGATATTTTTGACTGAATCCACTGTTTAGTTTAATGAGGAAGAGTGTCATTGTCTGAATTGTTACAAATCACTTTGACAGTTAACGAAAAAATGGAGGACAAATTCACTTGGTGCCTCTTCAGTTATCTCTCTGATGTTTTTTAAATGGAGTTACAATAGTATCCCGTTTCCCTGACCTGTATAAGGAATTTGGGCTCAGTTACTTTTTCGTTTTAAAAGTCAAAGATTCCAGCTGGTAACAGCAGCTTTTTTGCTCTTTGAAGTAAAGATAACAGATAATATTAGATTTACAAAAAGCCTAGCAACATTTATTAAATTTTAGAAGCCTTCCTTCTAAACACACAATATCCTTTAAAAACTTGATCTGAGGGGGATTATGAAAGATATAGTAAGAGAAGAGAGGCTGCTGCCTGGTGTAGTTCAGAAGCGATAGAGAGCACGCTACAGAGTATTTTCTTCTTCAAGTGATTTTCATTTGCTGTTTTATTAGACATTTTTCAGTACACTGTACAGTTTTAAACTCAGAACAATGTTAATCTGAGAAATATGCATCTGCTAGAATTGTTCTACCATCTTGGGATATTCACTAACTTGGTGTTTCAGCTCTCATCTCTATGCAGGGAGACCTTTTATTTTCTGCAAAAGTTAATAAAGAACATAGAGAGTGTCACTTTGAGGGGCAGGAAGGATAGTCTCAATGGTAATATTTCTTTTCTAATTTATGCACATAACTGAGATTTAAAAAAATCCATTCACACCACTTTTAAGAGGTCTAAAAGTACAAAAGTAAAAATACATCTGCTTTGATGATAACCAATAGGAATAGTGCTGAGGTAGGTACTATTCCACTAGTGAGATTAAGGACTAGCAATGATTAGCAACACAGACTTCTACTAATATCAATTTATAGGATGATAATAGTTAAATAATTAGACTCAGTTTGAATCTTCAGATCCTACTCCATATAGGGACAACACACAAACAGGCACAGTATCTCCTGAAACCTAAGACACTGAGGGTCAAAGATTTTCTTCTATTCAATTCCCACTCCTCAGGAAACTTTCTGCTTTTGCAGCAGAAAGATTAAGAAGCTGAAGCCAAAGCTCTGTGAGGTCAAAGAAGGTGTGGGATGGGCATTCAGTCCCAGCTCTTCTCATGCAGAAGAAACACACAAAAGTATATGGGCAGGAAATGACTCAAAGTGTCCCTCTCATGCAATCACTCAGATACCTACAAAATATACAAAGGAATATTCCATTTTATTTGATATTTAAATATCCAAGTTATGATTTATTTCAATTTATGCTTAAGATTTATCAGACCTAAGTATGACTTGTTCTATATTAAATTTTTTCAGGAACAGTATGTGATATGAGAAGTCCAGCTTCCAACCTTTGGTATTCCTGCAAAAATTTAGGGTGAAAATTTTATTTTAATAAAAGAAAGAATGTGATCAAAGGTCTCACCAAAATCAAACAGATTTAGATGAGTGATCCAAATTATGTTTGTTCTACTTGAAATGTTTGCTTTGGGGTTTTTGGTGGGTTTTTGTGATTTTTTTTTGGGGGGGTGGGGCACATGAGGGTTTTTTTGTTGTTTTTTGGACAATTTAGAAAATCTTCCAGTCAGGTCTACTTTCATGTAAACAAAACATTTTATTATAGAAGATGCATCCAGCACCAGTGAACAAAAAAAAACCCAAAAAAACCCACCCAAATGCCCATGATGAAAAATGTCCACAAACTCTTTTATTAAGAGCATTTACTAAGACAGCAGTTGCAAGATAATTGACTGATGTAAAATTCCTGGTGAATACAACTTTCAGAATACTCCAGTTTCAGATGCACCAGATGTCTGGTGCATATGTGGAATTCCCTATGTGACCTGTTTATGAAATACTTGACACCAACAAAGACATAGTAAAATATGTGAATGTAGCACATTGATTGTCTGTGAGTCTTATACTACATGTGTTCATCTTTAGGGAAATAGCTGGAAATTAAAAGTAACTCATGCCTTTTACTTCATCTCTGTCTCACCAATCAGTAAAGTGAGAACATCTAGTTCTTTTCTGGTGCACCCCTGAAATCTGTGTAAAGTTCTGTCATTTGGCAGCTATAGCTGTGGTTTCTGGCCAGCTGTAGGACTAAGGGAGAACATTTTTTTTCCATGGAAATGCCCCTTACCCCTTCCAACTCAGCTTCATTTGAATAGAAATTTGAATGGTACATTAGGTTCTTGGTTGAGCAATGGAATATCTGCCAATTTGTCATGCCAAATGATCAAATTCAGCAAAAAGAAAGAGTAGTAATACGTTACCGTCTAGTCACAGTACATTAAAGTTTGATATACACAAGACTACCCTGAATTCAGGCTTTCTTTTGCTAATATTTTTGAGATTAGCAGCTATATTACCTTTGTGTTTGTATTACTCTTTACCCTACAACTTATGTCGGGTTTTCAGAGAGTCGCCTGGATGATGCAGTTACAGCAGCCTTAGATATCTGAATGACTGACCACTGGTAACAAATCTGTTTTATGCTTTACACCAGCTGTGCCTCACCTATTGGTCACAGATCAGCATGGGCAATTAGACATGGAGCTGTAAGACTCACTGATTTATTTTCTCACAGTTCCCATTTGTAGTCTCTCCCTGCCTTGAAAGTAAACATCCTTTAATGTAGTTTATGGGAAACTTGGCATCTTTTGCATGAATTCCTCAACTTTCAATACATGCGAAGAATTGTAACATTCCTGAGCATTAATAACTGCTAGTAGTACACTGCATGGCAGCTTTATTTAGAATTAAAGTTATTTGAACTTTAAAGTTTCTAAACTTGAGTCTCAAAAAATAAATCAAGTGGGAAGTATGAATCTACGCGCAATTTTCTTGGGTGTCCTACTTTTTTCTGTACAGTCAACACAGCTGTTCCATTCCTACACTCTAGAATTACACAAAGACTTTTTCCAAAACAGGTGTCCATTTGGTCTTCTAACTGAAAAAAAAGCCTAAAAATAGAGAACAAAGCTGAACGCAAAGCTTAGCATTTTCCTCTTGAAATCTTTTCTGTAGAAAGTTGTGATCAGGTTCCTTTGCACTGTGCTGCATACCTGCTTCCAACAGCCATGATCTATGATGGTGAAATAACGGCACACAGCATGAATATTAACCTACATCAGCATCCTACACATAAGGACTTGCAGTTAGATATTACATCTAGCCAGAATTTGTGTATTTATGGTAAATCATATATCATTTTAGAAATGC
This sequence comes from Cephalopterus ornatus, assembly GCA_013396775.1. Taxonomy (NCBI): domain Eukaryota; kingdom Metazoa; phylum Chordata; class Aves; order Passeriformes; family Cotingidae; genus Cephalopterus; species Cephalopterus ornatus. Next base: position 164,990 of record VZRE01012041.1, read on the forward strand.
ATAGCAACATTATTGATCAGAGAGCTGGGCAGTTTACTCATGAGAAACAGTGTACAGCTGACTTGCAGCCTTTTTTGCTACAGCTAGTGCAATTTTTCTGAATGTATTTTTTTAAATAATTCACCAGACCATATGCGCTATCGAGATATATTTCATCTACTCACCTGCGAACTGAAAGCTACAACTAATTCATCAGGACCTGTTATCTAAGTTAAGTATTCCTCAGTTTTTGTTAACTGCTTTGATTGTCAAAGTTTTACAAAAAAACAGCAGCTTTCAGTAAGAAATCAGGTGACATGTGAATCAAAGATTAAAAAAAAAAAGTATTATTTTTTAAAACTTTCTGAGTTTTCAAGGTTTTTGAGGATAAAAATGATATATTTCTTCCCTAAAATGTCTTTTTTTCCACCAGTTTTGTTCATTTGCTTCCTTCTCCTTTAATCCTTTTTCCTTATGCACATGAAGCACAGCTGCAGTGAACTATGCATATGGGATTGCCTCCTACTAGATCAGCCTCTTCTGTCTGGCCTACTCCTTCACACAACTATTTATGCTGAAAATGACACTCTGTATATCACACTGCAGATCCTTGGCTTCCTCAGTCTCATACCCTGAGCCTTCTTTCTGTCAACTAATGTTCCAGCTTCCAACCACAAATATCAAAATACAAAATATCAACTTTATCTTTATGGAAACCCTTGTACAAAGAGATGCAAATGTAGAATAATTTAATCAGTGTTCGTAAGCATGCTCGTGAATGTATTTTTCCTCCATTCAACCACCTCTTCCAGCAATGTCTGGATAAGATAAAAAAAATAAAATATGTAAGTTACTTACTGAACAACATTTATCTGTCATTTTATGTAATATAAATGTATTGGAGAAAATTTCCTGAGGTGGAGGGAGATTGGCACTGAAATAGTTTCCCAATGAAAATTGAGTAGGAAGCCTTAAGAGATTTGAAGCTAGACAAGATAAAATAAAAGACTGTAGGGGAAAACTTTGCAGCGACAGACAGTGAGAATATGTTTAATAGGTCTTTTTCCATTTCTCACCTCTGTGCTCTCATGATTATTTTTTCCTGCCTGAAAATTTTGAAAAGGCTTCTTTTTGATAAACAGAAGATTCTGTTCTTTAAAGCTATATGATTTAGGGCGGTGATAACTAATGAAAGAGCTTTGAGCTAGTGCTCTTGAAGTAGCACTTGAATGATGATAGAACAAAATGGAGCATCAATTAAATACATTTTAAGGATAATTACAAAAAATATGATTTTAATTTAAAATACATTTATGCCATTCTGCCAAAGCCAAATTAATTCTGAAGAACACTAAACATGGTCTCCTAAGCTCATTTAATAGAAATAACTATAGCAAACTAAATATATATTGCTGATTTCTCTGTGTGATGCCCCTTCTGTTCAAATTTGGGGGGATGAGTCTTATTCCTATCAATCAGTGCTGTGACTACAAATCCATAAGAAATAACAACCTAATCTACCTGGCTTGTAGCAAATTTAGCAAATTTGGGGATATTTAAAAACATTTGGTTTTTAAAAAAAGAAAATAGGTAAGTCTATCCAGAAGTGTAGGGAGAACAGGTGTAATAGTACACACGAAGAATTGTCCTTGAGCAGAGACAGAACTGCCATTTATTTATTTCAGGATAAGAAATTACAGGACTGAATATGAATTAATGTAATTGTAAATAAGGTTTGGGACTTTGTAATTCTCCCAAGGGATTCTTCTCACACCACACAAAGTTAAAAGCAGAGAGACAACTAGCACTGAAGACCAATAAATATACAAAAAAGCTCTGGACTTTATCATCATTTCTATTCAAAAATTGTGCTAATTTAAATGAGCTGATATAAATGTAGTCAAATCCATACAAACTCAGCACCTGTAGCAGTTAAATTCTCTTCCAAATTAAAGTCATTATGTGAAAGTTGTTTAAGCACAGGCTTCACTAGTTCACACGTATCTATTGTACAATTAGTGTCACTTCTCCAGGATTGACAAGGTTTGAAATACAACCTCTAAGAGTGTTGATCTCCATGTAAGAAAAGATACTTTTTCCTGGGTTCACAAACACTGGTTTTATGCAACAGACTTCAACTAAATAGGAAGAAAGAAAAGTGGATTGAAGTTAAATGATTTGAAATGTACTTCTGATGTGCAAAAGATAATTATTCTGCAGAGAAGGATAGAGGAGCAAAAATAAAAGGGGTGAGAAACTAAGAAAATGATTGAAGATAAACAGTAAGAAGAGCAAATAGGGGCAACTTTACCAGCACAAGGACAATGAGACAGGGTTTTTGAAATGTAAGAAGGCTAAAGAAGTGTTAGAGAAAATGGGCTTAGTAACACACTGGGGGAATGAAATTAATTGCAACTCCAAAGGATGTGTGATACTGACTTTTTTCTGTTAATTTGTCTATACCAGGAGAATAATAAACAGAATAAAAATTTCATAAATTACTAAAATATTTTTTATTAATAACACTCTAGAGTGTTATTAGTTAGGATGAATTAGTGTGAGGTCCTTGACTTCAATAAAACTCACTGATATCCACCAGCTGTTGGCTTGGTAACTTGTACATAGTTATCCAAATATATTTCTTAACTTTAATAAAGTGTTTCTTGTTGTTTGATATCTCTTTCTGTGATTTCCTTGTCAGGTTTCATGATCTGACTATAATTGTGTAAAGACACATGGCTGCAGCTGTCCCTATAGCAGTTCTGATCTGTTTTCTCAATTCTGTACCAATTTTGGGGAATTCTTCTACATATTTGAACTGAGTTTATCCTGTCCACCTAAGCATTATATGCAACTCGATAATTGTATGGATGAGGATACACTAAAAGTTGAAAGTCCAACAAAGAAAATTACCTTTGATTTTGTTGTTGCATCTTTGATGGGCTAAAAACTTCACAAGAATGGACTTTGGAGAGTGTTTTAATTTCACTTTTATTAGTTCAGACAGATATTTACTGTTATACAACGCACTTTCTGAAAAAGCTTGCAGTAGCCTTCTAACTAAAAATGAAAACACTCTAAAATGATGTGCCATCTATCATATTGAGAATTATAATTACAAGACAAGACAAAAGCTGCACACCTTTATACTGGTGTATACATCAAGGCACCAACTGAGTCAACACAATGATTTTTGTGAGAAAAAAGTGAGATGAACACTTAAATCGTGCAGTTATCTATAAGGTGTGAGGAACCTCATGCCAGTCCTTTCAACTTCCCCAGCAACACTTCACCTATATTTCTGGGCTTTCACAACATGGAATTCTATGAAATATGGAAAGAATGTACATCTCGATAGTGAAATGTTAGACATCTCAGGTGGACCATTAATATATTTTTACCAAAGTGCCCAATATTAGATGATTAAGTCTACAGAGGTTCTTCTATGATCAGTGGAGAGTCATGGAGTACTTTCTCACATTTACTCATATTAATACAGTTATCTGAGGTAGATCTAACGCATTAATCTCAAATGACTATTTCTTCTCAATGACCATTCAGAGATGCAAGCCTAACTAACTCAGATGTTGGAATATAGCATTTAGAAATCAAATATTAAAGAAGATCAATCCTATTGAACAAGATTTGTCTTGAAAGGTTTCTTCACAGCTGTAAATTTAAGCTGCACCTGCTCACCTCTACAGATCAACCATTGCATTTAACCATAGGTCAACTACTCCACGAATTTACAAGGATGACCCCTCTCCTTTAAGCAACCAGTGGAGAAATGTGACCTTTAACAGAAGTAGAAGCCAACGAGTAATGCTCAGTTACTGTCAACTAAGCATCATTTAATCTTCTCTCAAAAAGAGATTTTAAGCAGGTAGTAGACTTATTACCAAAAAAAATCAGTTGTATATTACTGCAATCCCTCAACAGGAGAACTTCTTGTGCAAAACAGGGTCTTTGAGAGTGTTATAAAAAGTAAAATATCTCTCCTCCCCATCCTTCTGTAATGCTGTCTGTACTGGAGCAGTGGAACTCTAACCATAATTGCACAATATGTTACTGCTACCCTCAATAAGGGTGATTACATTTTTTAAAGTCTTTAAAATAGCATATTTTCCTGATAATCTCTGATAGTAGTTTTGCTTTGCCATCTGTCTAGCTAACTCCTGATTTTTTGTTAAAGGCAAGGAATGTAAGCAGATGCAGATGGCATCAGAATCCAGGATATCTACAAAGATTTGCATGAGCAGAACAGGCAGCACATGGATAAGGTTACCACTGAGTGGATTTGCATACCAAATAGAAAAACAAAATAGGAAAAAACAGGAGGCTGCACTATATATGTGGTACATGCCATGATCACACCAGGCTATGGTGTTTCATGTGCTATTAGGGCACGTATATCACATCAAATATTAAATGCTTGTAGAAACAACAGAAGGTACTGTAAGATACCTTTGTTTCCTGGAGCTCTTTAGACGCCCTAAGGGGTTAGAAGAACACTGGAAATCTGTTACACAGCTAACACTATCAGAAAACAAAGTTAATACATTGTTCTTCTAAGAAATGTATTCTATTTACAGGATTTTACCCAGTAGGGTTTCATGCCTTTGCAGCTTTATGAAAATTAATGTTGTTATATGGATGGAAACCATAATAATCTAATAAATAACAATTAATTAAATAAATACTTCAGTCTATTTGACCTGTTCCATTGCATAGCTACATAAAAATCTAAGAAGTCTATTTCATGCTAATAGCTTCTGAATGTTTTTCTTGTTGAAATTTGAAAATAAATTGGAGCTTTTGATATTCCTGAGAGCTACCGGCTTCTATGACAATGTAACAAAAGATTACACTTGCTACTGACCTTCAGTCTCCTGAAAAAGGAGAAATTATTTCTATGCCAGAATGAAACAAAAAAATCAAAACATCCCCCCCGATTATGTTAGAAAAAAAAACCTGTATTTTATCTATGAAACAACCATGATGTAGTATTTCTTTCTAAGGTGATTTTCTGCCATGATATATCAAAATGAATTATTTTATAAAGAATAGATTTACTGCCCAAACTATCCTTACTCAAAAGAAAATTAGGAACTTTGAAGAGAGCTAGGTTCTTACCAGATATTTCTGTTTTCCAGGATACTTTCTGGCTAGAGCTCTCTGAGCTATTCAATGACAAGAAAAAAGATATCATCAGGAGATATAATCTTAAACCACCACGATCTCTTGAGAGATTTCTGTTGCTGAAGGTTTTAATTTTCCTTCTACTGCTGGCATTGTACTAAATAACATGTTGACCAAGGGACATTTATTTATATTGTCTTTTCTACTTGCTTAGAACAAATAACTAATTTATAATTAGCTTAGGTGACATTTTCTGATTCTTACTCAGGCCTTCCACTGAGGTGACAGGATCTGTTGGCATTTGGTAGCCTATATTATGTCTTGTTGGATTTTTGCTTGTACACCTGTCACCATCATCCAAACTTTGGGCTAATTGCTTAGGATAGATTCTGAAGAGATGTTTTTGCCTAATACACAAGACTTTCACTTAACTGGAAAGAGGACATTCTCAAGGCCTGGTTCCAAATAAATGAAGAAGCCTTCACTCTGTGATCTTTCTACTGCTATTTTGTTTCCTTTCATTTTATTGTTCTTGTACACTCAAGTCTAATGCTGCATCCATCCCACAATAATTGTCTCTTCATGTTTAAGAGTCATGAATAGTTAAGTTGTTGTCACACTTTAGGAATGGTATTCCCCGGTTCGGCCTTCCCACTGAAGAACCCCAGACCACTCACAAATTGCTTACTTTCCCCCGCTTTGTGGCGGGATGGAGAGGAGAACTGGAGACATAAAAAGGTAAAGAACAGGGGTTGAAATAAGAACAACTTACTAGATACAGAAGTGAAATAATAAAATGAACAGTCACAACAATCCTAGGAACAGAGTGTGCAAGACAGGTGAATGATCCACGCGTGATTGCTCACCACATGGAACCAGCGCTACCTGACTGCACACCCCAACAAACCAGAAACATCACCACCCCTTCCATCCCCCTGTGCATGGTGTGAGGTGATGTTAATAACCCCAGGGTCATGGCTGAGCCCGTCTCGGCTGCTGCAAAAATTAACCCTTTCCTGGCTGGAACCAGGACAGTTGTCCCCTCTGTAACTGTGTTACTGGTGGCACTACCATCCCAATACGGCGTACAACCAGAAATCTACCAACTGCATTGAAGCAATTCAATCAGTTTGATGTATACATTGACTGTTTATCAGATTATAAACACTTAACCCTGTTGTGACACTTCTGGATTTGCTTTTTGACCTTTTTTTCCTCTACAGTGATCTATGCCAATATTTGAATCAATAGCATCTCTAACTTGAACAGGAATATATGGTTCTATTTGCTGTGTTTTCACCAGAGCACTTTAACATCTTCATAAAGATGTTACGAAACAGCTTGCAAAGAAGCTATTTTCATCACAGTTCATAAGAAATATGCAAACCAACTATTCACAGTAGAACTGTTTTTCCTTCTTTGAAGATCCAAATCTATGCTGCACAGGTATATATAAATACCTTTTACTCTGACAAAAGCAATTTTGGCATAGACCTCCTAGTCTGTTTTAGGCATTCTGGTGTTGGCTAAAATACACTTTGAAGCATATCTTAGTATTTCTTTCCCAATAATAATAAAGTAATTACTAAACGTGACATTCAAAGTTTAGTCTTCTGGTGTTAAAACCTCTCCTACTAACATCTGATCTGATTGTATTTAAATGGAAGAGACACGCTTTATAACTCTTCATTTGATGCAGCTCCCCTGAGTTTAAGAGAGCTACTTTATTTTACACCTGGTGATAATTTTAGCTCTTGTACAAAAATAGATTTAAGACAAATGTGTATATAAAGGTGAACAGTATCAGACAAAGCTGATTATCTTCCACTTTGAACAGTTCATTGTAACACAATTTATTCTTACCTCTTGTGAAAATTTATAATGATCTTCCCTATCACTAACACTATGGCTGTGGTTTACACTCTATTTTGGTGGAAATCCAACCTCAGGAATATTGGGTTGCATATGAAGAATGGAAAATATGTATTTTTTGTGCTGAAAATAGATTTTGGTGACTTGAATGTTGTGCAGAAGACACTTGAAAATTGTTTTTACATTTCTTTTTAAAGCCAATAGTTTACTATGTGTTCAGCTCTGACTTCTGAGAGGAGGAACAAGGTGACTCTCTGTTCACCCTTTTGCTATCATCCCACAAGAGACAGGCTCTAAAATCACAGATGTTATAACTGTCCCATTCCCAAGGAAGGATTGACTCTGATTCTTCTTTTTCTCATTGTCTATTCACAGAAAGTCAGCTACATTTTTGGCTTTGCCATTATCCCCCTGCCCTAAGGGAAGAGGATGTGGCTGGATGTAACAGGATCACTGCTTGTTTGCTCTGTACTTAAATTACATCAATCCTACGTTCTGGGGCTTCCAGTGGGCTCTAACGACTGAGGAGGGAGGAAGGGAAGAGGCAACTCCTACTTTTATGACTTTTGTGCTTTCCTGTAGGGCAAAGAGGTATGCCTCCACACAAATGACCATGAGGCAAGGTGTGCAGAGATCATTAGGAGAACTTCAATTTCTCAGAACCTCGGTAGCATATTTTCTTTGCATAATCAAAATTAAACTGAGCACAAGACTAGGTCACAGTGAAGGGAAATGAGGGTATTTCTTTTTTTGGGTCCTCCACTGCAACATAACTGATCCTTACAGTTTTCCTTGGACCCATAGCCCTTTTTGCTTACCAAACTTTGTTGGCAACTAGTTTGTTGTTCCTTCCTCCCCTATTTCACAGGAAATATTTCTTCTTTTTGATCTTTCATTACAGGTTTTATATTTTTAAATGGATAGTGGAAAGTATGGTATATAGACACATGTACTGCAGAAACTACTAGGATTCCCTGAAACTAGGCATCAAGAACATTATTTCCTGTGATTTTAGGGGAATTAATATAAAAGTCCTCATGGTCTTGTCCAGTTCTACATTCTTGCTGTAAATGAATTCCTGAATTCACTGTGGAACAAGAAAAATTTTAGAACAAAAGATTAAATTTGATAGAATAGTAATAACAGGGACATAAGGAAAGGAAAGTAAAAGAGGATGCTGCAGTCTTATCTTTAAATCAGTAAGGTTTATTGAACTTCTAAAACCTTCTCACAGTTCCACTGCTAAAACAAAGCAGACTTAAAAGCAATATAATAAAGTGGGATTTCTGCTGCCCTAGAGACATCTAGGAGGCTTCACTCAAGCATCAAAATGGCATAAAAAATACAGGCAGAGAAAAGACTAGTGATGGCCAGTGGTAAATTTTGCGTGACACTCTTTGCAGACGTGGGCTTCAACAGTTTGGTAATTTATCTCCTAGGCAAGATGTATATGTGGACAAAAACTGATATGTTTTCCAACCTGTGGACCAGTCTTTCTGTTGACTGCAGTGTCACCTTCAGAGTGATTTTCATTTTCCTTTCACCTTTAATTGGAGGTTACCCAAGGGAAAAAAAAAAAAGGCAACAGGAAATATATGAGAAAAAATAACACCTTCACACATTTTTAGATTTTTCTTAGTTATTCCATTACAGATTGAAAGATTCTATAACTTGGTGCCTGACCAAAGGAACAGAGTGGAGATATAACTGGATGCTTGATCAAGAAAAGAGTAGTAGTAGTAGTGTAGTAGTATAGCTCAATCTTGCCTTTTCATTATTATTTATTTACCTGATGTGGTCATGTTCAAAGAACTGCAAGTTAGTGGTTTAAATGAGATAACATATCAAGAAAAAATTTACACCCATGCTTCTCAGAAAGAGGTAAACAAATCTGTACAATCTGCAAAGCATCATCATTCTGCAGATATGTTTAGCTAAGCACAAGAAATTTAAAAAGTCCATATGTATGCATTGCCATCCCATTCCTCAGCACAGATGTTTTCAAAGAACGACTACAGAATGACTTGACTGGGAATTCACCTAACCCCTTGACTCTCATCCAAAGTCTTTAGCAGGTGACTTGCTAGGCCTACTGTGGCTTAAATTTCCTTCCACTTAATCTTTTTCTCTAGTAGGTTGCAGCTGTAGATATGTGACGGAAGAGTTATATTTGAGTGTGATATCAGATTGTATCACTGTGGATACTCCAGCTAAAGAAATAAAATCAAGTCTGTGCTAGTTTGCCGATGTGCATTTATCATATTTTTTTCCCTTAATACTGCATGGAAAAATATGCATTTAAAAAAGTAAATACTGTGCAGACTTGCTCTGCAATCCCCTACTGTGAGCTCTGCAAGAATAATTCTGTTTTTGAAGGATTAAAAATCTCAACAGTTCTAGGGCAGTGACAGCAACTGAATTACATCTTCTGAAGTTTAGCATTCTGTCATATTAGATATTTAGTCAGATATGAAACTCTCTGAACACTAAACTCCAACTGGCTACTCATAGGGAATTATTTCAGATATACATAATTTACATCAACTCCCTTTATTTTCTCCAAGGGAGCTGTTGTTAGCTGACTGTCTGGGAATGCTTGGGAAAACCTAGCTGGTGTTCACAATGGAATACAAGGGGTGGCTGGAATCAGCCATTTTAATATCTGGATATGGCAGGTAGCACATAGCATTTATGATTGGACTCGTCGACAGGGTGAAATCTAAGATGCAGAATGCAAGTGCAGAATTCCAAATGTAGTGCATTGGTCTTAGGATGCCATAACATACTTTTGCTCTTGGTGCTTTTCCAGGAATAAAGCAAATTGTCAGTGTTTAAAAGTTTCCAAAGTGCAATAGTGCAGACTGAAATCTGTAGAGAGCTTCATGCTCTGGCTCTGCCTCCAATGCTTCTTCTGCCCCTGCCTCTGAGGATGGCAAAAAATGATCTGGTTGGGAAAGAATCCTCCCAGGCCAGTCTCTGACTGCTTCCTTGGTCTCAGCAATGGAATAATTCTCTTCAACCTGTGAGATTTTAGATTCCCTAAAATCTTATCCAACTAGACTAGTCTTCTTATCCAACTAGACCAGAACTAAGGTTAAATTAAAAAAAGAGTGTAAATTTTCCTTGAAATAATACTTAGAGAATCCTATTGATAGCATTTCAATGTTTTCAATTCCTTTATATATTCCTTATTTTTTAGCAGTAAGAACACTGAGAAAAGAAACAAGATTGAAATAAGAAATTAGTTATATATTCTACAGCTCAAGCTCTGATCAGTGATTTTAAGGGTAAGGAACTAAAACAATGCTTTCCTGTGTCTTGAAACCTAATTACAACAGTGTGTTCAGGTGAGAGGAAATAAAATGTGCGTTGGTTTTGTACACAGAGTTGTATTTGTTACACAATATAAATGAGCAGGAGCTCTGTGAGGTGTAGTATATCAGCAGCACGAGCACATCCTAGTCATTTTCCAATAGCTGTATTGTCAAGGAAGGGATGTAAATGGAACTGCTGAAACGAATGTTCAGCCAACTGCACTTGTGTGGGCAGACACAGGTTCTTGTTATCTTGAAATCTTGTGATTTCTGTTACTCATTTGAAGGGACACAGAAGAGATGAAGCAAATAACAAAGCTTGATTTTAAATTGGATCATTTAAAATATGTCTATGCAATGTGGTGGGAAATTAAAAACATCGTAAACCCTCTCTGGAATGGAACTGACAGGACATGAAATTACAAAAGTCTCAGAAATGATCAGCTGTGTGGATTAAACATGAAGTGACAGTTATTTTCTCCAAATGTGTGGTTGCAGTCCTTGAATGTGCTTCTGAGCAGAGGAAGGATGCTGACACCCAGACCGCACATTGCAGGATGAGTCCGATCCTGCTTCCTTTGAGCCCTTTGACCAAGGTCCCATTGACTGCAGAGGTGCAATGTTATGACCAGTGCAGGGAGACATTATTTCTGAAGAGCAGTGCTTTTGAATTCCCCTCTCAGAAAGTCATGGAAGGGTGAGCATCTTGGTAAGGAAGGGTGACCTCAGAACCAAGGGTAAGAGCAAAGCGAGTGAGGCAGTGCCTTCACCAACAGGAGTCCCGTGGTGAACAAAATCCAGTTGTCGGCCAGACAAGTCTGTATTGATGAGGTAGAAAAACGGTCAGGCCGGGACTGTGCAGAGAAGCAATGCATCCAAGTTACAAACACACAAATTCCAGTTAGATATTTGGGAGCAAAAAAAACCCAGTGAAGGTAGTCATACACTGAAAGAGGGTTCCAGAAAGGGTGGGAATTTCTCCATCTTTGGAAATATTTGAAACTTGGATAAGAAATAATTACCTAAGCTTAACTTTAAGACAGGTGACC
>VZRE01012045.1:14248-68705 GCA_013396775.1 Cephalopterus ornatus
CCACCACCACGGCTCCATCCCCGCCATGATTCCGGAGGCACACTCTGGGTTTACTTTTGTTAGAAGATACCAGAAAGCCAAATTATGGCACCAAACCTACGTGAGAGCAGGACTCGGTGCAGTGATGGGATGACTTGCCCCACACCCTTTTAATCACCCCAAAGTGGAGTCATTGAGGGGATGGACAGACAGACAGGAGAAGGAGAAAGGAGAAGAGAGAAGAGGAAGAGGAAGAGGAAGAGGAAGAGGAAGAGAAGAGAAGAGAAGAGAAGAGAAGAGAAGAGAAGAGAAGAGAAGAGAAGAGAAGAGAAGAGAAGAGAAGAGAAGAGAAGAGAAGAGAAGAGAAGAGAAGAGAAGAGAAGAGAAGAGAGAAGAGAAGAGAAGAGAAGAGAAGAGAAGAGGAAGAGGAGAGAAGAATTCCAGTTGGAAGGGACCTGTAATGATCATCTAATCCATCTCCCTGACCACTTTGGGGCTGATCAAAACTTAAATCATGTTCTGTCCTTGGACAACTATCTTAGCAAAGCGTGTCTTAGCCAATTACCTTAGATTAACAATCTCAGTTTTAGAGGTTAGGTGGGACAATCCCCATCCTTCCTGGCTGTGCAAAGGTAAAGAGTAGATCCATCATGATTTTTGCTACGAGATCCCCTTCCCGCTCAGCGTGTGGGTGTGGTGGCTTTCCAGTATCTTGAAATCCAGGGAAAAGCCCTTGTGGAATGCCTGGCGGTGGGATTCAGTGACAGGATGAAGGGTAGGATGCCACCAGGACCGTCCACAGAAGGAGGAAGGAGGGATGGAGGGAGCAAGAGGCCGTGACCTCGGCATGAAATCTTCTTTAGCTCATGATCGCAGGGGTGGGATCAGCATGAGATCAATGCAGGACACTTCCCAAACACCCTATCGAGCGCTTCACATTCTCGCTGATTCTCTGGGGAGTTATTTTTGTGCAGCATCAGTGTGGAGACTTGATTCACATGGAGAACAAAACTTGCTCGGTGAGGTCTACGCTCACGTAGTCGGGTCCAACCGCGTCGACTCGCCGCTGAACATCCTCCGTGCGGTGCTGTTAATTCTGAGATTCTTCATTAGCTAGTTCTACAGTGTTTGAACGTGATTTTGTCGTTGCTTCTCCTCTTGCCTAAGTTAAAACTTTTTTAATATTAATCTTTTTGACTGGTGTGAGGTGTCAGCTCTCTGCAAGTGTTAATTCACTCCCGCTTTGCCGGGAGCACTAAGACGTTACTATCGCTGAGCTCGATTATTTTGTCTTGTTGTTGTTGTTTTCTTTTTCCCAGTCGGCTTCTCAAGTTTCCCCCTTTTTTCCCCCTCCCCGAATCTTCCGGGCTGAGATGATCCTCTTCCACTTACAGTCCTTTATTGTAGATCACAGTCTTACTGGTGGTGGCCATCGCAATCTCTGGCTCCAGCCGAGACGTCTCAATCTGTGAAATCAAAGAGGAGGCGAGATCAGAATGTTGTGCTGCAGCAGGAGCTCCACGGATCGATAAAATTAATGTGGAGAAGCATGGTATGGAAATAATTCCACGCCAATCTCGCCTTCCCCGTGTCATTTTAATGTGCTTTACTCTGCTCGAGTCTCAAAACAACCCTGTGCGGATTGACTTGTACTCCAGGAAATGATGCCTGGCAATATTCAATGAGTTATAGAGTGTCTCCGAGGCTTCAGTGGATCCCTCCCATCGTTTTCCAAGGGACAACCCTTCCTTTTCCCACAGCCAAGGTGCTGTAAGGAATCCAGTCCCCAAAGCTGTGGTTTGGACCTGGAAAAACCAAGGGGCTGAGTGGTGCAACGAGGGGGCAATCTCATTCCGCTCCATCCATCTCCAACAGGGATGGAACACAGCTAAAATCTACCAACTCCTTTCTCTGCCTCCATAAAATCTCCAGTCCTTTCCCAAGCTCTTCCTTTTGCCAGCTTCACATGAAGCTTTCTCTTGCTCTGAAATCACTCCAAATCTTTGCATCCCTGGGAGGAATCCATGGTGCTCCCAGTTCCCACGACTAGCAAAGATCCCGCTCCCAACCGGGACAGGGCACCTTGCAAAGCCTGGAATTTTAGAAATCCTATACATTGAATTGATGCTGTTGCTGACACAATGCTAAGAACCCACGTTAAAAATCGAAATGCTTTTGAAAATGTTTAACCTAGTTAGACAAATTAGCAAAAATTTGTGCAAAACAATTTAGGTATTTAAAATATTCAATGTTTTTAAAAACTGGAAAAACTGTTCTTAGCTTTCAGCTGCAAAAACCCAACAAAATATAACATCAAAGCAATCTTAACATGAGGTGCAACATAACCCTTCAGCAAAGCTGTTAAACAGCTACTGAAGCATCATGGGAAATAGCACTTCATTTATTCAAATGCACATATGTCAGGTTTTTGCACCATATGTCATTCCAAGCTATTTACAGTAATAATTAAATCTTAATCAACGTTTAACCTCTGTAAAATGTTTGAAGGGATCTAATCACCCTTCAGACTGCACTAATGAAGGAGAAATATATAAACATAAAAAGAAAATGATGCATAGATAGCACACCAGAAAGAACAGTAATTGCAAAATTGTATTTCTTTTAAATATAATCAGCAAATTATGTAAAGTAAGCCAACGAGTATTTTAAGTGAAGACATCTTGGGTGTCAGAGGTGTGATCAGCTAATTTTGTACTGCTATCCATAACAGATGTAGCATATTTTCTTTTAGTGCCATTATTAGCAACTTCACCATCTCTTTCTGTGCTGAAACCCGGAGTGAAGCATTGTGGTGGGGAGAGCACCCGGCAAAGGTGCAGGAGAGGCGATTCTCACGTACCCCCGGCACCGGCGGGATCCGTTCGGAGGGAGGATTAACTCCGATCTGCCTGGCTCTGACGCAGCTTTTCCTCCCATTGTTGCCGGATTTCTCCTTCCAGAGACAGACAGAAGAGCTCCCAGGCTTTGGGGGCGGGTGGGTTCACCCACCGGTGGGAGAATATCAAGGCGGGAAGTGGGGTCACGGTCCATGGAGGGGTTCAAGGAACAACCGGGTGGGGCGCTCGGGGATCGGTCAAAGGCTGGACTGGATGGTCTTGGAAGACTTTTCCAACCTTAATGATGCTGTGAAGTGCTTTAAAATGACCTGGAATTGGGTGGTTCCATGCTGGCCATCGGTAGGGATGGGGGATATGGGGCAGCTCAAAACCCAACCTACTACTGGGACGTCTCCACGGAGAGCCACCACAATCCCTCCCTCTCCAATGGGGGCTGGAGAGGTGGGAGCTCCAAGGAAAGCCACATCTGCCTCAGTGGACCCCAAATCAGTGGTCTGAAAGCACGACCTATAGAGAAACGCTGAGGACATGGATGTGCTGAGCCTGGAAGAGAGAACTTCCAGGGGTGCGTGGTGGGATTTGCGTGTGCAAGGGGCTGTGGAAGAGAAGAAAGGAGGAATGTTTTGTTCACGCTCTCTTGGGACACAATTCAAAAAAGCAGCGAGTGCGATCCAAGCTGAACAGCAGGAAGAGTATCCTAGTGGGAAGGAGCAAAATATCACAACCAAATGCTTTGGGGAAGGTGTGGGGTGTCTGTGGTGGGAAGTTTTCAGCACAAATGAGATGAAACCCGTCAAGAATAGTTTAGGCAGAATTGTCTTGGTGGAGGGAGACAGATGAGATAATTGCTTGGAGGTTCTTCCAGCTTCCTCCCCACGGGTCCAGGAGGGAAATGGCTTCATTCCCTGCATGCATGAGCTCTTCATCCACAGCAAGGCCGTTGGATGGGGTGGTTTTAGGAAGGATGGGATTGAAGTGGGATAGTTCAGAGAGAGAGATTATGGTGTCTGAGGAGAAGGACACAGAAATCAATGTCTAATTTGGAAGTGTTCAAAAAACACATTGATGTGGCCTTTGGGGACATGGGTCAGTGGTGGCCTTGGCAGCGCCAGGGGAACGGTTGGACTTGATGATCTCAGAGGGCTTTTCCAACCTTAATGATTCCATGATTCTTATGCAGGATGGGCACGTGGTCAGGGAAACCTCTGAAGACCTTGGAAGAAGATACAACCAGTCACAGGCACTGGTTTGGAGCTGTGCAATATCAGACTCACCCAAGCCCCTTCCCAAAGCCTGGGAAGATGGGAAAGAAATTTGTTGGGGGGTGGGGGTGGTGGAAGAGGCGACTGGTTGAACTGGAGCCATCTGTGATTGAGTTTAACAAGGCAGGTATTAAAACCCGCTGTAGAGCCTCAGGAGCTCCAAGGGGTGAGGCTGCACCAAGGAGGCAGGTACAGGAAACTGGGAAAGCCTTCAGAAATCCATCAGGAGTAACTTACTCTTCCCACTGGGAAATCAAATGCAGAAGAACAGGGAGAAGCATTCAGGTGATGGGTTACAGGTATGAAGGCAACATTAAATCACAACCTTGTTGTTCACCAGTTCAGCCTCAGACTCCCTCAGGGTTTATTTTTTTGTTGGAAAGTGTAATTTCACCTGTTTTGGCACAGACTGCTATCCCAGCCGTCCAGCAGCTTGGACCTGCTCAGCCAACCTTCCACTGGGAGGCAGATCTGGAGACCACAGTTTCTTGTCAGGTTTTTTGTGTCTCAGCTTCCAAGACCTCCAGCAAGGTCCTTGCTGGTCATGGCCATGTTGGGACCCCCCCTATCAAGGAATACCTGCCTTGAAGGGTGCTCTGAAGAGCAGGTTCCACCGTGCTGGGACTGCACCGATGGGACCTGTCTGGCCTCACACAGGGTGACTCTGTCCTTTCAAACCAAGTGTGGGCCTGGGTTTGGATTGTGTCCATCCTCTTCCTCCCGGTGAGGTGCTGGATCCTCTTCCTGCCTTTGGGATGATGGCACTGCAGTGTCCACCAGAAAAATGGTCTTTAACAATGAATCCAGGAGAAGTCCAGGAGGGATGCAAGTTCATACAGCACTGAAGGACACCTGGTGTAAAAGCACCACTCCCAGACAGGGCTACAGGGGGCTTTTTTGGGGAAAAAAACCAGGCTTTCAGGCTGATGGCTGCACTGACCACGTGGTGTCCTGACACACCAACATGGGAGACATTATCAGGAGGCAGTAGGAGAAGGGGGAATTGCTTCACCCCTCCTGTGAAGCTACTGCAAGTAGAAGACCCTCGCTGGGGACACGGCCAGGGTGCAGCTCCAAACTCACCCAGAAAGGTGTTCGACATGACCACGATCCATTACAACACCTGGGAACCGGTGCATCCTGAGGATGCTCCTCTTCCCACTGGCAGATATCCAAGGGGGAAAACCCCAAGAAACGGCGTCCTCTGACCTTCTAGAGGCGACTGTTTATAAAGCAGCCCCACGCAGGTAATGCAGGGGGGCGACAGCACCGGTCTCTCAGCGGTGCCCCTGCCCCGCTGAAATCCAGCCCTGCCGGGAAACAAAGCCACCACACCGGGAATCGCCTCTCCCGGTGCCCGGCACACGCCAGCTCTTCTTCCCCCCATCCCTGCCTTTGCAGTGGGAGCCTCTCTCCTCTCATCAGCACAGACAAGGCTAATTGGGGTGATAAAGAACTGGCTCCGAGTGCTGGCGTGGGCTGGAGGAACAAATGGTGCGGTGGTCACAGCTGGTGCTGCAGGGATGGGGAGGGAGAGGGTGTGAGGAGGCTCCCAGCGCCCCGAGTTCCCTCAGCCCGTGTTGGATGCGGGGTGGGGGGTTGTGTGTGTTTTGCAATCGCTGCTGACACGGGTGTAACTCACATGCGCGGCCGGTGAAGCAGCAGCAGGCAGAAAGCAGATGCTTTTTGTTTGGGGTTGATACTCATTTCTATCCCAGCTCGGGAAAAGGTGTAGAAAGGAATGTGCTCCTAAGAGTGCAGGGAGAGAGATAGGTCTAGGCTCGCTGCCAGGGATCCTGTAACGATATGGAAGGCAGCTAGGGGAGACAGGAGCAGATGGATTTGGCATACAGCTCATCACTCAGCCAAAAAAAAAAAAAAAAAAAGGAGGGTGGGGGAGAAGAAGGAAGAAAGCAGCCAATTTTGGTAGGGGGAGGGTCATGTGGACTGACGGATGCTGCGCTGGCAGGTGGGGGAAGGGAGGAGACCAGACTGGTCACTGCGTCTTCTGCTGCTGCCTTGGCAGTGCCAGCGAGGAGAGTCGGTGGTGGTCCCGGTTGGGAGCCTGGGAAGGGTGTCCTGCCCTTCCAGCAGCCCTCTGCCATCCCCTCCTGGGACATCAGACATCAAGGCAATGACCAAGGGCAGTGCCAGGATATCTGAGCTCTAGGGAAGTTCAGCAAGGTGTAACAAGGACTATAAACAGCACCAGAGAATCACAGAATCCTTTAGGTTGGAAAAGCCCTCTGAGATCATCCAGTCCAACCATCAACCCAGCACTGCCAAGGCCACCGCTGACCCATGTCCCCAAGGGCTACATCCACAGGGATTTTAAATCCCTCCAGGGATGGGGACTCCACCACTGCCCTGGGCAGCTGTGCCAGGACTGTACAACCCTTTCAATGAAGGAATTTTCCCCAATATCCAACCTGAACCTCCCCTGACACAGCTGGAGGCCGTTCCCTCTCCTCCTGTCCCTTGTTCCCTGGGAGCAGAGCCTGACCCCTTCCCGGATCCCCCTGCCTGTCAGGGAGTTGCAGATCCAGAAAGTCCCCCCTGAGCCTCCTTTTCTCCAGGCTGAGCCCCCCCAGCTCCCTCAGCCCCTCCTGCTGCTCCAGCCCCTTCCCAGCTCCGTTCCCTTCCCTGCACACGCTCCAGCCCCTCAGTGTCCTTCCTGTTGCAATGAGGTCTCTCATTCGTGAACCTCCAGTCAACTGGGATGTCCCCAGTTATCCAGGACTGCTGAGAAATGACGGGAAGTGTCTCAGTGAGTCCTTCCACCAGCTCCCTCAGCACCCTTGGGTGGATCCCATCCTGCTCACTGAGCTATGTGTGTCCAAGTGCTGTAGCAGGTCATTGACCATTTCCACTTGGATTATGGGGCTTGGAGCAACCTGGTCTAGTGGAAGGTGTCCCTGCTCATAGCAGGGGATGGAATCAGATGGTCTCTAAGGTCCCTTCCAACCCAAACCATTGGATTACCTCCCATGGAGCAATGAGATGAGGAAACCAATCTTTGCTAGGAAGTGTCTCTTGGAAATGTTATGGACCAACTGAAGGTGACCTGACAGGTGAGAGAATTTGGAAACCCTTTTAATCAAATCACAAAAGATGTTTTGCAAAAGATCTCCAGCCTCTGGTTACAGAATCCAAGCAGCTGTGGAGCTACAAGACCTCCCAGTATCCTGCTTCTAGGAGCATCAACCATTCCCACGGTTGGCATTTTCCTAAATTCCCAATTCCAGCTTTGCACGGATCTATTTGCTGCCCTAAGGAGCTCTGTTCTGCCAGAAGTTTTCTTCCCATGAAAGCATCCAAAGATTATTAAATCACCTTTGTTAAATTTTATAACAAAACTCACAGTTCTTCTCTGCAAGGCCCATCATTGCTTGAAAATCTCTTTTCTGATAATTTCCCAGTTTTTCTACATAGTTAAAAACCATCTGCACCCCAAAACTGGACACACTGGTTGAGAGATGGTCCTCTTGACCAATGTACGTAGAAATATAAAGGCTGGAAAAGACCTTTAAGATCAAGTCCAACTATTACACGGGAACAAATAACTTCATAAATAATTGATACTCAGTTTTCTGCCCAAATCACAAAGCTGGGAAAAAACCATTTTGAGGTAAACCTGAACTTTGTGAAGTTTCCCTTCAAATTAATAAAAGCTGAACTTAAGAGTGGTGCAGTTTTCTGCCTTTTATGTTTCTCTGAAGTCTTTCTGACCACTCTCTTTTAAAGAAACATTCTGTTTTCATCAGAAAAAAACATCATATTTAGAAAAAACACGTAGAGAAGGAAAGAAGTAAAGCATGGAGAGAAGGTCACTACAGCCAGTGAACCATTTTCCACCCTGTCCCACAGGCAGCTGGAGGTGGATGGTGGTGGTCAAAGCTTCCATGGCAAAAAAAACCCAACAAAACAAAACAAACCAGAAAAACCTTCTGAAATGGATAAACCTCAAAAGCCAGAACAGCCAAACACTCCAACTTCCCTCCTTTTCATTGTTTCAAGGAAGGGAGGGAAAATGAAGGTGTGTTCCCTCTGACAGGACCTGTGGTGAGCACTTTTACACCACAGGTATCTCAGTCTAACCCCTGGCAGGACATACCTCGAACGACCACTAAAAATGCTTGAAATTAATTTTACCCCCGTTTTTTCTCTCCCTTCCTTGAAACAATCAAAAAAGGGGAAAGCTGGAATATTTGGCTGCTCTGGAACATTTGGCTGTTCTGGAGCATTTGGCTGTGCTGGCTTTTGAGGGTTAAACGTTCCGGGAGGCTTTTTTTTTTGGTTTTTTTTTTTTTTCCATGGATGCTTTAACCACCAACATCCTGGAAGGCCGAGGTAGAAACCAGGCTGGGAAGGGTCTGAATGTGGCACCAGGCGTATCCTGCCACGACATCCGTTAGATATCACGGATGTCAGTGATGCTGCTGGAGTTATTCACACCCTCTCACATCTGCTGACACCTCTGCACCGTCCCCTGAACACGTCACTGCTTTTAGCAAAGCAGGAATCCAAGTGTTGGCAGCGCCTCGGGTGCCACCGGCTTCCTGGAGCGAGAGGAGCAGGAATATTCCTTGTGCTCAACAGATGTTTGGATACGGATGTGCAGTTGCTTTTTGAGACTCCAGATACAGGGACGAAGATGTTCCTGCCCTCAGCTTAAGTGGGAACAACTGACTCTGCCCTGAAGCAGAGCAGAAGAGTTTGCAGGGTTTATGGATCAGCTATGGGATTGCAGCAGCCACTAATTTGCTGGTGGATTTGGTGCTGGGTTAATGGTTGGACTTGGTGATCCTAAAGGTCTTTTCCAGCCTGAATGATTCTATGGTTTAGTGGTGGACTTGGTGGTATTGGGTTTAGTGGTTGGACTTGATGGCCTTAAAGGTCTATTCCAGCCTGAGTCTATGATTTGACATGATCAAGGGCGGGAGATTCCAATTTCAGCTTCAGAAGCTGGTAAAATCATCACATCACAGGTTCTCTGAAGAAAAACAATGTGCAAACCCATCAAGATTTTAATCAGATGGGAAGAATGGCATTTTAGGCTAAAGCCCAGCTAGGCTGGAGCAGAGCATCTCCCGCATGGCAACGAGCTCCCCTCACCTGCTTGTGTCCAGTGCTCCCGAAATGAGTGATGACAACAGTGCCAGCAGGTGGGACAGTAACAAATGACACCTCAGGCTGGAAGGGGACTCCAGTTCCCTGCGTGTCCCTGCCTGCCCTGGAGCAGAGCAGCTCAACATCTGTGTTTCCCCTCTGTGCTCCAGTCCCCAAACCAGTCCGCCAGTAAGATACCAGTTCTAACTTTCCAGTTCCCCACGGGAAGCCTCCTGGTGTCTCAGTGATGAACAGACCTGGTGAGATGAATGAAGGCTGCTCCTGGGAGCTGGGGTTGGTTCATGCTGGGCTCACGCAGCTCTCAGACGCTCCAGTCTTCCAGCTTCATAAACAAACTGGAAGGTCAACCCCCCTGCCCCTGCATGACACCACCCCCAAATCACTGGAAAACTGTGGGTTTGAGTCTTCTGGGAAAGAAGAGGGTTGCCCACGGCACCAGAGACCTCAAGTCTTAAACCGAAACCACCAAAAAACCCAAATAAGGGTTTGAAACCATAAGACTTCAAATAGCAAGATCCAAAAAAAAAAAAAAAAAAGTTCCTTCTGTCTGTCTTCCAGAGAAAAGAGGTTGATCAGAAAAGACAAGAGGCCTTTGCAGGAGCTAAGATGCCTTTTCTCCTCTGCTCTGGAGAAGGTCAGTGATCACGGGATAAAGTCTCAGTTTGCCACATTAAATTAATTTCTACAGGAGCTCCAGAAAGGTGGATGTTTTAGGCTGGTACCAGAGCTGGAGTGTTGTGACCTCAGGTCACCTGGACTCCTCAGGGAAGAAGGATCTTCTTCAGGAGAGGGGAAAAGAAACTTCTTCCTGGTCTCATGGAAGAAACCCCACATGATGTTGAGTTTTGGGGGGAACATTCAAGCCAACTGATTGGTGGGAAAAGTCATCAGCCCACTCCAAAATGACCTTGAGAACACCCAGAATCACAGTTTCATTATGATCACTGATCCTTGCTGGAATGAAAAGCATCTAGAGAGACACTTGGGAGTTTCTCCTCTTCTGGAAGAAACAAAAAGTCTTAATTTTAAATGTGGACATCATGACTGTGACAAGTTCCCCTTTTGATGGAAATGAGGTATTTTAATAGGAAACCCTCAAGCAGCTACGTGGAGGAGGAAATTATTTGTTGCTCTTTGGTGAAAATATCAATCTCTGCAATCCTCCTGCTGTTCAGAAGGAAGAGCACGATGGAAGAGCAGGATTTAGGGATGCCCTTGTTGCTTTAATGCAGCTAATCAAGTTCCTCAGGATCCCAACCTCCAGCCCACTTCCTTCTCTTCCAGACCAACAGCCCCACTAGGAACAGGCTGCTGGAGCCAAATGATTTAAAAAGCAATTACAGATAATTATATACGTGAAATGGGATTAATAAGGCATTTTCTGCCACAAGCAGGCAAGTCTGGACGAGGGGTCGTCTTCCTTTGTATCCCGTGCCTCTTGGAGTAGTTTTAGGTACAAGTTGTTGCAGATGAGACAAAAAAACCACCTCCAAATATGCCCAAAAGGACAAATCCAGCCCTGTGTGACATGAGAGGGATAAGGCAGAAAACGAGCCAGGGAAGAGGTGGGGATGAACCTAGTTACACCAAATAAAGAGGATGTTGGTGACCAAAATGGGTTGGACTTCATGATAATAAAGGTCTTTTATGATCTTAACAATTCCTGGGGTGTCCTGGGCAGGGTCAGGAGTTGGACTCGATGATCCTTGGGGGTCCCTTCCGACTCAGGATATTCTGTGATCCTAAGGAGGTGGATTGAGTTGTCACAGGGAGGGCTGGCAGAAAGAAGGGAAAGGACTTGGCTTTCAGGACAAGAACAAGGCAGCAAAGCCAAGGACCCAGAGGAGGAGTGCAGAGGGCAGGAGCAGGCAGGGATGGCCACCTCCATCTCCGCAGGCTGGCAGGGCAGGAATCCTCAGGGGAAGTGCTTCGGGAGGAGCCGCTCTGTTTACAGTAGGTGCTGCTGAAAGGTGTCCCGAAGAAAGACAGCAATTAACAGGCCCGCAAAAAAATGGCTTCTTTCCACAAAGAGCCTTTTAAGTATGTTTTTCGAGCCACTTGAAGGGTTAATGTTTAGCTGTTTATCCGGAGTTGTCGGATGTCAGCTCTTTCTTTTGACTCCTAATGGCTTATAGCCATCAGGAGGTGAAGACTCCTCAAAAGAGATGGTGTCAGGAATGTTTTTTTTATGCCCACCAGCACCCACACACCTGCAGGAGCCTGTGCTTGCAGCAGAGATAGTTTACATACTTGAACCTGTATCCCAGGGACAGGGATATAAACATGAAACCAGATCCCGTCTGACACCGCCGCCGAAGCCTCTGGGCAGTACAAAGGGGTCCTTTCTCCCACACCCAGCCCGGATGACCACAAAGAGCACTTTGGTTCAAGCTGTGCTTCCCAGCAGGAACAAGCCCTGCTGGTCCAGGTTAAGATTTTAAGGCCAGATCCTGGAAAATTTTCATCCCCTTTGACTCCCGGCAGCCGCTGGTCCTGAAACAAAGGCCCACTCTCAGGAGCAGGTTCAAAAACCAGCTCGGCCACAAACCAAAGCCTCTGGGACAGGGAAGGTGGGAACAAAGACAGAGGCTCCAAATCAATCAGAGCTCTGCTCACTGTGACCTTCGCCAGACCAGAGACGTCACTGAGCCCAATAATTACGCCGGGAGGTGCAAACGGGCTGAGCAGCTGTAAATTTGACCACCCTGAGTCTCCCAGGGGCTTGGAAGGAGTGATGGTGGAGCCCCTGAAGACCAGATCCATCCTCTTCCTCTTGGGAATGCCCCATCCCTGGCAGTGGTCAACTGGAAGGTGTCTCTGCCCATGGCAGGGGACTGGAACAAGATGGTCTTTAAGGTCCCTTCCAACCCAAACCATTCTGTGATCCTAAGAAAGAAAGACACTTTCTCCCAGAAGTGACTGAGATGTCCCAGCTCCAGCCCATTGGGGAGTGAGCAGGCACAGGGAATGCCTTGATTTTAAGAAAGAAGAGGGGGGAAAAAACACATGGAAAGGGGAGATGTCATGATCCAGAAATGTTCTTTGCTTTGCAAGACTGGTTTCTTCTCTCCAGGTCAAGAGGAGTTTCAGTTGTGCCAGGATGTGAATGAAAAGGGAAATGCAATGAAAACCAAACTAATGAGTTTGGGAAATGGGAGGTGACCCTGGGACAAGGCAGATGCAGCTTCTGTGAGATCACCACCCAGGGATTTGCATCTGGAAGTGCCGCTGCATCCAGGTGGAGCAGGCAGAAGGAAGTTACTGGGCCACAGCATCTTCCCTACCCCACCTGCTACAGTCCCAGAAAAGGAACCTAGAAGAGCATCACATGGTAGCAGTGAGGATTTATGAGACAAACATGAGAATTTGAGGCTTTTCCTGACTTGGGTGGAACAAGAATGTCACAGTCACGTAGAGTCTGGAACTTTTGGGTTGTTTGGTCTGTTGATGTTCTCTGCAGAGACACCAAACACTGACCTGAAGCCCTCCCTGAAGCAGGAGGGGGCTGGTGGCTGCTGGTTCAGCAACTCAGGCTGAAGCACCACTGGAAGTGGAGGAGAGGACTGCTAAGCCTGACATTCCCTCCCCATGAGTTTAGGAATGCCTTCACCTGAGGAATGTCCATAACTGCCTCCAGAAGGAGGTTTGGAGCATGTGAACCTGCCTCTGTCCTTGCCTTGAACATGCCTGAGCTCCCAAAAAAGCTCTGCTGCTGTGTAGACATGGAAGTTTGTGGCACGGTGAGGGGGCTGATCTTGCAGGCTCTAAAGCAAACACAGCTCCAGGCTTCTTTCTGTCGGTGTCACACAGGAGATGATGCCAGAGAGAGGGAAACTCCAGGTAGGAGCAGATCACGGGCCAAGAGCACATCTTAGAATCGTAAAATGGAATCCCAGAGGGGTTTGGGTTGGAAGGGACCTTAAAGACCATCTCATTCCAACCCCTGCCATGGGCAGGGACATCTGCCACTGGATAGATTGTTCCTGGTACAAGAACCTCTACAGGAGACCTCTGATGGGTTGGGAACAGTCCATGGACATCTACAGGAATAACACCAACAGTTCCTGTGATAATCAACAAGAGCTCATTGCCATCCTCTGGACAGACCCTCCCAGCTCCTGGCACATCTCTCTACAAGCCTAAGCACCACCACGAACCAAACCAAACCATCCCAGGCCCCCCCAAACACTTCCAGCAACACCTAGACCCCCGTGTGCCAGCGGGATCCTGGGCAGCAGTTTTCCTGAGCAGCGCAATTACAGGGAAACTCGAAGTTGCTGTGGGAATTCAGGGAATGTGCAGCACAGGAAACAAGCTGCTGTGATATTTATATATTTTTTTTTCCTGGTTGCTTTGACAGGAAAGGTGTTCTGCAGATGCCAGGCTGCCGGGGGGCTAGGGGGGTGAGCAGTGGAGGTGCAAAGGGAAAGCCAAAGGGCAGGGCCAAGGGGGAAGCGCTGTGTGAAGTCTGGCTCCTTGGGAAAACACACAGCAGGTCTGGAAGCCCTGCCCTGACAGCTGGTGCAGGTGAAGGAAAGCCTGAAAGGGGGGGCTGAGCCAGGAGCACGTCGTCTCCTGCTTGGTGCTCTCAAGGGGCGGTGAGAGCAGGAGAGGAAGGGAGGAAGCAAACGGTAAAACAACTCCTGTCTCAAACCAAGGGAGCTGGAAACCTTCCCAAGAAATTGGCTGTTCAGCCCAGAGTGGGGTCCAAGTTCACTGCTCACCCCTTTGGGAGCAGCCTCAGCCCAACCTTCCCTGTCCGGCAGTTAGTGCAGGAGCACTTCGCTGTGACCTACAGGTGGTGAGGACTCCTGTTGTGCTGCAGGGCTGAGGTGCCATCTCTACATGGAATCGTGGAATTGTTTAGGTTGGAAAACTCCTCCAAGACCACCCAGTCCAACCATTCCCCAGCACTGCCAAGGCCACACTGACCCATGTCCCCAAGTGCCACATCCACATGGCTTTTAAATCCTTCCAGGGGTGGGGACTCCACCACATCTCTGGGCAGCCCCTTCCAATGCCTGACCACCCTTCAGGGGAAGAAATTTTCCCTAATATCCAACCTAAACAACTTGAGGTTGTTTCCTCTGGTCCTGAATGAACTACTGAGACAGAATTGAGCACTGAGGACTGGTCCCATGGTGCTTTGAGCTGCTCTGGCGACCTGAGGAAGCTACGCAGCCAAGGCTGTGATTTGACTTGGAGCAGGGAAGGACTCATCACAAAAAGAGCTCATGATAAATACCTTGGTCTCCAGGTCTGCTGTTCCCCAAACATCACCTCCTCTCCCAGCTCTTTACCCTTCCAGGTGCAGGACTGTGTTACCTGAAGGTCAGAACGGGGCTCGACACATTCCCAAACACCACAGGTTTTCTCTCAAGTCCTACTTTAACCACACCAATATTCAACCACTCACTGCCATGTAAATCCTGGGCTCAAACAAATAGTTTCATGAGCATTAAAGAAGCTCCCACAGACGACTTCTCCTTTTTAAGTCCATGTGGAAAGCAAAGATACTCTTGCCTATGTCAACAGTTGCTGTGCCAGAAGAGAAGCTGGATCAGTGCACAGGAGAGGAACCTCAGATGAACCTCTTGACGCTTCCGAAGTCAAGGATGGAGCGTCGCCTGTGTGTCAGTGGGAAACCAAACCCTCCAGGCACAGCTTGAGTCTTCTGCAGTCTTTGGGAGACACATCCCACTGAGCTTCCAACCTCCTGCCAGGACCTCGTGCCACTGCTTCCCTACGAGGAGCTCCTTCCAAGACCATGCTCCATCCCCAGGGTAGACGTTGGCCAGCACTCCCAGGTTACCAGACTCTCGGGAAACTGTTCCTCAGACCCAGAAGCAAAGCAACACCACAGAACTTCTCACTTCTCAAACATTTTTCCCCATGGCAGCTGGCAAATCCTTCCCTTCGCTTCTCATCCAACTTGGACAAAATCACTGCAGAGAATCCCTCCTGCTCCCCTCCCCCCCCGGCTCCTGCAATGCAATCCCAAGGGAGAAGTGGTTTCATGGGGACCCCCTGCTGTCTTGCATCTGATTTCCCTCCTAAGTATGGTATGGGGAAGCGTCTCGAGGGCTATGGCTGTGACCTCCATACAGCTCTTTTGTCAAGTGCCATTTCATTAAAAAATCAGCCTTTTAACTGTGGACACATTTCAACCTCACCAAATCTGCTAATTATTGACAGTTGGTGAAGAGGAGATTTCACTTGTTCCTCCTGTTAAACTGCATCTAATTAGTAATTACTGGTTCACTGTCATCTTTACTGCAATAATCCCACTGCACATTGGCTCATTAACCTTTTGCTTTTCTAAAGCAGCCTGCCAACAAGATGAAGGCTAAAACAGATTGGAAAACAATAGCTCAGCCTTGGATTTTAGGCTGTTTATTCCCCTTGTCCTGGAGATCCAAAAGGAAGATTATTTTTAAGGAAAGGCTTTCAGCTGAAATCAGATTCCGGAAGATGGTTTGGTTTGCCCTGACCAGCGTCCAACACCTTTTAAACTTCACCCACGGCGAGGGCACCAGGATTGCAGGTATTGGGAGGGTTTCTCTGCCATCAGCTCTTGCTCCAGCTCCATTTCTCACCTGGCTTTATCCTTCTTTAGCACAGTCCCGCCGGACACGGGGCAAAGGCAAGTCGGCAGCAGCGGGAAGTTCAAACAACATCCTCGTGGATGCTGCAAATCCTAATGAATGGTCGGGGACGAGCGGGGACCAAAGGGTGGGAGAATCAGTGGAGCAACCCCGTGGTTCTTTCTTTTGCTTGCTACACTGAATTTCATTTGCACAAGTCCCATTTTCAGTTTGGAACTGTCACAGCTGTTTCCATTGGCAGTGCATAGCTGAGTAGGAGTTGTCAGTGGGGATGCTGTAGGATAAGGCGGTTGGAGAAGAGATTCCCCGGGGGGCATGGGAGGCAGTTGGAGGTTGTGGGCTAAATGCATTAACTACATGTTTCTCCTAAACTTAACAGCAGTGAATTACTCAATGCATATTGATGCATTTAGGTACGGGAGTTAACACTATATTGGGATGAAGGGAGTGTTTCTCAGCGTATTCCCAAAGATCCGTGTCTTTACGGGTTTATTTTTATAAGGTGATCTTCAAACCCACAACAACATCCAGAAACAAGCTGTAATTCTGGAGCACCGCTGCAGAAACCAAAGCGGAATTTCATCTGCACAAAACCAAGGTCTTACCTACACTAAATATCGACCCAGGAGAAGATCTGGATGCATTAACCTTCCCAGCACATGAAGGTTGTTCACCTCCAGAATTTTCATTTGCCCGATATTGGTGTCTCTGTTTGCAATCAGAGCTGAACTCTGAATTCTCTGAGGTCATTTGAACACAGGAATAACTCCAGAGCAGCTACAGCTGATGCGATAAGGTTAGCATTTATCACCTATCTAGCAAAGTTATTACATCTATTAAAAGGTTTGAATTCTGCTTGAAAACTAATTGTAAGTATGAGCCCCTTTAAAAGAGTGGATCTAACACAGCCAATCTAAACCAAGCCTCTAATAACAAATCTGATTTTGCTCCCTGACTCAAGGAAAAGGACGGTGAATGTGTGTTTAAGGGCAGAATTTGGCTCCTTTGCAACTGCTGAAGGGGCTGGTGCTCAGCCCATGATCATATTTTTGGGGCAGAACAGGCCTGTTCCACCTTGTTGTTCATAATTTGCTCCCCGGGTAGTGCTGGGTACAACGGCGGCGTCTGGGTCGTGTTGTGTTCACTTGCCGAGGTCGTGGGGACAGCAAACACGTGCAGAGGTGCTTACACCTCCACAGACACCCAGAGATCAATGTTCAAACACTCCCAGTCTGTTAAGTCCCTCATCTGACGAGCTGGAATCATTCAAGTTGGAAAAGACCTCTAAGATCGAGTCCTGCCGTTAAAGTTCCTGGAGCAGGGATGAGCAACCAAGAAGTCACACGGTGTGAGAAATGCTCCCTGCAAGGAGACTTGGGTTTCCCATCCCACACTGTGAAGAAATGGATCTGGAGAGGTTGTTCCACTTGCTCTGCTCACTTGAGCATCCCCACAGAAACCCCTGAAGAGATTTTAGAGAATGGGAGGAACACGCTTCAAACACACATTTATAACAAAGGGAAACACAACGGGAAGACAAGCTGGGAGAGCTGGGGGGGGTTCACCTGGAGAAGAGAAGGCATCAGGGAGAACTTAAGAGTCCCTTCCAGTGCCTAAAGGGGCTCCAGGAGAGCTGGAGAGGGACTTGGGACAAAGGCTTGGAGGGACAGGACACAGGGAATGGCTTCCCACTGCCAGAGGGCAGGGAGAGATGGGATATTGGGAAGGAATTCCTGGCTGTGAGAGTGGGGAGGCCCTATCTCAGGTTGGGCAGAGAAGCTGTGGCTGCCCCTGGATCCCTGGAAGCGTTGAAGGCCAGGTTGGATGGGGTTTGGAGCAACTTGGTCTCGTGGAAGGTGTCCCTGCCCATGGCAGGGGGTAGAATTAAAACCCCTTCCAAACCAAACTGTGATTCCATGATTCTGATACAGATCAGCCCAGGCTGCCTACGGAGAACCCGATTCCTTGGCACCAGCAGATGTGAGGTCCAGCTGTGCCCATGGAGCTCACTCCAAAGGAGCAGAGCTGAGATCCCAGCAGATAATGAGCTAAAGCACCAGCTGTAATGGTTTCTTTTCATTGACATGGAGCGTGGGCAGAGAGCACGTCACTGTGTTTGATCTCCTAATCAGCGCTGATTCATGTTTACACTGCAGATAACATTTCATCTGCTCTCAGAAGGTCATTTTCAAGTGATGCTGAACAGTTTCAGTGGTGCCTGATGCCTGCAATTTGAATATCCTCTCAAGCAAGCCAGACCTTCATTTTCCTTGTGGGCTTGAATTCATTCAGCTCTTAAAATCAACACAGTTTTCCCTGCTGTAATATCAGACACCACACATGATGAATTAGCTGTCACACATCAAGCTAAAATTCTAGTGGAAGGAGCCCATGGCATGGAACTGAGTGGTCTTTAATATCCTTTCCAACCCAAACCAGCCTGTGATTCTGTGATTTTGAGGGAATGGTGTCACCTTTGGGGTAAATGAGGTTGGTGTTACCCCCTGTGCTCTTGTTTCCCTGATTATCTTGAAAGGAGAACTCCCAGGAAAAGCCCTGGCCGCCTGATGGTGGGTGAAACTCCTTTCCCTGGAAATTGCACCAGGGAGGGCTGAGACTGGATATTAGGAAGGAATTATTCTCTGGAAGCGTTGTCCAGCCCTGGCAGAGGTGGAGTCCCCATCCCTGGAGGGATTTAAAAGCCCTGTGGATGTGGCACTTGGAGACAAGGGTCAGTGGTGGCCTTGGCAGTGCTGGGGAATGGTTGGACTCGATGATCTCAGAGGGCTTTTCCAACCTTAAAAACTCCATGGTTGCATGATTCCATGAAAAGGCAGCATAAGGGATGTTCTATCCCCAAATCTCCTTCCAAAAGGAACTTTGGACATACTCCAGGCACGTACCTTGAGCAGGTGCAAGACCTGGCAAACCTCCTCAGGCTTTCATAACCAAAACCCTCTGAGCAGAACTTGGGATCAGAGCAAAAAGCTGATGGCCAGGGAGCTAAGGCTGAGCTCCTGCCAAAATGACTAACAAACTGTGGATGTATGAATCCGAGGAGAAGCAGGGAAATCACATTGCTCCTGCAACTGGTACTTGTGCAACTTCTTTCTGGAATACCGTGTCTGGTTCTTATGGAAGTGCTCCAAAAAGGATGTTGACTAATTAGAAAAAGTTTAAGGGAGAGCCATATGAATCATTAAAGCTTCAGAAAACATGTCTTTTAGCAAGAGACTCCAAGATTGAGATGTATTCAGTTACTTAGAAGATGAAGGGACAGGTTTATCTCAGCCTGTAGAAGGACAACGGAGAATTTGTAACGTGTTTTTCAGTCAGCAGACAAGTGTGCAACAAGATTCCCTGGCTGGAAGTCGTGGATAAACCCATCTAGACTGAAGAATTATGAATTAAGCAGCGGAGGCACTGATAGCAATTTCTGATCAACTGTTCCAGTTGACATAAAGAGAACTCCAGCAAAGCCCTTTGCTCTGTTTGAGAGAGGTTTTATCACTTTAGAATAATGACCTTACCATGATAATGTACAAATGTACAATCTTTAAGCTCCAAACACCAAATGGTCAAAATTAATGGCTTGGAAACAAACACCCCTCAGCAATTTGTTCAACTAACTTGGTACAAGTGATTTCATTAGTCATTCCCTGTTTCCTTGGTTGGTTTTCCTCTGCTCCCCCCCAGGCTGGGTCTTCCCAGAGCCAGACTAGAAGATGAAAAGGCAGAAACCCCTCGAAGAAGCTCTGGGAAGGCACAGCCACACCAAATGGATGGTCCACGTTCTTGGCTTCATGGACAAAGACTTGTTTTTACCGTGTTGGCCCCAAGGAAACAGCACAGTGACGGGAGAGGGGCCTTCACCTCCCTGGTGAAGCTGCTCTTGAGTGAAGTAAACAGGAACAGACTTGATCCAAAACTGGAGGAGCCTCCCATAGGAATGAGACTATTTTGGAGGAAGGCACAACAAGCCCTGGTGTTGGTAACCCCCCCTAAACATCCCCCACAGTGACCAGACACACACTAACCTCGGACATCTGCGGGAAGAGACTGATGGCCAAGGGGAGGGCCAGGCCAAAGGCAGCGAGGCACACAAGGCTTTGGACTGGGAGAATCATCCGGGGACGGGACCTCAGCAGGGATGTTCTGGAAAGGAAAGCCTTTGTTAGACCAGTTCACAGATCAGGTGAGTGCATGGCATCATCACAACAGACACTGGTGTCCACCCAGACCCACTGGGCTTGGTTCCTTCACAGAATCATGGAATGGTTTGGGTTGGAAGGACCTGAAATCCCACCCAGTCCCACCCCCTGCCATGGGCAGGGACACCTTCCACCAGACCAGGTTGCTCCAAGCCCTGTCCAACCCATCCTTGAGCACCTCCAGGGATGGGCACCTCTTTTTTAGCAGGTCATGGGCAAGTCCAGTTCAAACCACCTCCCGTTGGAGTGGGGGTCACACACAGATGTCACCTGCATCGAGGCTCTGGAGCTGATGTTGAGTGAGCCAGAAGGAACTCAGGTCCTTGAGAGATACCGGGAACTTTGTCAGCCCTGCCAGCTGAAAAAGGCACACACCCCGTTTGTTAATGGGGTAATAAAGCGGTAAACTCGATGATACCTTAATTTGTTAAAAATCAAACATCTGCAGCCTGGGTGATAAGGATGTTTTAACACTTGTTCTTCCCAGGGGATATTTATGAGTTCAAGGCTTGTTAACAGCGAACACTTGAAGATACCTGCAAGGTCAGGTTCTCAAAACGACTGAGAAGTGACCCTTGTGATGCAACTAACACCAAAAAACTGGGACAACATTTAGCAGGTAGGAGGTGGCTTGTTAAATATATTCCAGGATATAGGACCTCAGGCAATTTATGGCTGTTAAGGGGGAAAACATAATTTTTAGGGGTTTATTTGGGAGCTATTTACCAAAAGGACTCCTGTCATTTAACTTTTTTCCTACCGATCTGAAAAGAAATGGGAATATAAACCGAAAACTTGACACTGAGTTTTCTTTGAATATTCAGTGTGTATGAGGAATGTAGAGAGTGAGGAGGTTTGCTGCTGGGTCATTTAGGACCTGAGGGAATGGCATGGACTTGTGTCAGGAGAGGTTTAGGTTGGATATTAGGAAATAGTTCTACATCCAGAGGGTGGTTGGGCACTGGAACTCCCCAGGGGATTGGTTATGGCACCAAGGCTGCCAGAGCTCCAGGAGTGTTTGGGCAACACTCTGAGGGACAGGGTGGGACTGCTGGGGTGTCCTGTGCAAGGCCAGGAGTTGGATTTGATCCTTGAGGGTCCCTACCAACTCAGAATATTCCATGATTCTAAGATCTCCCAGTAAATCCCTTCCCCCCTGGGGCACAGGAGCTCTCCTTCGGTCAAGGAAAGCACAACCAGATCACACCAAGCTCTGAACGCCCCTGTGCCTACCACTGGGGTTTAACAAGCATTCCCAATCCAGCGTGCCCCATCCACAGCGTGCCAAGCAACCCTTCCCACCTCAGGGCACGCACCTCTGGCACGGGCAGCCCGGGTTTTGCAGCCACATCTCCCCGTGCCGCCGCAGCAGGATCAGAGATTCCCCCAACCCCCCGTCTGCTCCGCGTTCGGCGCCGGCTACAAACACGCACCTGATGGATTCCGAGGGAGCAGCTGATGTGTGGGAACTCGCTACCCTGCTCCACGTTGTCTGTGTGTCTGAACACTCAGACTCCTCGCCCTTTGCTAGTGCTGCTTGCTGAAAACTGTCTCCATCTCGAGAAGGTTTGGGGGAAGCGGGGAGGGAAAACACGATCCAGAGCTTTAACTCCTCCAATATCTCAGCTCCTCACTAATAAGCCATCGAGACGGAGTTGATCCTATCAATTTGTGCTGTGAAAGCCAAGCTTCTGTTCTCCAATATTTCGCTTCTCTTTGTTGCACAGAGCACGGTCTAATCTAAAATTCTCTCATAGAAGCCCCGGAGGATTTTGGCCGAGTGAGGAAAGCGGGAAACCCTGCTCCACACTACCCAGTGCACCATTCAAGACTTGCCATCGATAAGCTGTCATTATCCCCAGGATGCAGCGGGGCAGCTCCTGGAACTGATTTATTCTCCTGCTCAAGCTGTTGTGATCCATGAGAGCCCTCGCTGAGACAATCAGAGGACCAGCGTCCCTCAAGCCTCCCTGGAGCACAGTTTAGAACCAAGGCATCACTGCTTACACCACCCCTGACATCTTAATTTGGAAGCTGCGCCCTCTGTAATTACTGCCCTGCTGGGGACCTTATAATCACCCAAGTGAAAACTCAACCAATTTAAAATGATCCCCGGTCCAGCCCCCAGGTGTGACTTCCAGGGGCGCTCCCAACTCAGGCCAGTTCAAATTACAAGGGCCAACCTCCTAATTAAGAAGAGTTATGGCTTGATGTAAAAAGGAGAGCAGGCTAATTAACACGTGTAGTGCAATGTCTTAATTGGGATTCGGATTCTAAAATTTGTGCGGTTCAGAATAAATGACTCGTAATTAGTCAAGAGGTCCACTTTTCTTCTGTGCCCGGGGATCTCTGCTCCCAACACAGATCTGGGAAGGATATGAAGTTAAATATTGCATTTTGGTGGCTGTCAACTGCAATCCAAACCCCTCTTTTCACCCATTAACCCCCCATTGGATGGTTCCAAAGGGTTTAATTGCAGAGGATTAGCACAGATTGAAAATAAATAAAACTAATACCCGTTTGTGGAAGGGGGATTTAGTTTACAGTGCTGTCCTGTGTGCTCTGCCAAAGGGCTGGATCAGGGAGGTGGAGATCTGGACCTTCAGATCCCTCTGACAGCCCAACTTTGGCATCTTCCGAAGCCTAAAGAATCCCAGGGTGAGTAAGGTTGGAAGGGACCACTGGAGGTCATCTAGTCCCACCTCCCTGCTCGAGCAGATTTCCTTGGAGCACATTACTCAGGATTGTGTCCAGGCGGCTTTTGAGTATTTCCAGAGATTTTAAAAATTGAATTCCTGAACATCTCCAGAGTTATTCCAAAAGCAGAAGCAGCAGCATGATGTATTCACAAGAGCAAATATCCTCTTCCCCTACCAGTAATTCTGCAGAAGAACTGAAGCTGTTTTGACACGAAATCAGTGATTTTAGGGACTGTCACCACGTACAGAGGACAGGACAAGCCAGAGTCTGGAGAACTAAACCTTGGTGGTTAGATTAGACAGCATGGGACTAAGATCTTTGCACCAAGAGAAGGCCTTCGGTTGGAAAACTGCGGGAAAACAATAGAATCATGGAATGGTTTGGATTGGAAGGGAGCTTCAAGACCATCCAGTGCCAACCCCTGCCATGGTCAAGGACACCTTCCAGTATCCCAAGGTTGCTCCAAGCCCTGTCCAACCTGGCCTTGGACATTTCCAGGGATAAAGGGGCAGCCACAGCTTCTCTGGGCAACCTGTGCCAGGGCCTCCCCACCCTCACAGGGAAGAATTCCCTCCCAGTATCCCAGCTAACCCTGCCCTCTGGCAGTGGGAAGCCATTCCCTGTTGTCCTGTCCCTCCAGGCCCTTGTCCAAAGTCCCTGCCCAGCCTTCTTTAAGCCTCCTTTAATATGTATATTTTACTGTTCCCAACTAGAAGCCAAATTCTTGGCACTGATGGTTTGTCTCCCTCATAAACAAGGGATCCATGTTTCCACATGGACCTCTGGGCAGCAAAGAACCGGCATTTTTGCCATAGTTCCCTCCTCCCCCCTCTTTTTTCTTGAAGATCCATTTCTTCACCCCCTTCAAGCCCCCTAATGCCTCTTCTTCCTGCAATCTGCCTTTATAACAGATTTCACCTAGGAGACGTTAAAAAAGGCAGGAACGTGCCGGGGATCTTCTGGCTGGGTGCTAACGGATCCACCTAAAGCAGCGAGACCTCACGGATCGCATTGGAATATTCATGAGTGTCCGTAGGTGCAGACACACACACACACACACACACTCACATGCTTGTACAGACAGTACATCTGCTCCGCTGAGACAGTGTGTTGTAGATCTTGTAAATACACCTTCATTCAACTTTCATCACATTGTTCATTAGTGGTTTAAATTTTGCATAATTTGGCAGCTGCCTCTGGCGTTTTTCAGGAGGTACTGTAATTTATTCCATATGGAAGTCAGTCGCTGTACTAAAAAGGAGTTATCGGGTTCAGTGAACCAGAGCTGTATTTGTCTAGAAGGAGGTGTCAGATGCTAAACTAAATATGACAGGAGTCAACCAAAGCCTCCCAGCTGACAGATTCTCTGGGGTTTGGGGAGTGTTTGGTATAAACAGGTTCAAAGCTAATGCAGACATCGCGAGACGCCGGGGATGCCGCGGGGTACGGGAAGAGCTGGAGGCTGGAGCTCGGGGTATCCCGAGGTATCCCAGATTCCTCAGAGCCCAGGGTTCAAAACACCCCGTCTTCGATGTGCCAACAAAGTTTGGGGTGGTTGTCCTACCTCAAACTACCGCAGTTCTGCTGAGACCTTCCCAGAGCCCGTCAGGTCTCTGCACAGGGTGTTCCTGACCTTTCCTCACTCACCTTGACAGGACCCAGGGAATGGCCTGGAGCTGTGCCAGGGCAGGGTCAGGTTGGATCTCAGGAGAAGGTTCTTCCCCCAGAGGGTGGTTGGGCACTGCCCAGGCTCCCCAGGGCAGTGGGCACAGCCCCAAGGCTGCCAGAGCTCCAGGAGGGTTTGGGTGATCCTCTGGGGCACAGGGGGGGACTCTTGGGACTGGGCCTGTGCAGGGCTGAGGGTTGGACTGGGTGATCCTGGTGGGTCCCTTCCAGCTCAGTACATTCTGGGATTCTCTGACTCTGTGATTTTGGGTCATTTTGGGAAATCTGAGCTCTCCTAGTGACCAGCAGCTCTGCTGTCCCATCCAGCCAGGCCACCACTGTCCTCACCGCGGAGCATCTCTTGGCTCCAGCCCTGGTGCCCCCTCCAGAGGACACAGCAGATGCAGAGCGAGTGAGGTTGGGGGATTCTTGTGCTTGATTGACATAATTAGAGGAGCAGTTTCAATGTTTACTCTGGAAACAGCCACAGCAGTTTAAGGTGTCACTGCTGGCAGCTGTTGAGTCGAAACAAACTTCAGCAAGGGTTTAGCTGGACAGAGAGACTTTGGAGGAAAAGCACCTTTGGGAAACATCCTGCACACATTGTCAAAAGGAGAATATCTCCAGGGAAAAGCCAAGAAAACGAAGGTCAGGAGGGCCTCCTACCTCATGCACATTTCTGAAGTGAAAAACATGGTTTAACCTGAAGAAAACACCCTGCCAGCACCACAAAACCATGGGCTGAGGATGAGTTGTCCCCCAAGAAAATCCATTTTTCGTGGTTAGGCTGACTTAGCTAAGCCAGAGCAGCTCTGGAATGTTGATCCAGCCTGAGAGCATCCTAATTTTCTGAGCTTTACGGGAAAACAACCCTGGCAGCTGCTGCCTGAGGATGCTGTGGCAGCTCTGCCACAAGATCAGGATGATCTGGAGATGATGAAAATAGTAGAAATGCTCCTCTCTTGTGAACACAACCGTTCTGCTCCCCGTTTCTCTCTCAGCTCTTGCCCATTGCCAACAGTGCCAGCTTTGTCTCTCTTCCTCCAACACTGCACAGCCAGTTCCAGGGCCTCCTCTAGTCTCGCCTAACATACCTGAGCTCTTGGACCTTCCGCTGCTCTTCAGACCCCCCAAGAAGGTCTTCTCTGTGAGGCAGAGAAGAAGCTGTAGGATAAGGAGGCAAGAAGAGCTCGTGTCCTTCAATCTCTACTCAAAGATCACTCCAAGTGGCCACAGCAGATGCTGATGACGGACTGAGCTTCTTCACCGGCCAAAAATTTGGGCTCTCCCACCACAGAGCTCAGCCTACAGGGGCACCTGAGGCTGCACTCACACAGAGACCTGGATTGTCCATGCACAGACCAGCTGCGTGATGGGCTTTAAGTCTGGAAGGAGCAGGAAGCTGGACAAAGACTACTGGAAAAGCCTTGGACGACGGCTGGGAGAAAACCGCTCCGCTTCCCAAATTTCATCGCGACAACCAGACAAAAGGATTCACAGAAGCCTCTGAATGAAGGGAAACAGGGATGAGAAGTCCAACTTTCATGCAGTTGTCCCCACATCCCTGTGACATGGAGGCACTAATGAATTTCCACTGTCAGCCCCATCCCAAAGACGAGTCGCCTCCACCTCGCCAACGCCGCGGAGCCACTATTTTCCCGTATTAAAGCTGCCAACGGGGATATTATTTATAAAACTTCAATGAGAATACATCTGCACAAAATAACTGACACCGTGTTCCCTGCATGGCATATGCAGGCTCAAAATAAACATTGATTCTATATGTTAACTGCTTCCACAGAGCGTCCAAGCAGCAGGAAATGCATGAAACATGGGGAAAGAATGGAGCGCTGCGGAGCTCGGCAGTGGGAGGTAACATTGAATTCCTTGGAGAGCAGAGAAGGCGGCCCTGGGAGTTAAAATACACAGCAGGCAAAGAGATGAGAGGAGCCAAGAGAGCTGAAAAAAATGGCACAAGAGACGAGAGAGGCAGCTGGGGGAGTTAAAACATGCAGATGGAGAGATGGCTGAGAGAGAGGAAAGACCTGGATCCAAGTGGAAAGACGGCGACCAGGAACTGGCCACTTAAAATAAACTTTTTGAATGCCGAGGAGAAAAGGAGGGAGGGAGTTTTCCAGGAATCTGAAAACCCGTGCTGGGAGCGCAAAGAAGGTTCCTGGAGGGGTGAGGTTCCCACCCAGGTCACCCATGTCCAGCCAGGCTCCAAGGCAAGGCAGGAGAGTGGCTCCCATCCTTCCCCACAATCCCAAATGCAAATGACTTGGGGGGATCCAGATTGAGACTTCTGATTCCAGCTCTCCAGCCTCCAAATAATGAGCCATCACACTCCCCTTACTCCTTTACACACACTGTAAGAATTCCTATAAATACATGGATAATGCAAGCCTGGATGTCATTCCCATGGAAAACACCCTGGTCAAACTCGAATCCCACTCAATTCAAAAAGTTAAACTTTTCTCCAAAAGGTCCAAGTCTTTTTTGTTCCCAAAATTTACCTCTGACTGTGTCCTTCAGTAACCGCTTACAAAGATCTGTGAGGCAACACCTGGACTGTGAATCCCTTGGGTATGGACAGTGATGTTCTCCATGTCCCAAAGGTGCTTCCATGTCTTCCAGGGACACCAGCACCTCCACCAGAGCGTCCAAACCACACCCCACTCCCTATCCCTGCTGTTTCTCACTCCCAGGCTTCCAGGAATCCAAAGATATTTGATGGAAAATCAAACAGGAGGCACGAAGCTCCGGGGAGAATTCAGACAGGCAAAAGCAGCGCCCAGATATTTTTATATCCACGGAGTTTCATTGGGAAGGAAAATATTCTCTCACAAACCTGAATTAAGTCTTTCTATTAATTAAAACGAGGGTTTTTTTGGAGGACAAGATCCTGTGTGTCCACAGATAAAACCAGTTTTGATAAGGCTTGCACAGAGCACAGGGGCATTTAGAGTTATGATGAATTACGATGCCCCTGACTACAAAAAAATGTTATTATTAGTTTTATTTTGCTCCCAAACACAAAACAAATTTTCCTCTCGGTTTTGTTTTATGCCAGTGAAATTTGACTTAGTTTTATTTAAGCTTGTGGATGCTTAGAAAGCCCCAGGCTGGTCCCTCAGTGTTCCCTCTCAGAGACGACGATTTTAACAATTCGGGGGCCAGTTTTCTACAGTATTTTTGCGTACAAAGGTTTTTGCCTGTTGATAACCAGAGCAGCAGAGATCCTCTGAAGCAATGAAATGCTTTGTCCTTCACGTGGATGTTTTTTGGGTGGTTAGATGGGAACCTCAGTTCTTGTAACTTTGGGTAACTTCCCTGGGGAAGTTACTCCGGAGGAAACTGCTCCAGGGGAAGGAATGGTCACTCCTGAGCACCTCCCCAGCAGATCCTGCCGGTGGATCATGGCCTGGGGGACTCTGTGGGTGACAAAGGGTCTTGGAGCAGGAAAGAGATTTTGCCAAGGAGGAGGATGAATTGAAAATCCGATGTTTTGCACAGAATCAGGGGGGTTGGAATCTGCTCCTCGTCCCTGTGTGTGTCTCCAGGAAAAGTCTCCCAACTCTGGTTTGGGAAAGTGTTGCCATGACTGTGCCCTGATGGAGGGAACCACCACAGTCCCCTTGAAAAAGAGAGGGAAACGGCATATTTTGAGCAAAAAGGGCTGAAAAAACTTAATTTACAGTTCCCAAAATAGGGTTTGTTGCCTTGTCTCTCCCCACCCGCAGGCCACGGGAGGAATTAATACTGGTGAGAAGCTCTGGGTGCTAGAGGGGTACCAGCCTGTATCTGTATTTTTAAATTCAGATGTTACAAAATCAGTCTCCAAATTTACAGGAGCAGCCCCGACCCTTCTGGTAAGGAGAGAAAACTGCCCAAGGGTGTTTCCACGAGGATAAACAAAGCTCACCAAAGGTCTGGGTCAGTCCCTAATCACACTAATTGTTATTTACTCTGTCACTGGAGCCACTAACAACAGATTTGTTTAAGGAGAGCCTCCAGTTTCCCTGTTGAGACAAAGGCAGCAAGTCCTTTAGCATCCCCATCTTTCAGAGGGCTAATCAGTCTCCAGAGGTCGGGAAGGAGATCCCCACCCCACGGATCGGATAAGGAGCCACACAGGCTCCACACAGGCTCACAGAATCCCTGGGATGAGGGAAATGTGGAGGTGTTGGAAAGCACGGTGGGAGGAAGGCCAATGGACACGGAAGTTTTGGTTTTTAGCTATTAAAAACTCTGCTGTGAGATAACTGAGCAACCTGGGATAGTGGAAGGTGTCTCATTTAGGTCCTTTCCAACCCAAACCATTCCATGGTTCTGTGATAAGTGGACATGAAACAATAACCTTGCCCTCTCCTTCCCACTGTCCAAGCACTGCTGCTCCATAGATCCATCTGCCAGGAGAGACAATGGCTTAAACAGCGATGGAAAACAAATTTCTCCTGAATATATGAAGCGTTTATTCTTCTTTGAGGAGCAGCTGAGGTCACTTGGGTTGTTCAGCTGGAGAAGAGGAGACTGAGGGGACTCCTCATCGGGGTCTGCAGCTTCTCCCGAGGGGCAGAGGAGGTGAAATCTCTGCCCTGTGTGACAGTGACAGGACCGAGGGAATGGCTGGAGCTGTGCCAGGAGAGGTTTAGGCGGATCTCAGGAGAAGGTTCTTCCCCCAGAGGGTGGTTGGGCACTGCCCAGGCTCCCCAGGGCAGTGGGCACAGCCCCAAGGCTGCCAGAGCTCCAGGAGGGTTTGGACAACGCCCTCAGGGACAGGGTGGTTTCTATATTCCCCATCTCTGGCTGAACATCAGTGTGACCCCAGGTGGCTGCCCTAATGTTTGCCAAGAGCAGGACTGAAAATTCACGGACAGTTTTCCACCGAATTCATAGAGTTTTGGCTCCGACTGACCCTAAAGAAAAGGGTGATTCAACCTGCTGGGGGGTCAGGGAGATGATTTAAAATAATCACGTCAATGTAACACTTTAACAGCTTTGACAATGGTCCAAAATGTTGGAATATTAAAATCTTAATAAGAAAAAAAAAAAAGTCTTTGGTGGACTTTGAAGGGAGACCTTCTCACTCTTTACAACTCCCTGACAGGAGGGGGGAGCCGGGGGGGGGTCGGGCTCTGCTCCCAGGGAACAAGGGACAGGAGGAGAGGGAACGGCCTCCAGCTGTGCCAGGGGAGGTTTAAATTGGATTTTGGGAAAATTCCTTCATGGAAAGGGCTGTCCATCCCTGGTACAGCTGCCCAGGGTAGCGTTGGAGTCCCCATCCCTGGAGGGATCTAAAATCCTTGTGGGTGTGGCACTTGGGGACATGGGTCAGTGGTGGCCTTGGCAGTGCTGGGGAATGGTTGGAGGGGGCTTTTCCAACCCAAACAATTCTGTGATTCTATAAAATACCAACGAATGACACCCACTGAGGATCTTTCACCCCTTCCCCTTGCAAACCCTCCCCTTCAGCCCCAACACTTACTTTTCCAGTACGGACATGATAATTGGAGGTAGAACCAGTATAGGCATGGGCAGGACCACTCTGGTCAGGGCTGTTTCCAGCAGTGCCTGCAAAGGGCAAACAAACAAACAGACATTTAAAACAAACCCCAGGATGTACCGGGGATGGGCTCAGAAATGCCTTGGCTGGTCTCTCTCGTGTTGCTAGTGTGATTGAAAGCACCGACACACACTTTGAACCCTGCCAGCAGCTGTCTGTGCACAACCCCTTCGCCCTCCACGCTCGGCCCCAAATCCAGCAGAATAAAGACAGGCACCCAAGAGCTTCCCTGATTTCACTTTATGCATTCAAACATCCCATCACGTTCCTACACAAATATGTTGGTGCCTCCTGGAGGAAGAAAGAGAGGCAGAACAGCTGCCTGGAGGGAAGATGTGGTGAGGTGAAATAACTCACTGTGGGCTGGGCAGCAGCTTCAGCTCTTCCCCCCTCAACTCAGATTTGATTTCAGTTCCATGCACCTTATTGCCTGATCCAAGATTTGCTCCTGGTTTTTAATCCCTGGTGGTTTACTGCAAAGTATTGTAACACACAAAGGGTTCTCCTCTCCCAGGAAAACTCACAGTTGTGGAAGGACTTTGTCCCTTCACTGGTGTTTTCTCCCTGGCCAAATTCACCAGGAAGCAGCAAACAAAGCAGCTTGATCCATATAAATTACCCTGAGACCTAGAGAAGATCTTTCAGAGGAACAGACAATTGCCTTCCAGCCCTTTCCAGGGCCTAAAGGGGTTCCAGGAGAGCTGGAGAGGGACTGGGGACAAGGGATGGAGGGACAGGACAAGGGGGAATGGCTTCAAACTGCCACAGGGATATTGGGAAGGAATTCCTGGCTGTGAGGGTGGGGAGGCCCTGGCCCAGGTTGCCCAGAGAAGCTGTGGCTGCCCCTGGATCCCTGGAAGTGTCCAAGGCCAGGTTGGA
This sequence comes from Cephalopterus ornatus, assembly GCA_013396775.1. Lineage (NCBI taxonomy): Eukaryota > Metazoa > Chordata > Aves > Passeriformes > Cotingidae > Cephalopterus > Cephalopterus ornatus. The sequence goes on from VZRE01012045.1 coordinate 45,104, forward strand.
GCAACCTGGGCTAGTGGAAGGTGTCCCTGCCCATGGCAGGGGGTGGAATTGAAGGTCTTTATGGTCCCTTCCAACCCAAACCATTCCACAATTCTGTGTCACAAGAACATCCACAGGAGGTGCTTGGGACCCTTCACTCACAACAACTTCTCAGGGAGGTGCAATGTGTTCCACTAAGGATCTGCCAAATCTCACATGACAAAACCCAGTACTAAGCTGTTCAGGAAGAAGAACAGCTTAGGATTCTACGGCAGCTGAGCAGAAGTTCTCAGAACTCCCAAATTTCAAGTTGAAACCCCACCTACATCGCCCTTGCAGCACCTTCCCTTTTCATATTTATTTTCCCTGTTGTCTGTCTTCCCCTCAACCATCAGGATGGAGAGGGGAACTCGGGTCCCGAAGCCAGTTGATATAAGTGAGGAAAACTGGCTCAAATAAGTATCCCTGAGCCCTTCAACAGATTGTTTTAATCTCCCTGTTAAACAACAATATGGAGAGATATTAGAGATCTCCCATTTCTTGCCGAGGACTGCAAATCTGTACATTAATTGCTGTCTATGAAGTGCCTTAAGAGCCTTGGACAGAAGGAGGGAGAGAAATGCCAAGCATTATATTATTAACTCCTCTGCCTGGGCGTGTGCTTGGGTACATGCTTTACATTTCAGATTAAAGCCCACTTGGAAACAATCAGATGATGCTCAGGAGACAAAACTGTGCAGGAAGGGATGAAAAGGGAAAAAATTCCAGGCAGATGGCAAGCGGGTAGGTTACAGGGAAAGCAACCCAGGTGTTGGGACGAGGGTAAAAACATCTGGCTGCCCTCCCAAAGCTCTGCTTGGCAACTTTCCGTGCAGTTTTGACACGGGAAGGGTTAAAAAGCTGCTCGGCTCCGAAACGGAGTCGTCCTCACTTAGAAAAAGGTGCTTTGTATCCAACAGGAACTGCTCACAAGTTCCCACAAAGAATTCCTGTGAAAGCATCAGGGCAGCACAGGATCTCCCCATGTCAGTCTCTGTCCCCCCCAAACCATCAAGGTCAGTCCCCAAACTTGCCAGCGTGACACGAGCCCGTGTCCACCAGAACACTCAAAACGATGGGCAAAGCTCATCTGTTTCCAGCCACGGATTCCTACACCTGTGGGATTTGTGGAGCCTGAAATCCAGGTGAGTCCCAGCCCACTAGGAACATCCCAGGGACGTACGTGTTTTGCAGCAACTCTGGAAGACCCGACGATGTTCCCGTTGTTGTCCAACACATCAATTCCTTCTTCCAGCTCCGTGTGCCTCATCAGGACAACGTTGCAGATATTGGCACTGGCTGAGGATGGGAAAAGCAGGATGATTAGCCCTGGTCAACACCCAGTGGCAGCTTCTTCAGCTTTCCTTCCTTTCCTTCCACCAACCTGCCCGGGAGTTTCTGCAAGCTGCTCTTATCCCAAGACAAAGATGGGATTCTTGAGAGGAGAACAATAACCAGGATCATTTTCTTTACTTGCAAAGCAATCAGAAATGTGTTGATCCAAGGAAATACCAGCATTTCCAGGTGCTGGTGTTCACACATCCTCCCACCCTCCACAGTGATCCTTCACCAGACATTTCCATCCCCTAAGTCAAGACAGGCCCTTGGCCAATGAGGAACTGCTGATGGACAGCTGCCTCTTCTGATGGGCCACCCCAGAGTGGGACTGTGCCCTTCCCAAACCAGCACAGAAACTCTTCTTAAATACAGGATTTTCATAGAATCATGGAATGGTTTGGGTTGGAAGGGACCTTTCAAGACTTTTCTGGAGTTACAGACCCGTTTCTTTGCTTTACCAATATTTTTCTGAGCGAGGAAGGCTCTTCCTCCCACCTGACATTTCCCAGGTCTCAGCCCTGCACTCACAGCACAGGTGGAAGCAGGTCCAGGACCCTTTCCGACCCCCGACCCTTGCCCACCCTGTGGCTTTTGCAGCCTCAAGATGACCCCAAATCCTGCTCCTCAAGTGGTATATTAAGAGTAGGGGTTGAGAAACACCCTTCCAGGTGCAGCTCTTCTCCGGGGCTCAGCCGCTCCTTAAATTCTTCCCCGGAAGAGCTGCTAATTTCCTCCAAAACTTTAGGTTTTGATAAACTGGCATTTTCCAGCACCTCCCCACCACCACATTTCGCCTCAAACTTTCCGACCAGAACTAATCCAAACCCACTGTCGCTGCAAGTACCACCGCTTTCCAAAAATGTGCTTCTGCGCTGCTTGATGGGTTAATATTCGCTAATTAATCTCAACTCATGTCATATAACAAATGTCTAATTTTTTGAGGGTGGTGGGTGGGTGAGCCCTATATGAACACAGCTCTCTGCAATCAAGGATGATTTGTGGTGACAAATGCTCCTTACACTCGAGAAGGAGAGGAACATACACACACGCACACTCTGTCTCTCTCTTCAACATTCCAACTACGGGACCGCTCTTCCCATCTATCAAAAGATCTGTGTTACCAACCCTTCAGCTCCTTAATCCCAGAGAAAAAAAGCAAACAGGCATTTCACTTAAAGAAAGTTTAGCCCTCCCCACCTTGTTTTTTTTCGTTTTTTTTTTTTTTTTTTCTTTTTTAACACTCAGATGCCCCGTTCTTCTACTTGTCAATCAAGGCTGAGCGGATTAAAAAAACACGTCAGCGGAGACGCTCTGGCCGGGGCTCCTGTGAGGCTCAGGATGGGGTGGCCAGACCTGAAGCTCCCAAAATGCCTCTCTGGATTCACTGACCTGGTCCTGAATTCAAAACCTGATTCCAGCCCGTTCGTCTGAGACAGGCAGCTCACTGACCTGCTCCCGTTCTGCTTTCTGAGAAAGCAGAAAATGCTGCTAATTGTGGCTAAATTTGGATTTTATGGATGTCTCAAACACGGTGGGGGGGGGAGGGATGAGAAATAAAGAAATTTCTGTGCAGACAAATTGATTTTCAGAATTTGGGAAGGAATTGTGGTGATAAAGCCTGGAAACCACAGCTGTGAAAACACAGTGTTGGAAATGGGGTTCAGACACCAAAACAAACCACTTTTATATGTTTATATATATATTTTCTATACCAGGGTGCTCTCCACACACTAAACACATCCTTGTGTGTCACCCAAACACATGTAACAATTTTAACCACGTACACACTAAAAAAAAAGCTCCAGGAGACAAAATCCTTCATCCTTCTCCCATCCCCGTAATAAGCATCTTTCTACAGCTTTAACTTCCTTCAGAGCAGGTTTGGGATGCAACTTTTGGGGTTTTCTGTAGGGTTTTTTAGCCAAGAACATCTCCAGTGACACCCCTTACCTCGATGGCAGCTCTTTACACCCAGTTCTTGGGAAGAAGAGGGAAAATTGGGTTCCTGGCAATAACCCTGGGCATTGGTATCCTTCCCCCCTCGTCCCTGAGAAAGGACCAAGCCCCTCCTTGCTCAAATTCAGCTCTCCAGAACACAGCTCCAACACACTCCTTCCCTTTCCCCGTTCTTTCCATGGAGAACACCTTCGTCAGATGATGCTCCAGGGTGGCCAACATCAACCCCAAACCCCTTTTACGCCAGGGCAGCCACTGGCTCTGCAAAACATTGGCCATCTCCACGAGCTGCTCCACCTGGATTGGTTTCCTGGATCCATCCCCTGGGACCAGGGAGGTTTTTTTGGAAAAACGTGTGATTTTCAGCTACTACAAACTAACTTTGGAGGAAGGGGAGGACGTGGCCCGCCCTGCTGGCACCAACTTTATGTCCTACAGGCAGAAATTCTGCAGATACGGGTTATTAGGTGGTGTTCCACGACCCAGAGAAGGCACACACCCCATGCAGAGCATCTCTGTGGGCAGCAAGACCCCCAGATCAGCTTTCCCAGTGCCCACCCAAAGCTTTTCGGAGCCTTTATGAACATCTCTGCTGGGAATCTTGCTCCCTTCCACCCAAACAGTAGCTGCCCTTCCCCAGGTCTCCATCTCCTGTGATAACTCGGGATGAGAGACCATAAAGCTTTGGTGCATCCCTCCAGTTTTCCAGCTGTTTTCAACCACAGCTGGAGATCAATGGGAGAGGGGAGCAAGGGAAAACTGCTTAATGGGAGTGGCTTCATAGAATCCCAGAACCATTAAGCTTGGAAAAGACCTCTAAGATCATCAAGTCCAACCATTCCCCCAGGTCCACCACTAACCCATGTCCCTGAGTGCCACATCCCCACGTTTTTTTTCAGGAGCAAGATCTGTCTTTTCACGTAGAAAATGAGAAATTCTGCCTTTTTGCCGGGGGCTGGTGGTTCAAAAGTAATTGGAAGACGAGTCTTAATTAAACAGTTTGTCCAGGTCTGCAAAACCAATAACTCACAGCTTTCTGAACCACCAAACAGCAATTAGTGGGAGGACTCCTGATGTCCTGGCACATAACGAAGCATGACGGTACACAAATAAAATAGGAGCTGGAGAATTAATTACAGGCTAAACAAATTAATTACGGGTCCTCAATCAATGCCAACACAAACGTAACCTCTTCCTCCTCACACCTTGGGATGAAAATAGATCAACCCTGCAGCAAAGATTCCCTCCGCGTGTCTTTGACTCGAACCCCGCCTTGGAGCCGCCTCCCGGGGCTTGAACTCACCCCAAGTGCCCTCCTGGTTATAAAAACCCAGAGAGAACTGAAACCCTCTAAATGAAATTCCAGGAAAATCCAGGAAAATAATAATAATAATAACGTCAACAGATCCTCTGTGTGCAAGGAAAGGGTCTCAGGAACAAGAGGGAGCACAATCCCCGTCACTCCCTGCTCTGCAGACAGAGCAAGCGGCTGTTTTTCTGGAAGAAAAGGGGGAAAAAACCCCCAGTTACTCAGGAACTGAAGTTTGGAGGGTCAGAGCAAGCAGGTATATATTAAAAAAGGAGCAGAAGGACCAGAGAGCAACAGTTAAAGGGGCTCAGGTAAAGGGGCTGAGCATCCTCGAGCGAGGCTCCGAGGACACGGCACTTGTACGGCAAAGGGAAAAGCTTAAAGGAAAGTTTTGCATTAAATGGCTGAAAAGGGACCTGGAACAGCGAGCAAAACCCCTTTTGTTTACTGATTTCTTCCATTCTTGAGCAATTTTTGCATCATCTTTATAAATAAACAAGCTCATAGAAAAGTTTCCCTAAAGCCACTGGTGACTTTTTCATGGCTAAAATAACTCATCATTTCCTGAAGGTTGTTACCAGAGGCTCCAGCAAAGGCTGAGTCCAGCCTGTCCCTCCCCTCACTCAGCAAATGGTCAATAAAATGATGGTAAAATGCTCCAAAAAAGCCTTAATTCTTCACACACTTCAGTCTGTTTTTAATCAGTGGCTCTCACAAATCTGTATATTCAGAGTAGAACCATTTCATTGCATTTTATTGTAAAACAACCACAGTGCCACTGCTTATTTGAAGATCTGATTTGATGTGATTCAAACCAGATCTTGCAAATTAAATGCTCTCGGGTTTGAATGGTCAAGGCCCAGCCAACACTGATCATTTTTTAAGCTGCTTGAGAGTGGAAAGTGCAGCTGAAAAGCCTCGGGAGCTGCCTCCACTGGCAGCTTGGCACCGTTTTCCTGCCAAAATGCTGCTTTGCACCATCCCACCACTGTCTGCACCAGCTCAGGGACCCACCACCGAGGGGCCAGGAGCAGGAAGGCAGAAATTACGTGTCCAATCCCAGTGGCTTTTGGCCACCAGCAGGTTTACAGCCAACACTCTGAATATAAAGGAAAGGCGTTATTTCTTACCGACAGCAGGGAACGGCACAAACCTCTGGATCAGGAGACGAGTCGCCGGTGTAAACTTGTTTGCTCTCTGAATCAGAACATTAAGGCCCACCTTGGAACGGCAAAAAAACCAAACAAACCAGAGATGCAGAGGCAGTTAATTACAAGGAGCAGGGCAGATGTCACAGCTTGCAGACACTTTGGGGTCTCACCCCACACAGAAGCGTTTGAGAACTAAACCCCACACACGCTGCAGGGTTTCGCTGTGTTGGGTTCAACCCTTTATCCAACGAAGGGTTAAATCCAACTGCTGAGCTTAAATGAAGGGTTGATCCCGACTGTTTGGCTTACAGAGAGGCTTGAACCCAACTGTAGGGGGCTTAAATGAAGGGTTGAACCCAAGTGTCAGGTTTATACGAAGGGCTGAACCCAAGTGTTGGGTTTATACGTACTCTTGAACTCAGCTGTTGGATTGAACCCAACCATTGGGTTTAAACTAAGGATTGAACCCAACCACTGGGTTTAAATTAAGGATTGGACCCAACCATTGGGTTTAAAGTAAGGATTGAACCCCAAATGTTTGGTTTACATGAAAAGTTGAACCCAACCGTTGGGTTTGTATGAAGTTTTGAACGCAAATGTTGGGTTTATAGGAAGGGCTGAACCCAAGTGTTGGGTTTAAATAAAGGGTTGAACCCAAGTGTTGGGTTTATATGAATTGTTGAACCCAATTGTTGGATTGAACCAACCACTGGGTTTAAATTAAGAATTGGACCCAACCATTGGGTTTAAATGAAGAATTGAACCCAACCATTGTGTTTAAACCCTTTCCAGCTAAAAGACGAGCGAGAAACCACTGAACACCTTTCAGTCCTTCTGGAAATCCCTTAGCTCCAATTTTAACCAGTTCACCAGCACTTCCCACATCCAGCACGAAATCCTTGGTGCTGGGAATCCTCACCTGGCTGGGGAAAAGCCAAATATCAGTGGTGGTGGTGGCCCAACACAGTTAATTCCTACTCCAGGGTCTGTGCAAACTACACCACCCTACTCCAGTAAAAACCTTTGGGCTATAAAGTTTATTATAACCACGGATCAGTTTTTGTTGCCTCCTCCAACACTTGATTAATCCTCTCCATAGTTTTTCATGGATCTAAGTAATTCAGATGTTAATATAAATAGCAGCGCTGCTGCCTCATAAGCTTCAGGTTGATAACAGTGATAGTTTGGAGAGTCACCATCAAAATTGTTTTCAAGCAGAAATGGGGTTAAAAATTAAACAAACTTGTCCATGGGGAATGACTTCTGTCTTCAAATTACTTAAAATTACTCTCCCTCACAGTATTTGCTCTTTTTCATCCAAAAAAAAACCAAACCCAAACCCCAAAGGCACGAATGAAACCCAACAGCCCCAAGACGGGAATTTTCGGCAGGAAATGTGAGTCTTCAGTAACGTGTGGCCAAAGAGTTTTCAGCCAAAAACGCAGTAAAATTTAAAAAAAAAAAAAAAAAAAATTCAGCCAAAGCCAAAAAGCTGCCAGAAAATAGTGACTTTGGGGGTTTTAAGACGAAAAGCAAAGCAGGGGAGAACATATTTTGTGAGCTGCTACATTATACATGAATCCGCAGCGCATCCCAACTTTTTGGAGGCTGAGAGGAAGATGTTGAGAAGAACAACTGCTGGGTAAGCCCTGCATAAGTGAAGTGCTGGTTTTCAAACCCTCTGAAGTATTTCCAGAGCCTTTCTCCAAGGCTTTCACCACAACCCCAAGCAGGAACCCTTCCTCTTGTCCTCGGCCCACACAACTCTAATGCTGAGCCCAAGAGAGTCGTGGTGGGGCTTGTTAGTCTGGGCAACAATGAGGGCTTTGTCTTGATCTTCTCTCCCCCTCAAAAATGACTGAATTAATTTTTTCCTACATTTTCCAAGTGCTGGGATGTGCATTTTCAAAATCTCAATGCTTCCAGGAACGGTAAAGCAGCCTGAGATGTGTGGTTTGAAGAATAAGATGTTTTTAAGCTTGGCTTTGCTGCCCTTGCCCCTTGGATTTGGGTATTTACAGCCTGGATATGGTTCATCGGCCTTGATGACGAATTTTGTTGGGTTTGCAGCCTCCTCTTGTAGGTTTGATGGAGGGATTTGGCCACAAAGTGAAAGAGCAGCAGCTTTTGAAAGAGCAAAGATGAGTCTGGGAGAGGCACCGCTGTGAGACCACCGCTAATAAAAGCATTTTACTTTCAGATTCAATTGGATGAAGTCGCTTCCCCACTTACAGCAACCACCCTGCTGGGAACATGAAATTAAATGTTGCTATAGATTTAAATCCAATCTCCCAAATTCCCAACACAAGGACTAGACAGAGGGAACTAATGAGGGTTTGTTTTCTACAGTTTGGAAATTGCTTTAGCCAATCTGTGAACTCTTTCCCGCAGGTCAGGAAGTGGGATGAGGGTAAACAGGTCAAGGAGAGCACCTGAAAATGAGCAGGGACTCCTCAACCTCAGTCCCTCATAAGGGAAAGGGCCGTTAGCAAGCAGAGGTTAATGAGTTTAATTACATGGGGCTGCCAAAGAACACTGTTGAGGCAAATTCATCACTAAAAATCAACTGCAGGATTATTATTGTGATCCTCAACCTTCCTACAGCCTGTCACCGCTCTGGGGTCCACAGCACTGGTGCTCTGCAAACATGGATCACAGAGTCCAGGGGGATTCATCCCACCTAACGTGGCAGAATCACAGAATCATTTGGGTTGGAAAAGCCCTCTGAGATCATCGAGTCCAACCATTCTCCAGCACTGCCAAGGCCACCACTGACCCACATCCCCAAGTGCCACATCCACATGGCTTTTAAATCCCTTCAGGAATGGTGACTCCATCACTGCCCTGGGCAGCCGGTGCTTGACAACCCTTTTGGTGAGGGAATTCTTCCTAAAATCCAATCTAAACCTCTCCTGGTGCAACTTTAGGCTGCTTCCTGTTATCCTATGGGCTCCCTTTGCAGCTCAGCACAGAGAAATGAGCTTTTTGAAGGGTTTTCATTCTTCTCCTACTGGTTTCAGTGTAGTACTGGTTTGGGATACTCATATAATCATGGAATTGGATTGGAAGGGACCTTAAAGATCATCCAGATCTGCCATGGGATACCTTCCACAAGACCAGATTTCTCCAAGCCCCATCCAGCCTGGCCTCAGACACTTCCAGGGATGGGGAGTCATCCACACTGTGACCTGGATCAGAGGACAAAACCAGCTTTTTCAAATTGCCCGGTTTGTTGAGGTTTCTTCCTGCAGAGCACTTCCTTGATCTGGCTGATGGAGCATCCCAAAAATCCAGGGGAAGCTGGACGCAGGGATACATTACACAACAGTTCCTAAAATCCCGCAACACGAAACCGGGACTAAACACTGTCAACGGGAGAGAAACCTTCCTCAGGGCTCTGCTGTGCCTCTGGCACCACTCGGCCTTTCCTTCCTCCCTCTTCCTGAAGAATTCCTGCTATTTATTTTGCCACCAGCTTTGTTTTCAGCATCAACAACATTATCTCAGCAGAAGGACAATGTCTGCGATGCCGCCGCACCTTGAAACCGGTACCGCCAAATACCATCACAGAGAACCAACATTTCTGCTTCCTTTTCTTTTCCTTCCTGTCTCAAAAACTTCCCACCTCACGTCCACCATGACGCAAGCTTTAAATCAGGAATGTCATAAAAAAATCCCTGATTTTCCCCTCCCCCTTTTATTAAGATTTTTGAAGCCCGAGAGATGGTTTCTCAATGCCTGAAGTTGGCAACGACCAAACCATTTGCTAAAGGTCTAACCCTGCACCTCTTAAAGCAGTTCTAGTGCAGTAAATACATTTAAAAAGCCCAAGAAGTTATTTCACTTAATTTTGAGAGGGAATTTTTATAAAATATAGGAATATTAAGAGTCAGGGAGCAAGGTGGACAGTGCTTGGTAGGTGACACCACTGAAGTGTCACTGAGCAGCTCTCCAGACTTTGTTAACTGTGCTGGGGAAATCACCACTGATTTTAGGGATTCAGCTTTGGGACAACCCTGACCATTGCAGTTGGAGCTGGCTGCTCCAAGTGACCTAGGAAGTCCACTTGGAAGGAGGGATTGGCTCCAAAAAAAGAGCTTATCCTTCATCCCTCCAATCACCAGATTGCTGGATTTGAACACTAATTGCATCTGATGAGTCCCAAACAGCCAAGCTGAAGAAAAGAGCATTAGGAGAAGGAAGGAAAAAACTCATTCATTAGGGCTGGGAGGTGAAGAGGCTGGGAGAGATGGAAAACTGGGCTGTTTCCCAACTGGAGCTTTACCAAGTCAAGGAGAACAGAATGGAGGAGTCTAAGGGAAGGGAAAAGCAATAAGGATCCGTGTGGAGAAGGAAGTTAGAGAGGAGCAAGAGTGTGGAAAGGAGGGAGTGTCACACCCAAGATGACTGGAAGAAGGGATGACCACAGCAATTCCCAAGTGGATTTTTCCATGGAAAAAATTGGTATAGTCTCGAGAAAGAAGCAAGATTGCAGGACAGGTAGGAGCAGGAAAACAGGAGATCCATGCTGATAATGGGACAAACTTGGTTTGGAAGATGCTGGAGAGAGGAGGACGGTGGAATCCATGCCCAAAACAAGAGGTTGTTGCCTCAATATCAAGTTTTCCGTGCACCTGGGCCCTGGGCCACACCTGGGTGTTGTGGGGCTGGGCAGGGGCAGAAGGAAACGGCATCGATGGGAATAAATTTGCTGGAAACAAAGAAACACCAATGAACAAGGGAGAAAATGCTGCGGAGAAGCACATGGAGCTGGGAAGGCAGCACTCAAAGAATCACAGAGTGGTTTGGGTTGGAGGGGACCTCAAGGATCATCTCATTCCACCCCCTGCCATGGGCAGGGACACCTTCCACTAGCCCAGGCTGCTCCAAGCCCCGTCCAAACTGGCCTCGGACACTTCCAGGGATGGGGCTGGCAAGGACCTGGTGGTTGCCATGTACTCCTAAATCCAGAGGCAGGATGGGAAGTGGCTGCTACAGCTCCAGTGATTTATGGGATCAGTGGAGGAATTTCCAGGCTGGGTTTCCAGTCTGAATGATCCAACCACTCTCTTGTGGTGTCCGAACATGGCATCTGTGAATCCATAAGAGAAGAGGAGCAGGAACAGGAGATTTTTGATCCAGATTTCAGAGCCAGGCCCTGCTTCATTTAAAAGCAGCAAGCAGGAGTTTATCACCCCAACCCGCCGTGATTTTCCTCCTGCCCTTGGCTGCCCAGCTCACGTCTGTGGAGGTTGCAGGCCATGCTCCATCCTCTCCCATCCCTCCCCCGGCTTTGCACCCGCTTCCTCCGGCTTCCAAATGTTCCGTGCCTGCCCTAAGCGAGGGACAGTCCTGAGGGCAGTGGGTGGCCTCCTGCGCTGTCTCACAGGCTGATTACGGGCCTCACACCACATTCACAGCCTGTCAATGCAGCCTCACAGACAATTATCGGGAAGAAGGAGCTGGGATTAGAAAAATCCACAGGGGCACCTCCACCTACGGAGGAGAGCGAAAAATGGTGTGTGTTTGCGTGTGAGTTCAGTGTGCAGAGGGAGCAGGGAAGGAGGAACAGGCCATGGACAGGGGAACTGATGGCACAGGAGCTGACCTGGAGCAGGGATGCCCTCCCTGCCACGCCGAACTGGTCCAACAGCTCCTGTCCCGCCTCACATGCGGAAAAAAAAACCCAAAAAGATCCTGTTCTTCTATTGCTCATTAATTTTATATGTGTAATGAACCAGCCCAACCCTAATTTAATTAAAGGTCTTTGATTCTCCTCCTGGCTTTGGTCAGAGACCCTCAGGCATCACCTGGATGTGACTCTAGGGGATGGTCCTATGCAGGGCCAAGAGCTGGACTCGAAGATCCTTGTGGATCCCTTCCAACTCTGCATATCCTGGAATTCTGGATTAAAGCTGAGCTGTGGGAGTCAGGGCTCCAAGGGCAGGTAATGCCAAAGCCAACTGTGACCCAACCATTACAACAATGAATATTATTTTCCAGAGATAATCCTGGGCTTGAGGAGTCTTCACCTCTCAGCTTCCTTAGGAGAAGAGAAACAAGATATTTTGGCTGAAATCCTATGTGGTTGTGAATGTCTTGGGTTGTAAGGGATGTTTTCCAGCGAAACCGTTTAGATTTTTCAAAATGCTAATTTTTTTTTAGCGGGGGGAGAAATCCAGCTTGTTTAAAAATATCCTTTTTGCCACGTCCATCTGTCCAGAAGTGCCCTCTGTGTTAATCTGATTTCTCAGACCCACGCTGGGGCTTTGCTGATTAGAATCCTACACAACTTTTTGTGCCTGACACACCTAAATATAAAATTTTGGAGTTCTAAACCTCCCCTGGAGCAACTTGAGGCCGTTCCCTCTCCTCCTGTCCCTTGTTCCCTGGGAGCAGAGCCCGACCCCCCCGGCTCCCCCCTCCTGTCAGGGACTTGCAGAGCCACAAGGTCCCCCCTGAGCCTCCTTTTCTCCAGGCTGAGCCCCCCCAGCTCCCTCAGCTGCTCCTGCTGCTCCAGACACAGGACACCTCAGCAAACCAGACCAGGAATCTAAAACTGCCCTGTTTTTCTCCAGTTTTCACCTAGTTTGGTTTTACAGAAATTCAAGTTTAACTCCATAAACTTTCAGTTTGTGAAAGCACTGGGTGTGCCCCCTGCGGTAAGCCAGAGCATCAGTAAATCCCACTGGCATCACTTCCCCACCACCACTGGCTTGTCCAGAGTCAGGATTTAGGATCAGGAAGCAAGGAGGCACATCTAAAATGAAAAGACATGGGTCTACCTGTGCAGAGATGCTTTAAACACCCTCCTGTCCAACCAGCAGTGACTCCAAGGTGAGTCATTAGACCAAAGTTGTTAATGGCATTAAACACCTCATTTTTTAAGCCAAGGTTACCCAGTAATGTAAGGCAAAAGGAAACATCCAAGTGCTGAGCGTTTGGATTTTAAGTGCAGAGATCAATCCAAATCATCCAGCCTGGCTGGCAGTCATGGTTACTGACACTTCATCTCTCTCTCTCTTACACAAAAGAAGACAAAACACCTACTTTTGTCAGAATTTAGCTCAGGTTGCTAAGTGAGAACAACATATTTATTTGTCTCTGTGCTGACAAGACCACAAATCCCAAACTTGTACTTAATAAAAACACTGTTAGAAGTTACAAACCCTGGTGTGTTTGAAAGGGGAAGGAGGGAGCTTGGGAACTGGGGCATCCCTCCACATCAGAGGTGTCTGATCTCACACGCGTGGTTTTTCCTTCCCCTTTCACTGGGGGAGAACTCAAGCCCTGCCCAAAGGGGAATCTCAGAATATCCTGAGCTGGAAGAGACCCACCAGGATCATCCAGCCCAACCCTCAGCCCTGCACAGGCCCGTCCCCAAGAGTCCCCCCCTGTGCCCCAGAGGACCATCCAAACCCTCCTGGAGCTCTGGCAGCCTTGGGGCTGTGCCCACTGCCCTGGGGAGCCTGGGCAGTGCCCAACCACCCTCTGGGGGAAGAACCTTCTCCTGAGATCCAACCTAAACCTTGGCTGTCACACACCTTTATAAATAAAACACACTCTGTGTCCCTGCCAGGCTTCCCACAGACTAATTAGAGCCCATCCTGTCATCAGGAAAGCCCAATGCCAGCAGCATGGATGCACGTGGCACCTCCAGGGTACGTGGAGTGGACAAACAGACGGACAAGGAGGTGACACCTGAGCACGGAGCTGAGCAACAGCACGCGGCTCGTGGGGAGATGTGGAAACGTGGCCAAATGGGGCTGGCAGGAGAGAGGAGACCCCTCAGAGAGCTGGCACAAGGTCTGCAGTATCACAAGGAGCAAGGTTTGGAGCTGCTCTTGGCAGAAGTTGAAGCCACGATCGTGGAAAGTGAAAAACTGAGGGACAAAGATCTGATTGCAAGACAACGGCAGTGACGGCACCGCTGTGAGGGGCTTCGAGGAACCCAAGGACTCACCCCCACGGGCTCCAGGTGAGACAACCCCGGGGTCAACACCACCAGTCACCAAGCTGAAGGTCTGAGCACCAGAGGCAACCCAGAGACCAGCGAGTGGCTGCTCACAGCCCTTGTCTGGACCTGATTTAATTTGCAGGTGTTTAATCCCAGCCCCAAGAGTCCCTTTGGACCTCAGACTGAAGTTGAGTCCAAGGCTGTGGTACTGAAGAGCTGAGTCAGAACCAAAAGGGATCAGCAATGACACAGAAAATGGAGTTTGGATCTGAAATCAAGAATCAGAGAACCCTAAAATGGTTTGGGTTGGAAGGGACCTTCAAGATCACCCAGTTCCACCCCCTGCCATGGGCAGGGACATCTTCCACTAGCCCAGGGTGCTCCAAGCCTGGCTTTGAACACTTCCAGAGATGGGACAGCCACAACTTCTCTGAGCAGAAGAAACCTATTTTTATATATATATAAATAATAATAATAATTATACATATAAAATTATAATATTTAAAAAGCAGTCATTACCAATAAAATTGGCTTTCTGTAGCTTTCTTAACCTTTTAAAAGTGGGAAAAAAATAGCAGAGTAAGAGAGTGTGTGTGTGTGTGTGTGTGTGTGTGTGTGTGTGACCTGGAAAGAGTTTCTGCCTAATTACAAACCCTCTGACCTGCACAGCTCTTGGCACTGGAATATTTGGGGAACAGAAAAAAAAATCCCAAACATTTAAAACACGCTTGGTCTTTCTCAAGTCTTTTTACTCCTCTCTGCCTTTGTTTGCCTCGTTTAGGAAAACCAGCTGGTATTAATTGAGCTTCATCCACCACCATCAGGAACAGCAGCCAGATCTGAGAAAATAACGCCTAATCACAGGAATCCACTCGATTGTTTGGGAAAAAAAAAATAACAATTATCGCTCAGAACAGCGGTGAAACAGGAGCTGTCAAAGGTAAAGGCAGGAAAGAGGCTGGTGTTGGAAGAATGGGATAAAAATAAACTACAATCACAGAAGGAGAACCAGAAATTTCAGAGGTTGACCAGAGAAGCTGTGGCTGCTCCATCCCTGGAAGTATCCAAGGCCAGGTTGGACGGGGCTTGGAGCAACCTGGGATAGTGCAAGGTGTCCCTGCCCATGGCAGGGGGCTGGAATTGGATGATCTTTGGGATCCTTCCAACCCAAACATCTTTTCCAGCCTTACTTCAAGTGATTCCCTTCACCTGAGAAGGAATAAAATTCCAGACCTGGCAGAGCCGTCCTTGCATGAAGCTCTGTGTCAATCAGGTTGGGATGGGAGTAGGTGGAAAGAAAAGGGAATACTGGGGGGAAAATACTGAAAAATATCAAATAAAAGAATATTGATTCCTCCTCAAACTCATCCTGAAGGGCTGGAAATCAGCAGTTGTGGATGTAGCACCAGATCTGAGGGAGTAGCATCGCCTCTTTCCAACAGTGATTTTTCTCTGTCTAAAACAGAAAGAAAATCAGGATATTCCCAAAGATTTCCTAAGATTTCTCCAATTGCACGACACATTAAGCCAGAAAATCTCCTCACTGAATAAGCAATTTGCTTGTCCCTCTTGTAAAAGGCACGGAGGGTGAGGGCGAGGGGAAGCACAACCCCCAGTCAGCTGCTCTGTCCCTTCCCGAGCCTTCTCCCGCGTCGTTTGCCAACTGCAAACGTGGAAGGGGCTCACTTTAATTAATCCTGGCTCTCCACAGCCCACGGGAGGTTCCCACTGGGAGCTGATTTGTTGCTAACTGACAGCAGAGACCAGTTAATGAGGGCTGAGGACACCACGTAATGAACCTCAGGGCTATTTATTATTTGTCACCGTTGTTTACAAAAAAACCCAAACTCGGCGCTTGAGGAGATGCCGGTTATTAATCCAGGTATTTACAACGTAAAAATCCCTCCCTGCTCTGCAGGGTTTTCTCCACGTTGGGAAGTGAGCAGGGATTAAGTGCTGCGAGGGATGAGGAGGACACAACTTATTCCACAGTAACGCAGGCATCAGGAGTGTCCCCAGGGGCTCGGCTACGGGGACATCAGCGCACAGAGACTTCACTGTCACACCCCCATGTGCCACAGCCTGCTCCACTTGCATCTTCTTCCAACACCAGGAAGGAGAAAGCACCTGTGGAGGCTCCTGCCTTCCATGCTCTACTGGGAAGAAGACCTCCTTCCAACATCAGGAAGATGAAGAAGCCATGAAGGCTTTTGCCCTTCTCCACCCCGCAACTACATCCACGGATCTGTGCAAAGCTCCTGCCTCCCTGTAACAATATTCTGACCCTCAGAGCGCCACAGCTACGAGTCACTGCTATTCCAGAGCTCTTCACACGCACCAAGGGTATCCCAGTGGATCTGGTGGGGCCGTGGTGGCACTTACAAGAAGGCAGAAAGACGCCCTGGCAGGAGGATTTCCCCTTGCACGAGGCTGCGATGCTGTAATTTTATTATCTACAAGTCTCAGGGGAGCTTCTCCCGCTGCTTTTCCCACGAGTTTCTCACAGCACCGCTGATGGTCCCTCCTGCACTTTAAACCTGTTGTTCTGCTTCAGTTCCTTTGCAGGATCCGAGCCGTCCTTGGAGGAACCAAAGATCTCCAAGACCTGCACCAGCTGTCCCAACACGGACACCTCCCAAGTGGTTTCCTTACCAAAGCTCCTCAGGGTGCCAAAACTCTGCCAACATCACTCCTCCGGGTCTCCTGCCCCTCTAATCTGCCCCTGTTGCCGAAATGGAGAGGAGCATCAGTGCCAACGATGTGGAATTTTCATCACTGGAGCCGTGCTGGGGGTTGGAAGGCAGCTTGTGAGTGGCAGCAGCACATCAAAGCCGGAGAACTTCACTTTAGTAATTCACAAGATGGGAAAAATGCTGAACTAAGGACTGAGGAGGACAGTCAAGCTCTCCCATGGAAGCTGTGGATGGAAAATAGCTGCTAACTGAAGCGTTGAGGTTGGTGGGATGGGGATTTGGATTATACTTCAGCTGGAAAAGCGTGGATTGGTGTAGGAACAGCTCCATGGGGTTACGAAGTGTGGGAGCTCACACCGACGCCGGGCTGGGCTGGGCAGGGTTAATTCTGCAGTGAAGGGGTAACAGGGGGGATACAGAGCAGGCCAAGCCAGAAACATGGAAAATTATCCAGCAGATGTGCATCCAACAAAATGGACAGTTCCCCCTCAAAACCTCAAGGCACTTCAACAACTCTGCAAAGTTGTCTGGCAGCTGCACAAGAAGCAAAATCAAACTTTCTGTGGCTTAAGAAAAAGGAAAAAATCTTGGCCTGGGGGGAAAAAATGTAATTTTTTGGTATTTGCTGTGGGATCCTTAATGTTCCAGCAGGAAAGGTACAGCCATTTACTTCAGAGGCTCATTTGAAAACCTGATGTAAGAAATAACTTCCATGAGTTGCTCCTGAGCAATGTCCTTGTCCCTTTGGGAATGAGCTGACCCTGCTACCAAAGCCAACTTGTGCTATGGGGAAATAGAAGTGTTAAAAGTCACAAGACAATGATTTTAGTGATGTCAAAAGCTCCTCTCCTACAGGTTACTTCAGATATGACTTCAGAGGAAGCCATGGAGCTGCTCCAAGGGCTGGAGCCCCTCTGCTTGGGAGCCAGGCTGGGAGAGCTGGGGGGGTTCACCTGGAGAAGAGAAGGCTCCAGGGAGAGCTGAGAGCCCCTTGCAGGGCCTAAAGGGGCTCCAGGAGAGCTGGAGAGGGACTGGGGACAAGGGATGGAGGGACAGGACACAGGGAATGGCTTACCACTGCCAGAGGGCAGGGATAGATGGGATATTGGGAAGGAATTCCTGGCTGCGAGTGTGGTGAGACCCTGGCCCAGGTTGCCCAGAGAAGCTGTGGCTGGCCCTGGATCCCTGGAAGTGTCCAAGGCCAGGTTGGAGCAACCTGGGCTAGTGGAAGGTGGCCCTGCCCATGGCAGGGGGTGAGACTGGATGATCTTTAAGGTCCCTTCCAACTCAAACCAGTCCATGATTCCATAGTAAGATCTGAGCACCGTTTCCAGCTTGAAAAACGTCCACAGGTGAAAGATGCAATTCCGAGCACTGTGGATGGAGCTGCCAACCCCCCAGGGGAACATCTCCATAGTCCTGCCTCTCTTCAGCACCTCAGCTGCCACACCACCACCCTGCAGCCTCAAAGTGTCCATTTTAATTTGGAATAGGCAAATTCACCCCCAGTTAATGGATAATGCGATAATTTGAGTTCAAGGAGCAGCAAAGCCACGGCGCAGGGAGTTCTGGAAGCGCTTAGAAGTCTCCCTCTGGGGAGAAGCTTTGGCATGCATGGACAGGCACAGCTCAGGGTTACAAGATTTCTGGTTATGAACACTGAATTCTGTCAATTAAAAGACAAAACATGCTTGGCAACCCAAACAAACATCTCCAAAGCACCGCGGCGCCGCCGTAAGTCACGGAATAAAAGAGATATAAAGCGTTACCCACTGCTATTGAGACAGCACTTATGACAGCTCCCAAGTAGCCCTGGATGAACTTGGATGTCGGAGAAGGCTTTGGAAAGAAAAAACAAAACATATTTTCAATAAACAAACTTCTGGTCATTAAAATGTAACCAAGTTTTTCGTGGGGTTTGTTGTTTGTTTTTTGTTTGTTTGTTTGTTTTGGTTTTATTTGTTTTAAAGCACAGACAGGTTGAATTTTGTCATATTGTTCTGTGACACACGGTCTGTCAGCAAGCAGAGGCAAAAGCGAGGGAAATCGTGGCCTCATGAGCGAGGTTAAAGGGAATGGAAAATTAATTGGCATCAGAAAAATATAATAATAGCAGCTCAAAGGAAGGATGGGAATGAAATTCAGCAAATGGTACCAAATTAGCATTTTTACCCTCTAGTGCTGAACCCCAAACTCGCCACGTTAAATATTTTGTCTTTGAAATGTTATCTCAATGAGCTGGATGGTTTCCAGCTCGGCTTCCCACATCCTGACACGGGATGAATGAAGGCTAAGGAGAAGGAGGAGAGCGGGAGCAGCCCCACCACTTCCTGGCAGCACAGATGAAGTCCTTGGGAGCTCACGGAGACACCTTCTCCTGCCCAGAAACCCTGACTCCACTTAGCTTTGTGCTCATTTGCATACCAATCAAACCATTCCAGCCCAGGCTGAACCGTGAAATGGCTGAGCTCAAAGGCACCGAGCATCACTTCCGAGCCTCGAGCGACACCGAGACCCTCGTGCCACTTCCAGCTGGGGGTTCAACTGGGAGCCTACACAGGAGAATGGCCAAGCTATAAATTCCTCGCGGAGTTTCCATTAACAGGGAAGAGACAGGACTTCTGTTTCCGTGTCAAAACAGCCCCTGACGCGCCACATATGTTGGGTCTCCTCACCTTTGTCGCGTTGCGGTTTGCATAGTTGACGCAGGCGTTGTGGCTCTGATTCAACCACTACAGAGGAGAAAAAAGGAGAGACAGGCATCAGCAGGACTTCAGGAAAATAAATGGATCTACGAATGTGGGAGTTCTAGGGGAAAATTCATCTCCCTTCAGGCCCGCTCGCAACCTGGTGCCTCATCTCGAGGGTTTGGGGATGGTCTGCGTGTGGTTTAATGGCCTTCAGAGTGAGGGGCAGGAATCTCTCAGTGCCCAGAGGGCAGTTCTGATTCCCTGGAATGTTGATGTGCAACTCCTCTCCTGGCCCAATCCGCCTCCACACGACGCCTCAGTGCTATTGGTCTTTATTTTCATGGAATCACAGAATCACAGAATCACTTGGGTTGGAAAAAACCTCCGGGATCATCAAATCCACCCTGTGCCTGATCCCCACCTTGTCCCCCAGCCCAAAGCACTGAGTGCCATGGCCAGTCCTTCCCTGGACACCTCCAGGATTGGGGACTCTACTGCCTCCCTGGGCAGCCCATTCCAATGTCTAATCACCCCTTCTGTGAAGAAATTCTCCCTGATATCCAAGCATCAAATCCATCCTGTTGTTATGAGGTAGCAGGAAGCCCAGCAGCCGTTTCATCAGCCGCTTATTAAGCTCCAAGTTTCCCAAACAGAGGCTTCAGCTGAGGAACAGGAGATGAGCAGATGTACCAGCTTATGGATACAGATGGCACTAAAGTGGCACTGGAACAGGGAAGCTGTGGCTGCCTCAACCCTGGAAGTGTCTCAGGCCAGGCTGGAGCAACCTGGGCTAGTGGAAGGTGTCCCTGCCCATGGCAGGGGGTGGAACGAGATGGTCTTTAAGCTCCCTTCCAACCCAAACCACATGGGACAACCTCCAGCTAAACCCACCAGACCACAAGTTACTGGCACATTCCGATGGATTCTTGGCTCTGCCATGCTTTTAACACACCAGGCAGATCCCACTCCCATTTGATGTTCCTTAACTGCATGACTCCCTATCGTCGCTCACACTGCAGACAATGAGAAGACACTCACCACTGAAAATAAGTCCGAAAATAACTTGTTCCCTCGTCTCAGTGAGTGCTGAAATCGCACTGAAGTGGCGTGTTTACTATGGATATAACTCATTCACGTGCACACCTCCTCCCCGTACTCCTAATTCCCAGAATTTTAGTGGGAAATTACACCAACACCTCCCTACACACAGACTATTTTTTCCCAGAGCTCCTGTAGCAAACTGAATGCAGAGGTCCTTGGCTTTGCAATGCGCAGCTATTCCTAAAATTCCCATCATCCCTAGCCCTGCACAGATATTGCACTTCCAAGGGGAATTCACCAGGCAAGATCCAAACTACGTGACAGGGTGTCCTCAAATCAGCAGATGTGTCAAAATTTTCTTTCTGTTTACATTTACACCTGTACAAAACAGGTTCAAAAAGCGGATTTTAAAATTTTTGGACCATTCTGCCTCTTCCTTTGTGATGGCAAAAGTAGCTGTGGGATAAAATGGACCCAAGAGTTGGTTTATAGTCCCTTCCAGACCTGCCAAACCCTTCCCTAATCATATCCAGCCACGTCCTCTCCCTAAACCACGACCAGAGCAGAACAGCCATGTGCAGCAGTTTGTCCTCCAGGCAAAATTCCACTTTCCTCTCCCCCACACTCCCCACCCATCCCAGCAGGCGTTACCTGCCAAAACACAGTGGATGCCAGCGTCTGGTTGGGCAAGAGGAGACCAACAACCTGCAAGAGAAGAGATTTTTCCCGTTAGTAAATGCTCTTTTGGTTTGCTCTCAGTGCTCTCCCAGGCATGCCAACAAGCCAAGCTTACTTCTAAGCTTGAATAAATTATCTTCATTTATGGCTTTATTTAATTTTAGGTATTGAACTTCCCATCAGCCTCCTGCCTCTCAGATTTCCAGTGGTGAAACCGGGTGACGTAGCTGCCCATGAAAGCTGTGCACCTTTAATTACTGCTTGTAATACACCTTGAAAATACTCTGGCAGCAGAGAACAGGCCATTAAAACACAACCAATTCCTTAATCCAGGTATTTCTGGAGGAAAACACAAACATTGCCTGAAGGCAAGAGTTCAAAGTTGTCACTACTGGCAGCGAACAGGGGGGTTTCCGATTTTCCTTTGGCACATTCCCTGTTTGAAGCACAAGAAAGAAATCCCATTTGAACATCTGAGGACAGGAACGCCACCTGGAAGCACATGTGCTCCTGTTTGGGAGCCTGGATTTTGTTTTAAGAGCCTTATTGATGTGTCAGACCCTGAGCTGTGAAAACTCCTGCCTGGGTTACGGGCTCGGGGCGACGATCATCGTCTCCCAGAGGCTTCCAGCAGCTTCTCCCAGCACATCTGGCCAGATGTTCCCTGCTGCTGCCTGAACTGAGACGCCACAGGCTTTGCAAGGTCACCCACCTGAGGTCACAAGAGTGTATTTTTCCTGTAAAAGTCCTGAGAACATCCTTGGGGCGTGTCTCACTCCACCACGTGGACACACCCTCCGCAATTCTCCATATCTCTGACACACAAACTGCCTTGTTTTAATGGCAGTTTTTCCTGCTTTGTGGCATTTTTTTTCCTGCTTCGCGGCCATTTTTTCCCCCTATTTTATGGCAATTTTTCCTTCCAGAGTATGAGAAGTTGAAGTTGAGGAAAGGGATGCAAAGCAAGGGGACTCCCAATGATAAACTGCACAAACACAGACAGGACGACGAGTTCTTGGGTAAGAGACAGGTAAGATGAGACACCTCCTAACACCACTGTCATTTTACCCCCTCCTGTGCCTTAAATGTCTGCTATTTTCTCAAGAAGACTGTTGCAAAATCACAAGGAGTATAAAGACTGAACAACTCCTTTTAATTCCAAACACATTTATTTTCAGGACACTCACGTCTCCGAGGCGTCTGGGCAAGAAGGCTGTGAGCTCATCCCCACCCTCAGACCATCTTCTCCACCATTTCCTTTCACTCTACTCCTAAAAAAAACTGCAAGAAAACTTCCCTGTCGGCGCCCTGAGAGCAAGGCTGAGCTCGGGCACCTCTGCAGCAGCATCAGTTGAAGAGGAGGCAACTTCAACCCTCCAGGAGGGAGAAATACCAACGAACAAAAGGGTAACGGGGTTGGGCGGCCTGATTTCGTTTGCATCTTTCCTTTCTCCTCCTCCTCGTCCTCCTCCTCCAGCTTTTCCTCCTACAGCCTTTGGTGAAGTTGCAGCTACTTTTTTGTGCGTTGGCCGAGCGCCAACCTGTGCAAGTTACACTAATTTACCGCTTCCATTCAGCGCCCAGAGCTCATCATTAATTACGCCGTCGCCGCTCGCAGCCAAACGAATTCAACAGGCGAGGAACCTCCTTCACCCCCAGGAGTGACTTTCCCCCTAAAGCCAGCGGGATAATGAGGCTCCGGAGGAGCGGGAAGACGCCAAGGCAGGGACTCACATTGTCAGCTGAAGGCTGAGAGCCGAGGGGGGGGAAAAAGGAAAAAAAAAGGGATTAAAAAAAAAAAAATACAGGGAGGAAAATAAATAAATAAAAAAGAGCACCCAAAATCTGTATGACTGAAAGAGGCACGTTTAAATGCAAACTCTCCATATGTGCAAGAGTCTGTCAAGAAATGTACAATTTCACTTTTAATTACTGTCAGGGGAAAAAATAACTAAGAAGGAAAACAAAATACAGGGGGGAAAAAAAAAAAAAAGGTTTTAAACACCAGAGAAGTATCGGAGACAAAATTTAATTAGTGATCAGGTGTGAGTGTCCCTTTATGGCCCCAAGCCAGGGCTAAAGCCACTGCTTGGACATCTGTCCAAGCTCTTCTATTCCAAATCCCAAAGCCGAGAGTCATCTCTACCCTAAATTAACCTGGGTCTTCAAGGGCACCTTAAAAATCTCATCAAGACCCTCCCAGTTTTAAATGGACGGGGAAAATGAGGAGCTGAAAGCTGTGGGTGGCAGCTGGGCACAGCTGGGGTGTCTGCTCCGTCCTCACCGCCCGGGTTTGAGGCTGAATTTCCTAAACCCGGATAAATCTTCCTCCCCTCGGAGGAGGAAACACAAACCCAGGGTAAAAGGCTCCAGCCCAGCAGCTGCTTGACACATCTCACCCCTCCAGCACAGGGAGATAATTCCAGTGGCTGGATTTGCTCCCTCCTGGGCTGCAAGTGGGTAAAATAGGCAAAGCCAAACTCTCCCTCGATTTACATCCCATCCTGTCCCCGCTCTGCCACCGCAAGGGATCCTGGGGTCAATCCCTGAACCTGGCACAGAAAAGGATGGAGCCTGAAGGGAAAAGCAAACAGTTGTAACTGAGGGAAGAGCAAACAGGATTTGGTTGTGTCAGGGGAGCTGCCGCCGGGGCCAGAAAAGAAACGATTATTTTAACAAGACCTTAATCTCTTTCACAATGAGCTCAACCAGACTGAATTATTTTGCATCGGCTACCGAGGTGGTGGCGGGGGGGGGGGGATAAAACCCCC
>VZRE01012045.1:68710-80712 GCA_013396775.1 Cephalopterus ornatus
GGCGGGGGGGGGGGAATAAACCCCCCTGGGCACGGCCAGCAGAGTGTATTGACTGACGGGCCCTAAACCTGCTCATACACACCCCGAGCACGTCTCCACGGGGGGGTTTAGCTGACCCCCAACACCAGCAGGGCTCCGTGGGCAAGGATGGCCACGCCGGGCTCAGCCCGAACCCAGCGCAGCCTCTCTTGAGGAAATCCCATCCCCCCCTATGTGAAATACAAGACTCAAACTGTTTTTATGCTGGAGCAGGCTGCCAATTTTGTCACTAAATTTCACAGATCGATTGGCATAAATGTTACATTTTAATTTTAACATTTGAAACGTTTGGGTTTTTTTTTTTTTTTCTTCTTCTTCTCCTTCTTTTTTTTTTTTTTTTTTTTTTTTTTAAATGACAAGAGGTTCCAGTTTATCCTTTACAGATAGTGAAATTGGGCTCATCTGACAGCTCTCGGCTCCTCTGACAGCTCTGGATTTGGGCCGATTTCATTGTCAATTTGATCGTTAACTCATTTTTGTTTAACCTTTTCTTTTAAAATGCCCCACACAAAGTTGCCACCAAACCTTTAAGCACCACAACAAATAGCAACAGCCGTGATGATCCCTGTTTTTAGGACTTCCAACCTCGTTATCACCATTTGGGAAAAGGTTGTTACCTTTAACCAAGTCTAAGCCACGGTCCACTGGGTCTAAGAAGATTAAATTTAGTGTATTTTGCTCTTTGAACCATTTTAATGTGTGATCTGAAAAGCTGAACCACGAGCTGGTGGCTTTGAGGATCAACCACCTCCTGACACCAAATTCTGGGGCAAAACTCTGAGCCTCAGTTTCCCCATTCCCACAAAAATGGGTTTAATGAAGCAACCGCTCCTGTTCCCGAAGATGAACTGAGGTTTCAGCAGGAGGAAAACAGGCAGAATTATCTCCCTCCTGGCTTTTGCTATCCAGAGCACCCAGAGGCTTACAAACCTCACAAGAACAAGTACAAACTCCCAACACCCTCAGGAATTACCCCAGGAAAACGCTCAGGGATTTAACTGATCAAGACGAGAGCGCGCGACACCGGCCCCGCTGTGCTGGAGCTCGGCACGTTTGGGAAGAGACTTGTAAATCATGTGAATGCGAAATAAAAGTGTCCAAAGCTGAAATCTGAGACTTGCAGAAGTTGCATTTTGCAGGCAATGAGCTCGGCTTGGTCTTCCCTTTCCAGAGAGAAAGATGAAGATGTTGGAGGAGGCTGGGGGAATGATGTTGGATAGATAAAGAACCTCAAGCAGAGGTTGGGTTAAGAGATAAATAACCTGATACAGAATAGATAAATAACCTTAGTATATTAATAGATAAAGAAACTCAAGCAGAGGTTGGGTTAATAGATAAATAAACTCATATATAATGACAAATAACCTCAATATATTAATAGATAAATAACCTCAAGTAGAGGTTGGGTTAAGAGATAAATAGCCTCATAGATAAATAACCTTAATATATTAATAGATAAATAACCTCATAATAAAGAGCCTCAACCAGGGGGTTGGGTTTTATATGATTAAAGCCTTGCTAACATGAAGTGGGAGAGGTGGGAATTCTGTGGGAAAATGCCACGAGGTGATAAGGTGGAATGTGGAGAATTGTGCTAAAAAATGCACTTCTTGGTGCTCACAAACAAAGTGGGGAGGGATGTTAAAATACTTACGATGGGTGTTCCAAAGGGAATGTAACCTATGAAGAAAAAAAGAGGTTAGTGAGTTTTAATATGTGATTTTGGGATGGAAAAAAAAAGTCCCATCTAAGACACGTCTCAGTTTAGGGCAGCAGCCGCACCTGGCACGAGGAGCTGCTCTCGCCTCACCACCTCCACCCCACCACGGGGACATCCTGGACCTACAACAGCTGGAGCATCCTCCCGATTTCTGTCCCACCTCCTCCCCATCCTTTATCTGCTTTTCTTGGGTTCTGAGAGTTTCCCTAAAACTTCAACCATCTAGATGGAAAAGGTGACTCCAGAAAACCCAGTCTGGGCCTCTTGGAACTTGGGAGGGCGTCGTGTTGTCGAGCTGGACGAGGCGGCCCCATCTCACACCAGCAGAGCACAGGGATGGGAGCTCGGAGCAGGACCGGCTCCGCTGGGACCTGGAGGACCCGGATCCTGCCGTGATGGTGCTGACTTGAGCTGACCCAGTGGATTTCTGCCATGGAAAGGGGGAGATCCTGCCCCCCTTCCCAGGCTCAGGCAATCTGTTCCCTCCCTCGTGCCAGCTCTGTTGCTCATCAGACCCTCCCACAACCTCCCCCAACCCAGCAGAAAACTCTCCAGCTCTCTGTGCCCCTCTCCCTCCTGCTGAGCCTGGTCCCAGCAGGAATAGCATCCTGAAGATGCTCATGAAGCCATCTAAGAAGCTGCAGAGCCCATCCCAGGTAAGGAGCAGGACCATGAGACCCTAAGTGGGATCTCCCTCTTTCACCATCTGCTTTATCCACCTCTCCACTGGTGGTTTTATAGCAGGAGAGCTCATTTATTTCCAGGTGAGGTGAAAAAGGATGAGGGTATAAGGTGAAGAAGGTGTATTTTCATCATGAAGGAGAGAGGGACTATTTTAATCCCAGGTGGAGGTTAAAGCTCTCTAATACAGAGACAAGTCTTCACCCCAAATCTTCCTGAGCACCACGAAAATCAAACGTTTCTTCACATTTTTCCCCTGCCAAGTCTGCCAATTTCTGTGCTAATTATAATTCATCTCTCTGACTTCCACTAGAAGGTCTCAGAGCATTTTTCCAATATTACTGAATTAAACCAGAGAGGCCAGAGACCTGAGAGGAAGAGAAATTGAAAAGACAAATACAGAGCAAGGCAGCAAAGCAGCGGGTTCTGGATTCTCTCCTCTCCATCATCCTTCTTCAAGGAACTGGAGGACAAAACCCACCAACCCTGTGGCTTTTTCCCCCTGTGCCCAGTGTTCAGGAGAAGATGCTCCACCAAAAAATATGGGAAAGGTTCTGTTTATTTAAATAGATCCTTGGGGAAAGGACGGATCCAGCACTGGGTTCAACCCACAGCAGAGGTAGCTGTGGGATTGTGAAGGGCAGCCCAGTTAAGCCATGGAGAAGTTGATCCTCCCTGGAATTCCAATGCCATGGCTATTAGGTATCATCACACATGGAAAAAGAGGGCTCATCCCATGCATTTTACATCATATATGTTGGGCACGAGGTTTTGGCATTCACTGCAAAATTGCAATGCCCTAAATAGTGACAGATGCCTCAAAAATGCTGGAAAAGGCACTGCCTTGAGTCCATGCTGGAATAGGAATTTCTTCTCTCCTTCATGAGGAAAGGAGGAAATGTTAAGGAAATAAGGAAAGGAGAGGAAAGGAAATAAGGAAAGGAGAAGAAAGGGGAAAAGGAAAGGAGAAGGAGAAGAAGAAGGAGGAGAAGCAGCAGCAGAAGGAGAAAGGAGAAGGAAAGAGGAAAGGGAAGGGAAGGGAAAAGGAAAGAAAAGAGGAAAGGGAAGGGAAGGAAAGAAAGGAGGGAAGGGAAGGGAAGGGAATTATTAAGCACTAGATCTCTCAGAGACAATTATGATCCTCATATTCCTCACTTGCAAAGGGATTTTGGTGTTGGAATTACTTTCTGATCTTGGTCTAAATGTTCCCAATATTCAATTCAAACAGAGGAGAAAAACCCCCAACATTTTGTACAAATTTCCAGTAAAATTAATGGCACAAACCATACCTGACATTCGGAAAGGCATGAAGATGGTCTCGTTGGTGTCGGGATGGATGATGGCCTGGAAAAATTTAGCATAAATTAATCATTTAGAAGCAAATAATTTAACCTGAAATACAAAGAGTGGCTCTTTCTTGGTTCTATGATGTCCCCAAGGGCCACCCACCGCTGTACCTTCACCCCAGCAGGGGAAATGCAGATTTAGGGAGGGGGGGGAAAGGAAAACTATTTTCTGGCCCTGCCTGTTTTCAGCATCTCCACTGAGGTGCAGATCAATGTCCTGGCTGAACCTCTGCCACAGGAAAGATGGGAAAAGCCCTCCTTGGTGTGGCAGAGGGATGGGCAGGGCAGGGCTGTTGGCTCGGGAGGGAATGAAGGTATAAATCACTTTATTCTGCTCCTGAAGCAAATGGGTCACAGCAGAAACCCACAAGGACTTGGGAGGCCCAGCCACGAGGGATGGATTCAGTCTGAGGAACGCCTCCCACATCTCCAGGTGGGGATTTGATCTGAGGGATATCTCCCACATCTCCAGGTGTGGATTCGGTCTGAGGAACATCTCCTACACCTGCAGATGATTCAGTCTGAGGACCATCTTCCACATCTCCAGGTGTGGATTCAGTCCAAGGAACATCTTTCCCAACTCCAGGTGTGGATTCAGTCTGAGGACCATCTTCCACATCTCCAGGTGTGGATTCAGTCCAAGGAACATCTTTCCTAACTGCAGGTGTGGATTCAGTCTGAGGAACATCTTCCACACCTGCAGGCATTGTAGGAAGCCTGAAATGCTTCTTCAGGAGGAGGTGGGATAAAAACATACAGGTATGGCCCACTTTGGATGTCACCATAAGGGCCATCCAAATAAAATCACGCACAGGATTTGGATTTGCCAGATAATCCAACCTTTATGCGTATCCACAGCTCCTCGGCCAACTGAGGTGGCTCTGGACAGCCCAAATTCCATGGAAATCCTAAATCTGGCTCATTTGGCCCATTTTTTACCCCAATTTTCCAACGAGCCCGCAAGGCTGCACTGGCATTAAATGGCTGGGGATGGAAAATCAATTCCCAAAGGATCCAGGACTGCAGAGGAGGAAGGCACAGCCACGAGCCTTCCCAAAGAACTGTCAAACTATTTTCAAAAGGCTGGAGACAAGAAATCTCTTGACTAGACAGGAAGGAGAAAATGAAGACATCAAAATATATAAATATATATATATATATAAAAAAAAAAACCCCACAACTCCGGCTCTTTGGTGGCAGAGTGTTCTCTGCATTTACATTTCCATGGCAAGGCAAAACAGCAACTGGCAAAGGGAGTAACAGAGAAGAGGAAAAAGGGGAAAAGCTTAGGGAAAAGGGGAAAAAGCAGCAAGAGTTGAAAATAATCAGGAAATATTAAAAAAGTCTATTACCTGCTTGATTTTTTGAGCTCCCCACAGCTAGAAAAATAAAAGAGAATATTAAATTTAAACCAAAAAAACACGCAGTTTTATCCCAAACCCCAAATATTCATCTTTCAGCTGCTGGAGTAAATGAATGTGAGGAGCTTGGTACGAAACACTCATTTTCTGCATCCTTGCAGGATGCATTTAAAGTTCCTTTACACACCCCGAGCTCCTGGAATCTGCGTGGACAGTGAGACCAGCAAGGCAGAGACAATGTTTTACTTGTATTGAATTATGTTGGTAAGAAAGAACAACAACAGCCAGACCTCACACTCTGAGCTTTACAAATCAAAAATCCTCTGCCACACGTAGATCTCAAGGTAAATTTAGCACAGCCGCTCCTTGGATGAGCTTCCTGCGGAAATCGAGGCTTCTGGGGAACAAAGGTGGAGCGATCCCCGCAGGGATCTCTTCAAATAAAAGCTGAGTTTAGAATAAACAGAATAAGCAACATTAGTTTTCATTCTTTCCAGGGAAAAAGCACCGAAAAACGCTCGTGGAGAGGAAAAAAAAAATCTCATTTTAACTCTCACTGTTGCTTCCTGACAGCGTCAAAATACTCTGATACGGCTCAGATCGATGAGCCCCGAGGAAGAAACATCCTACACGAGGTGCAGGTAGGGCTAATGAACAGATCCCACAACACCAAGAGGTGCTCTGGAATACACATAAACCCACAGTTAATAAAGGCAGAGGGTTTTCCTCCAAGAATTACACCGAAATGCAAATTATAAGCTCCAAAATCAAATAAATGTTGATGGATATGATTCTAGACAGGGATGAAAAGCCAGGGCTCTCAAATACTGCAACAGATAATTCTGGAGATGGATGAAAAACCGGAACTCCTATAAAATATCCCACCAGATCATCATTTTTGCTCTTAAAAACTGTTCTGTTCGGCTCAAGTCTGGCTTCCTCTCCCCGGCACCGGCGTGTGTTCCACCTCTGTCTGACAACCACCGTCTATTTTTGCTCTTCCCACAGGTACTTGGAGCTGCTAAAACCACCCTTTAACCTTCATTTACAGGGAAAAAAAAAATACAAAATTGCTGTGAGCCAGGAGCTGTTCCCTTGGCAAGGCACGTTTGCCAATCTTTTAACCACCCTCGTGGCTCTTTTACATCTTTCCAATTTGTCAACATCCTCTTGAGTCGAGGACGCCAGAAACCAGGCAAATTATTCCAACAACAATTGTCCCGGAGCCAATGCAAGGGTAGGATAACCTGATGGGTTCTGCTCCTGCTGCTGATAAAGCTGAAGATGGTGATGGCTCTTTTTGGCTCGGGGAGCTCACGATTACCCACCAAAATCCCGACCCAAGCGCCGGGTTTATGTTCCGCAATAGACATCCACGCTCCAGATCTCATCATTTTTAGGGGATTAATTAAGCCCCATTCTTCACCTGAGGTTTAGCGCCTTCCCCAAATATAAATCCATGAAAACACTGGTGGAATAAAGTAATTCATGTATTACAAACAGCATAATTACTCTATTATAAATAGGATAATTTGACCCACTGATAGCAGCGACCCCAACGTTTCACTCCAAATTCACCTCACACCCCAGAAGTGAAGCTCTGTGATGAACTCCACCATGACGAGCAACGAGTTTCTGGAATGTCTAAAGGTCACATATCCACAGGTTTTTTCCTGAGGAAAATTTCCCTCTTTAAAGAAAACCATTATTCCCCATTTTTCAGTTGGAAAGCAGAGGTTGAAGGACGTGAAGAGACACAGAGGCAAGATGGGTCCACCCTCACCAACCTGAAAATCCCAAGGGCGGGAGGCTGCCCGCCCAGACAGCTACCAGGGCTTTTCTGCACCTGCCTGAGAACTTCCATGGGGTGAAGGTGGAGCTCCTCGAGGTGCAGGTGAACTCCCAGTGTATCCCAGTAGCTGCCCAGAACTCGCTTCTCCTCAATGTGAAACGAAACCACGGGATTTTCCTCTCCAACAGCAAGCACTGACACAAGCAAAAAGGAAGAGGGATGGTTTCCCAGCCAGCTCCAGGGCTTTTTTGGTCAAATTATCTAATTTCATTAATTGATCCCAATATTTATGCCTTTTCCCGCTGCAGTGCAAATATTGTTAGAACACGCGATTTCATTACTTCTCAGAAAGAGACTTTACAAGATGCACCTGATGAGTCACCTAAAGATTCTGCCAGCTCATTTTCACTTTTTTCTCCTCTAATTCATTTTCTGTCTGCAGCATTTTTCAGTAGCTCCAGCTCCCTGACGAGCCTTGCCAGCCAGGGGGGCTCGTTTCTGAAACGAGTCTCTATTTTTGCCGGGGATTTCATTCACGCTCTCTCCGGCCATCTTGGAGAAACAGCCAGATTTTGATCTCATTTACGCCAGTGTGAAAGCAGAGAATCCTCACTGGAGCACATGGAAAGACTCCAGATTCGTGCTCAGTTTGCCTTAGCTTAAGCCCATGATTGCTACATATAATCAGGCTGGACTGGGAGGGTCTCCTGGAATCATTATTTTCCTTTGATGGCTCAAAATGGTTGATTTGAGGGTTTAATCACCATACAAATTTGGGGGCTCATAGGTGGGATTACATCAGAGAAGCTCAGAGGACAAGGAGCAGAAGGATTGGAGCACCATTAATGTATTCCATTATCCACCCACCATCCCAAGCAGCCAGCAATGGACAAGCATCTCCCACCTGTGTCCATTGGAATCTTCCCCCAGGACAGAGCAAGCTCTGATTTTGATCTCATTTACACCAGTGTGAAAGCAGAGAATCCTCACTGGAGCACATGGAAAGACTCCAGATTCGTGCTCAGTTTGTCTTAGATTAAGTTTGTGATTGTTAAATATAATCAGGCTGGACTGGGAGGGCCTCCTGCAATAATTATTTTCCTTTACATTGGCTTTGATGGCTCAAAATGGTTGGTTTGATGGTTTTACCATCAATCATAGATGGGATTACACCCAAGAAGTTCAGAGGACAAGGAGCAGGAGGGTTGGAGTATCATCAACATATTCCACAATCCACCCACCATCCCAAGCAGCCAGCAATGGACAAGCATCTCCAGCCTGTGGCCATTGGAATCTTCCACCAGGACAGATCAGGCTCTGCTTCACAGAGATGTCCTTCATGGACGTGGAGGAATCAGCTCCAGGACCATTCACAAGTGGTCTCAGAGCCAGCATTTCAGGACACTGGACTCCTGCATGAGATTTCCATCCATCCTTCCCAGGATTCTGTTTCTGCTACAGTTTTTTGAGGAAGAGACGCTCCCCACCTTGTTCACCGCCTACAGCAGAGCTTTAGAACCCCTCAGCTCTGGGGTCCCCAGCACAGGGAGGACGTGGAGCTGCTGAAGAGACTCCAGAGGAGGGACCAAGATGATCAGAGGGACGGGACACCTCTACTGTGAGGAAAAGCTGAGAGAACTGGGATTGTTCAGCCTGGAGAAGAGAAGGCTTTGAGGTGACTTAATTGTGGCCTTCAGCGCCTGAAGTGGCCAACAAAAAAGATGGAGAAGGCCTTTTTCCAAGAGCAGTGACAGGACAAAGCAGAATGGATTCAAGCTGAAAGAGGGGAGATTTTAGGTGGGATATGAAATCTTCCTGTATTTAATAGGAGGGAGGTTCATCTCTTAAGGAGAACTGGTCCCCTCTGTACTGCTTTCATAGTGACAGGTGTTAACTCACAGATTTGGGCTGGATGGATTCTTTAAATAACACTTTCTTTTTTTTTTTTTTTTTTGGAAAATTATCTCTAAGCTACGATTCTGCTGCTAAATAAGGAATGCTAATGAATGTCCTGACAACCAAAGATCATTTCTATTCCCCAAGATTTATTCCAGTCTCCATCTCCTCGTCACAGCCTTGGTTCTCTTCAGACTGTGGTGGTCTTGGATACCCTTCCTTAAACATCACAATGTGATGTTTCTGTGTGACTGAGTTCAGAGAATCCCGGAATGGCCTGGATTGGACCTTAAAAACCACCTCACTCCAACCCCCTGCCATGGGCTGGGACGCTTTCCACTAAAGCAGGTGGTTCAAAGCCCAGTTACTCAAAGGCTGGTCGTTGTTCCACCGCCCTCATTGTAAAACTCACTCCTTAATTCTAACCTTAAACAACCCTCCTTCAGTTTAAAACCATCAAGCCCTTGTCCTATCATTTAAGAAATGATCTTAAACCCATGGGTCTGTGCTCTGGACATGCCACACCAGGAATAATTCTACAGAGAAAAGCCCTTATTGACTAAACACATGTTAAACACACACAAAGACAAGGCACAGTTGTAGTCAAAGAACTCATTAGGTAGATGAGCTCAATGTGTAAGAGAGAACACAGTGGTTTAAGTCCTGCAAAGTTAGTCCTGCTTAGTCAGGCCTACCTGTGTTAGGCTTTGCACCATCACACTCCAACCAATCTACAAAATTCCCTCAGCAAGGACAAGGCCAAAGAGGAAATAATTGGAAGAATGAGCATTTTTAGTTAATTTATCTCAGCTGTCCAGTCCAGTGGACATGCAGTTCCATCTCAAAATCTGCTGATCCCCTTCCTGCTCCATCAGGGATGTTCTTTCACGAGACCCCCTCCCGCACCCACCAAATCTTGATTTTAAGTAGGTAACAGCCTGGAGTTTGCACCCCTGTCAGAATCTGCCAGGAGTTTCACACTCTGGGAGCTGTGAGGTTTATTAAAGCAAAGCTCAGCTTATCTATCCCACACTGAATTCCAAATATTGGGTGCTGGGAGCGGAACGTGTGATGCGGCAAAGCTCGTTCTGAGGACGAGCAAGCTGCTGTCGCGTGTGTGGCCCTCGGGAGGGACAGCCTCCAAATCCAGGTGTGCTTTCCCAATAATCCAAATTGTTTAAATGATATGAAACCAGAGGGAAAATGGGGAAAAAAAAAGAAATTAAAAAAAATGAAACGTTCCTCAAAAGGAACGACTTACTGTGCTTGGGAAGCTCACGGAGGAACACATCAGGGGGATCTGGGATCATAAGACAAGTGATAGTGATGGCTCTGAACAAGTTCTAACTCCATTCTGGGTCCCTTAACCGGGAGTGAAATGGCCACAGTCGGACACCAAGGGTGGGACTCATCCTCTCTAACACACATCTACAATATATTAAATACCTCCTGCAGCAAATTCTCTGGATTCACTCCACTTTGTCCAGGGATGTGGTGGAATCAGCATCCCTGGAGGGATTTAAAGGCTGTGCGGACATGACACTTGGGGACATGGGTTAATGGTGGCCTTGGCAGTGCTGGGGTTGGACTCAATCCTGTGCCAGGGCCTCACCACCCTCATAGGGAAGAATTTCTTCCTAATATCCCATCTAACCCTGCCCTCTGGCACTGGGAAGCCATTCCCCCTTGTCCTGTCCCCTCCAGGCCCTTGGATATAGTCCCTCTCCTTCTTTCTTGTTGGCTCCTTCAGGCACTGGAAATGTTATAAGCTTAAACATACTGGGAAATTCACATTATCCCTTCTACCAGCAGTCCCATGGGACATTCCCATTTGAAACTGCTCCTTGTGGCCTTTTTGGCAAGAGGGTGGAGCCCGCAGGAAACACAGATAGAGAAGAACAACCATCCATGGCCTCATCCCTTGAGCCCCACTCGCTGAAATAAGGGGTCCATCCCAGACAAGGTGCTTCTTATTGACATAATTTCACCTTCCTTTCACTCTG
Source organism: Cephalopterus ornatus (assembly GCA_013396775.1). NCBI lineage: Eukaryota > Metazoa > Chordata > Aves > Passeriformes > Cotingidae > Cephalopterus > Cephalopterus ornatus. Next base: position 79,549 of record VZRE01012045.1, read on the forward strand.
CTTCTGAGATTTTTTTAGAGTGCTTTTAAGTTTGCAAGGTCATGGATCGAGGCCTCTCAAGCTCCCACTGCACTGAGCCTTCCAACACCTCATCATCTCTTCCAGCACCACGAGGCAAGGTTTGGACAGGGCTTGGAGCAACCTGATCCAGTGGAAGGTGTCCCTTGTTTTGGAAGTAGATGGTCTTTAAGATCCCTTCCAACCCAAAACCTTCTATTATTCCATGATTTTCCCTGCTGCCTTCCTAGTTATTGAAGGCATTAACGGCGGTCGGTCCTCTCCAGGCATCCCCTCGCAGCAGGTGACATGAAGGCAAATAAATACCTCTTTATTTTTAGTATTTCACTAAAATTAAACACCAGTTGCCAGCTGGAGGCAGTTTGGTGCAGCCTGACGGAGCCACCACACGTTCTGCTTCGCCCCCCACCCGTGGTTTCTCCCCCAGTAGCGTGATCACTCCTGCTTCGCGTGGCTTTCTCCCACTTCTCTCCAGCTTCAGTCCCAAAATTCCACTTCTCGGAAAGTGATATTTAAGGCAGAGACAAACAAGCTCCAGCCAGAGCATTCAGGGAGGGCTGGAGGCTTTCAGCAAGATTTATAATGGTGGGATCCCAGAGCTTTTGGTTCCACATCTAGTGTCACCTGAATGCCTGTAAACCTGGCTGAGGTGCCCAACTCCACCTGCTGACAGATACGGAATCTGCTGCCTGGCTTTCCTAATAAATATGGAAAACAAGGTCACAAAAACCACTGTCTACACTCGCTCCTCAGTAGGAACTGGAGCTTTTCCAACCCGGCTCCTAAAATCTTTATGTTCAGAAGGTTTTAGCTCCAAGGAGATAAAGCTCAGGTGACTCCACACAAGGGATAAATCCTAAAGGGTATCTGCACATTTTCTGCTCCCACCTGGCAGGGAAATAAGTCAGCAGAAGAGGCTCCAGAAGCCACTGCTCTTCTTGGATACCAATGGAAAATTCCTTTGCTGTCTTAAGCATCAGTGAGCCATAGAACAGAATCATGGAATCTTGGAATTGTTTAGGTTGGAAAAGCCCCTAAAGATCATCCACCAAGCACCAGGCACTGCCAAGGCCACCACTGACCCATGTCCCCGAGGGCCACATCCACAGGGATTTTAAATCCCTCCAGGGATGGGGACTCCACCAC
>VZRE01012048.1:0-86848 GCA_013396775.1 Cephalopterus ornatus
CATCTTCCTTGCCCTCCTTTGGACGCTCTTGAATGTCTTTAATATCTTTCTTATATTGTGGTGCCCAAAACTGCACACAATATTCAAGGTGAGGCCACAGCAGTGCAGAGCGGAGTGGAGCAATCCTCTCCCTTGACTGGCTGGCGATGCTTTGCCTGATNCCTTGACTGGCTGGCGATGCTTTGCCTGATGCCCCCCAGGACACAGTTGTCTCTCCTGGCACTGCTGACTCATATTCAACTTGCCATTTACCAGGACCCCCGGGTCCCTTTCTGTGGCACTGCTTTCCAGCCTCTCATTCCTCAGTCTGTCCATACATCCAGGTTTGCCCCATTCCAGGTGCAGAATCCAGCACTTACCTTTGTTGAACTTCATATGGTTGGTGATTGCCCACTCCTCTTAATTTGTTTAGGTCTCTCTGAAGGGCCTTCCTGCCTTCAAAAGGAGTCAACAGCTCCTCCCAGTTTTGTGTCATCTGCAAACTTGCTTAGTGTGCTTTCCAGTCCTGCATCCAAGTAATTTATGAAGATGTTGAGGAGCACAGGGCCCAAGATGGAGCCCTGTGGAACCCCACTAGTGACTGGTCACCAGTCTGATGTTCCCGCATTCACTATTACCCTCTGTGCTTGACCTGTGAGCCAGTTGCTCACCCACCACGATGTGTTTATCCAGCTGTGTGCTGGACATTTTGTTCAGTTTGGCTATAAGGTTATCACGGATGACAGTGTCAAAAGCCCTGCTGAAGTCAAGGGAGAAAATAAGCACTGCTTTCCCCTCATCCACTCAGGTAATTTTTTCATTGTAGAAGGCAATCAGTTGGTCAAGCATGTTTTACCTTTAGTGAATCCATGCTGACTACTCCTGATTACCTTGTCGTCCACATAGGGGGTTTGAGGTGAGGCTGACTGGATGGCAATTCCTTGGGTCCTCCTTATTGCTTTTTTTGAAGACCAGGGTGACATTTGCTTTCTTCCAGTCCTTAGACACCTCCTGATCCCCATGACCTTTTGAAGATGATTGTGAGCAGCCTAGCCATGGTCTCCACCAGCTCCCTCAGCACCAGTGGATGCATCCTGACAGGGCCCATGGACTTCTGGATGTCAAGTCTGCCTAGGTCTTCTCTAACCCAATCCTTCTTGACCAAGGGCAAGTCTTCCTTCCAACATGCGTTTACCCTCATCTGCCAGGTCAGAGATTATGTGCAAAAAACCCCATAAAAATGGAATTTCTCTTCTTTTCCCTGTGTCTCTAAAGATTGCTTACTGAAGAGTTTTGCTCATGTAGTGATGTCATAGTCTGGAAAAGCACATTTTATTTTCAAAACTGGATTTAGTAATTTGTGAATGCATCCAGACTATAAACAGTGCCTATACTGCCTTATTTCAAGTAGTATCCTATATTGGAGTAATTCTTACTTAGCTCAGATACGTGTTGGCTTTTACAGATAATACCCAAGACTTTTGTAACAGAAAAAAACTTATCAAAATAGTTTTGCTGAGAAGGAGTATTTTCTGGGTTTTGTAGTACATAATACAGAAGTAGAAGAGAAACTATTTGCAGTATGGCAATGACATTAGACCATTAGCATGATTAGTTTCAGAAACTTTGCCATTGAGGCTTTATCTTCTGCTTTATATGCTGCATTTTTATGTGTTTGTATTTCTTCCTCCCCAAAAAATTAGGATAGTTATTTTCACTTCAACTTTGCTTTTTTGTGGTTTGTGTGTTTGTTTTTAATCTGTGAGAATGAGTCACAGTGAAAAGTGTGTATCTGTATGCGAAAGGGTTGTGTGTGTACATAAATGCAAGGAGAAAGTTAAAACATCTATTTGAATTGGTTTAGATTAGATATTAGGAAGAAATTATTCACTGTGAGGGTGGTGAGGCACTGGAACGAGTTGCCTGGAGAAGTTGCAGATACCACATCCCTGGAAGGGTTCAAGGACAGGTTGGGTGGGGCTCTGAGCAACTTGGTCTACTGAAAGCTGTCCCTGCCCATGGCAGGGGGATTGGAACTTCATGATCCCTTCCAACCCAAGCCATTCTGTGATTTGGGTTCTGAGCTGGGAATTGCTCAAAATGGATGCCTTTGCTCAGATTACCTATCAAGAGATGAACCTGATGAGAAGGTACTTTCTTCCCTCGTACACTTCTTTCTTCATCCCATCTCTTTTGGGGAGAAAAATGAACAAAATACATAAGCAGTCAATTCTGAGTTACTCAGGTAGGAAGAGATCTAATTTCCAAATTTTTTTCAACATATTTAGATCACACACGGCTGCTGAGGTCAATGGTACCACTTGCATGAGGAAAGTCTATGAAGGCATTTTGGAAACTATTATTTGTGATGGGAATAGCAAGAAGAGGAGATGGAGTAGACACAATGCTCTGTAGTAAAAATGGAAATACCAAAAAACATAGAAACAGAAGTCTAATTTGAAGATTTCCCTCTTCTTTTTTTGAATTATTTTCAAAATGAATCATAAAGATTTATTTTGAGATTCAAGGAAACCGAAAGTGTTTGTTTCAGTTTTGCTAGATCTCAATGGCAGTAAACGAGGACTTAATCAGAAGACCCACAGTGTATTTGTGGAGATACGGTTTGCTGTAAGAGGGCAAGAAGACAGTTTTGATTTTAAGACTTACCTGACTTCAGTAGGTAAACCTGTTATAATGAAGTTAGTTGAAAAAAATACCTGTTTTCATGTACAGATATCTCTGTTTACTTTCTGGCAATCCGAAATAGTGTACTAGCAGTTGATTGTGCCTCATCAGTTTGAATAATATTTTCAAAGTATCTGGCTTTAGTGTGAGGGTGGCTGGTTCTGCTCCATGAGTGTATGTTGCAGGTGGAAAGACTTGCACATTCTCTTCTTCTTTCTCTCATTTTCCCTCCACACGTACTTTTTTCCACTACAGAGTTTGGGCATGTGTTGATCAAATCACAAGACGCTCAGATTATAATTGGTTGTTAAGGACAGTCCTAGCACATAGGTTGTCTGGTTTTTTTAATGGGCAGAGTCTGATAAAGATCAGTCCAAGGACAAGTGAGTAGTAGGAAGATGAGCATGGAGCAGGAGGGGAAAATGGGATGTGAAAAAGCACAAAATGAGTCTGCTTCAATAGTTATGTACTTGGATGTGAAGCATGTTGAAATACCTTGAAAGATACCAAGGTAACTCCTTGCAGTAGCAAGTTACTCAGTGTAATGAAGCAATCATTTCAGTGTAAATAAAGTACAGTTGCTGACAGTTTTTTTTCTTTTGCAGATATTCCTGAAATACCGGAAAGCATCTCATTCTGCAGAGCACTACAGATAGCAGATTTCAGTGGGAATCCCCTGACTAGGTAACTTCCACCATCTTCTTAGTACTTGATGTACCAGAACTGCAATTTTGCTGTAACAATTACAATTTTAAATAAGCCCTTAAAAATTGTGATCTAGGCTCTCTATGTAATCTTGCCAACACTGTTTGTCTCTGGCAAGGACCACAGCAAAAGTTCAGATGTAAAAAGTGATGTGCATCTTTTCTGGGAGGGAATGAAATTTGTTAGTCAACCAGGAAAAATGTAAATCTGATTGTCTGTAGAGTAATTTTCATTTGTTTTTTTACATGCATAGGAAAACCGTGGTCATACTTGGGAGAGATAAAGCAATGGTTAGCACAAATGCATTGGCACAAACCCAGGTGTCTGACGATTTGGAATAGACTGTAGATCAGCTGCTGCAGATAATGGCTTTTACTAATGATTAAAGCTTGGACTAGCATTTCATCACTCTCCCATCAATTGGGACACAGTGACATGCAGTAACATGAGGCAGAAATGACTGCTTGTGTCGGTGGCTGCTATTTCTGCTGCCAGTCGGTGTTCCGATGAGCTGAGGTTTGGAGGTCACATGCACTTCTAGTATAGAAGAGGAGTTTTGTTTACATTTCTCTGCTCAGTTTGCTGAAGAATTTGGAATTTATCTGGTGAAGTGAGGGTAGAGATGGCAAGGAAGAGGTGATCTGCTAGTTAAAGCTTATGAGTACTATTTGGAGAACTATTTCCTAAGCCAACCATTGCCACAGAACTCCTTTGTGATGCTGAGCAAGTCACATATGCCAGAGTGTTCATAGTGGGTGCTCACTGACCTGCTTTGCTTTGCACTGAGATGGCTAGGAATACTTGCAGGGGTAGCTGGCTGGCTGGTCTGACGGAGTGCTGAGAAACAGGAGAGTGTCTGTAATAGCTTGAGCTGCTCCAGTGGTTTTGCAAGATGGATTCTTGCACGTATGCAGCTTAGATTCTTCAGAAGTGCGCTTTGAATATCACCCATAGTGCTTCCTAAGTTCTCTGGAAAGTCAGATCTCTGGGCATTAAAAGGACACTTGTGATCTTAATCCCTGTGGCTCTGTAGCCTATTTATATAGTGAGGATAATAATACCACAAAAATCCGGCAAAGCAAACTGAGGCTGAACTGATGTTTAGATATGCAAGTGGTGAGGGTCACTGAACAGCTTTTTTCCAGGCATCAGTGTGCAGTGTATAAAGCTCAGAGCTGCATCTTGTGGTATTGAAATCAAAACTGTCTGTAGTAGTGTTCTAGTTATTTTTCTTCATTTTTTGTGCTCACTAAGGCCTGAGGCCTAAGTAATGTGTTTCCTCAAATAGTACTAATGCACAGCTACAGCTTCATGGAATTCACAAAGGAGTTTTTCAATGCTGTTGAAATAGATCTCCTAACTCTTTGTTGACAATTTAAGGGAATTTTAAAAATGCTTGATAAAGTGCCTCCAAAGTGTATGTGTGTCCTGGAGAACATCACTTCAAGCAGTTTACTAAGTTAGAAAGCACAGACACCCAGAAGCTGTTTACATACGGTTGCTGGGTATTTCTGTGATGAGATCCAGAATTTCAGTTCTACCTGTATAACAACAGCATGTAAGTTTGACACTGATTTGCCCAGGCAGAATGGGAAAGTCTAGTAGTTATTTCTTTTCTGTCTAATATTCTAGAACTTTTTTTAGCCATTAATTCTTGTCCTTATTTCCTCTAAGCTTAAAAGCCAGTCAGAGATCTTCCTGATCAATGTCCTACCACTAATACAGTGTGTGTTGCCTCATTGTCAAGCTTAAATGATTGATGGAGCATTAAAACTGGCTGGTGGACCATCTTCCCAACTGTTTTCAGATGATTTCAGGTTTATATTAATTAAAAGCAGGTGCATTTATTATAGTTTAGACTGAAAGTCCACTGCATGCTACAGATAGAATAGAATAGTTCTAATTAGAAGGACCTATTTTGATCGAGTCCAACTACCTGTCGACTTCAGGCCTGAGCAAAAGATAATCAAACCATTTAACTCCACTCCTAAACCTGTTAAGAGTCTAAGTGATAGTGAATTGTTCCAGTGAAGTTCACATTTTGAAGATATTGAGCATGTTCTGTTAATAAGGTCCAGGTAATGACCAGCAGTGCAGTACAGAGTTGAGCACCTGAAACCCCCCGATTTTAATTCGGCTTTTTCCTTCTGCCCATCCCATTGAGCACAGTTATATTTGGCTGGAGGTGTGTGTCTCCCTTTGGCTAGTTGCCTGCAGGTCATGTCATGTGCCTTGAGCTGAGTAATGGGTAGAGCAGGAGCCAAACCAAATTCTACAGCTTGAGCTTAGGTGGCATGCTCTGGGGGTCAAGCACAAGTTGGGTGGCTTGGGCCAGGGGCTTCTTCTCCTTTACCTCATTGGCCTTATTACCCCATTCTATCTTCTGTGCAACTGCAAACTGAGCTGCTTGGTGCAACCGGGCTGCCAATGAGTAGTGCAGGAATCCATCAATGTGAAGGGAAGGGGAAGCCAAACCTTGGAGGAAACCAACTTGGTGATGGACCTAAAGGCTTTGGTAACTTTTGGAGTGTTTTGCATATGACTGCATGTTATAGTTTAAGAAGAGAGGGATTACATGCTGTTGTGTTGTGAACCAGTAAATGTGGAATGCTGTAACAGCAGAACATTGTCTTCATAGTGAACAGACTGTTTCTTCAAAAAGCAACAGTTGAAGAGCAGCCTAGTAGCTAATACAGAATGGCCATGCTGTAAGCATGTATGTAACTGAAGCCTGAATAAAAATAAATTTTAATTATTTTACCATTTGGTGATACAAGAAAATAATAGTAAAAAAGTTTTGATTTTTTGATGTTTTCCTTTTAATTTTTGTGAAAATACTTAACATGTTCATAGTTCATAACTATAGCTTTTTGAAGTTGCAAATTGGGGACAGGGAAGAGAGGAGCTGGGAGACAGGTATATTACCTATTCTTTGACACGGTATAAACTTTAAAGTCACTAAATCATGGGTGTTTTTTCCCATTATGATCCTTAGAATTTTCTGAGAGTCATGCTGGAGTCTAGGAATGCCTCTCTCTGAGTGTATTTGCTAAATAAACTCTTGTTCGCATGAATGAGAATACTTCTGCTGGAAGTCCTTGATTTGAATTAATATCTCCATAGGTTACCTGAAAGCTTTCCTGAATTGCAGAATCTAACGTGTCTTTCAGTAAATGACATCTCTCTGCAAGCACTACCTGAAAACATTGGGAAGTAAGTTTTTTACACTTTATTACTCTCTTAATTTATTTTCTTGTTATTGATATGCTTATTGTATAAATGACTTGCATAATTTTATGTAATACACCTATAAAATTATTTACAGGTCTATCCTTATTTTTTCTATTCTTTCAAGTCCAAGGGATCTGTATAAAGAAACTCCTTTGCATTTTCACTTGATGTTAGCAGGCTAATGCAGAATCTTCAGCATGTATGTGTATGGTTCAACTATTTTCTCTGTGATTTAGAGTGACTTCGAATTTTAGGTGCAAAATTAATTAGGTGTTTTGTGATGTCGATCTGACCTTTTGCTTTCCTACATTGTAGTAGACCATTGATCCATTATTGTGAGCATGTCAGATGGCTTGCAGCTTAGCTCAAAACCAGGCAATTGTTGGCACAAGAACAGATGGGTAAAAGCTGGCAGGGATCAGGATGGAAATTAGAAGGTTCATAACTAACTATAGGAGCAGTGTGGTTCTGAAAAAAGCTCCAGTGGGAACTGTGGAGATGAAAGGAACAGCTCTTAAAGATGAAATTTTATAAGCTTTTAGGATGTGTTTGTTAACTCTGGAAAGTAGAGCAGGGTTGCAAGGACAGACTTCCAAAGTGGAAACACATGAAAAGTGAACAGTGTTTATCTGTCTCCTTTCGTCTGAAATGAACATCCACACTTTCAGAAGGGAAATCTCTGTCCCGTTAGTGGGAAGAAGGATATCTTTTCCAGTTTGAAGGAGAAGAGGTAATTCCATGTTGCCTGACTCTAATACATGAGAATGACTCTGCTGGTTCATCTCAAAGGCTCATCTACCCCTGCTTTCTTCTGCAGTTGCAGTAAGTAGATGCCTAGTGAGAATTAAAAAGAAAAGTGTGTGTTCGATGACTCCTCTTTCCATCCTCTGACTGTTTGTGGTTCAGAGGATTTCCTGAGCTTTAGATTTTTGGTTTGTCTCATCAATAGCCCATAATGAATCTCACTTCAATATACTTGTCCAGTTTCTCCTTAAGCATGTGTAGACATATTTAGTATTCTCCCCTGGCAAACAGCTGCACATGTCTATTACCCTTTGCATTGATTTGTTGTTGGTTCAGTCAATTCCAGCTGTTTCTAAACAGGAGTCTTCTTGAAAGGATTTTAATAAAAAGAGCTCCTGCCATGTAGTCAAGTTCAGACGAGCATTACTTTAGCCACTTCTCATGGGTATGAAAGCTGTCAGCTGGCACCATTCCAGCAGCAACAGAAGCAGAAAATGTCTTTTGAAACCATCCGCAAGCACTAACGCGTACAGCTAATGTGCACCCAGTGACTAGGGGAAAGTCTAACCTAAAAATTGCATGGGCCAAGGCTTTTGTGACATACTTCCTGTTCTGTAAAAGTTCGCAAAACCTTTCTTGCGGCTTTTTCAGCACTGGCAGCTAAAACCAGGCCTGTTCAGCAGTTACTGAAAGCCAAAGCCAAAAATTTGGGATCCTGCCTGATTCTGAAAATAAATATAAGAAACATGACAAGCTGAAATGATTGCCAAAGCATGAGGTGGACTGCTGCTTTGCAGACAGTAGCTAGAGGAAGGTTGCTGTCTTCCTTGAGAGCTCACTGGCTGTGGTGGCTGTGGCTTCTTGCTTGTCCTGCCTGTCATTTGGTAGTGTGAGTGGTGATAGCCTCTGTTCTGGAGCAAAGGACTGGAAACAACTTTGGTTAAAATGAGGATACCAGAGGTTTGTAGAGATGTCAGGATGTGGAGCTGTGCAAGAAAAAAAGGTAAAAATTTGCCTCATACTGGTCCTAAGCAGTTCATGGAAATGTTGTGATACTATTTCAGCCCTATGTGAGCTGTTGCAGAATAGAGCAGTGTAACCCCTCCTCCTTCAAGGTCAGTATTTGATTCCTGATACTGAAGCTAAAAATCTGGGGTCCTCACTTGCATCAGGAAGACCCATGTGCTCATCCTGGTGGTCTTGGAGGTTTCTTCTGAGAGACAGACATTTGTTTGAGTCTGACAGGCCTGCTTTGATCTGGGAAGTGCTCCCACATTAGCTGTCTAGAATATGAATGTTGTATTTTTACAAAAACACTTCGATCGCATTAGTAGAAGGTTTTATTATCAAGTTTATGCTTAAAGAAGCAGAGACAAATGTGTGGGACTTTTATTTTTGTCTCATCAGGTGGGAATCTGGCAGTTGGAAAGTCAATAGTAAGCTTGGACTGCGGATGGATGCTTTTGAACTCAGAAGAATGTTAATGTAGCATGAGGGAAACTCATGGGGTGTCCACCCAAAATGTAACTGTTCCTGAAGTTTGTTGAGGAATGCCTTGGCAACAGATAGAAAGAGATCTTGTCTAGTTCCAACCGGAAATTATTGGGATGTCTTCTTTGTAGCAAACTAGAACTGCAACCTGAAGACCTTATAGATCGCTTCTGAGAGGGAATTTGCCTGAATTTTTAGCATTAGCTATTTAGGTTAGAAATTTTTTTTTTTCAGTCTGGTTACCAACAAGTGCAGCTTTCCTTTTTTAATTCACAAAATTTTCATCATTTATTGCAAGTGCATTTGATGGTGCAGCCAACCACCCTGCATTTGGTAAAAGTAGTGAAAAGCTCTGTGGCTTCTCCAAAGGTTGTCTGCTATACTCTTTGTTCCCTCCTTTGTTCTTTTCCATCTGCTGGGACCTAAAAAATGGTGGGAATTAGAAAGTAATGTTAATTGTGTTTTTCTGGATGAACAGACTAAGTAAAGCTCTTAAAAGTGTTTGGATATGTTTGCAAATGCCTTACTGGAGTTTCAGTGTCCTTTGGATAATAATGTGTGGTGTTATTTGATGGAATAGGCTGGACCTGTGTGTGCTCAGTGTGAGGTCTGTCAAATAGTGAGTGAACAAATATATACTGATGTTTTATTCTACTATAGTTGGGCTTGTTTGGGGAAAAATTTTAAGTCCATGTGCTTTTTGCAGGTCTTCTAGACAACTAGGGTACGTGGAAACTTGGGGAAATGCATCCTAAATTCTTATAGTCTTACAGTGCTTTCTAGAAAGCTGCCTAATACAGCCAGTGAAATCTCTCATTCATTTTTGTGTAGTACAGTGATCAGTATGTAGTGTCTTTTTTTCTTCTTTTTTTTTTTTTTTAGCTACCTACATTAAAATCTTGTAGCAATGCAAATTTGCCTTACTCTCTTAAATGGGGAAAGCAGCAAAAGCATTGGCAAATACTTTACAAACAGCAGTACTTTAAAGGTTAGTAAGAAAGTTCTTCCTAATGGCAGGTAATAGACTTGAATTGCCTTGTGGTGAGCCATTAGTGGAAGTATGTCTTCCTCGTGAATTCAGATATTCAATCTGTTTTTCCTGTGATCTGATGTATAGGGTGGGTAAGATGAGTGCCAGTGTTCGGCTTCACTGTCCCAGGCCAGTGGCTGAACTTGTTCAAACCACTGATGTGTAGAGTTCCGTTAATATTTTTACTGTGCCGTTAAGAATTCTTCTGCACAGACCTTTTATATTTTTCTTTTCCTTTGTGTTGCTAAAAGGAGTGTTTTTAAGGGTCACAACTGGATGTTTGAAGAACATGGGCAAGGCCTTCCTTGAACATTTTACCTTTCCTCTTCCTTATTCAAAGCCATGCTCAGAGTATATCAGCTTTTCTTAGTCTGTATGACCACTTCAGTCGGCTTATCCAGTGCTGGTATATGTGCTGACAGTTTTTCCCTGCTGGATGTAGCCTTCCTCTTTTAAAGTCATGTATGGTTTCAGGGCTTGCTAGAAATATGTATGATACACTGCTTTAGGACTGGATAACAGACTAGATGTCTTAATGTTACCAGTGCTCCTTTTTGTGTTTCTCTGTGATTTGTGTTCTCCTAACTTGTGGTTTGGTTGCTCTCTGGAGTAAAAAAGTGAGTGTTAATACATGTAAGATACTTAAGCTAATAATTAGGTGGGTGCAGCTTGGAGCAGGACTTGTCCTGTTGGGTAGTTGAACTATATGGAGAAACAAGTTACGCCATTTAAGCTGTGAGTAGGAGTGTCTTTTACAGCATTTCTCAGTCTAATGAGAGCAAGTGTAATTTCCTTGCCTATTTTGCGGGACTGTGTGTGTTTGTAGAGCTGCCCAACGAGCAGGCATAACCTGTTCCTCCCAGCATGGGTAACATTTAGGAATTTCCACTTACTTTTAGGATTTCTCTTCAATACTTACTTCTTTATGTAGCACCCAAAACACAAGGCATGACTTTTTCTGAAATTCAAAAATGAGAGTATTTGTATGTAAGGGTATTTGAGTAAATCGGGATGTTTGTCTGTAAGGCTTCCTAGGGCATGCTTTACAATAGTAGCATAAATAATCTAATGTCTGTCTGTCCCTAGCACTTTATTTGTCTGTATATGTTCATTCTCTACTGTTGGCTTCAGCTCACTGTGATGTTGGCTTTTTACCAGCAAAGATTTGTGATTTTAGGGGGGCATATAGTGCTCTCATGGCTTAATGTCTAGAAAGAGAAGAGAGATCGTGTCAGCTTTGTATGTTTATTTATTTATTTGTGGTTCTTAGGCTTGATTGAGATCCAGGTACCTTCTTTGGAAAGCCTTTTATTTGTATCTCTGATGTTTCATCTAACATTGGACTCTCAGAAGAGTGCTTCATGAGGAATTGTCCTTAGCTGAAAAACCAGTCCTTTTCAGCATGAAATGCATATTTGAAAAAGACAGTTATCTGTCAAATTCTGTGGGGACAGCAAAATCAACACGTTTCTTAAATGGCTGAAGCAAAGGGCAGAGCTTCACTACTGTGCTTTAAATTACAATTTAAGAGCTGCTGGCCATCAGCACATCAGACATTGAACTGATACCCAGTTTTTAGCTTTCACAATTTTTTCAGCAGTCTTGTCTGTGCATGGAAAAGATAAAGCTTGCCAGATTACTTTTTTGTTTTGAGTGCTAAGCTTTAAATTATGAGATTGTTCATGACTGGCAGGTAGGGTATTTTGAAAGTTCCCTACATAGCAAATAAAAAAATCTTTCCTCTGCTGTACACAGGCTTTATTCTCCCCTAAAAATGTAAGATGGTCTTATACTTGAACATGATCTCGAAATCCTGAGAATTCAACAAAAGATCATAGAAATATAATGATGTGTAGTATCCCCATCATTCACAGCTTCCCCTCCTCCCCACCTTTTTTGTTTTTTCAAGAGGACTGCACAGTCTGTGATGCAAGAAAGTAGGAGAGCTTTATTTTGGCTTTAGAAACTTTTGATGTGGGGAGGGGTGAATTTCTTTAGATGGGAAGGATATTCTGATGCCTATGACTGATGAGTCTGGTTTACCCCCAAGCTGCAAGCAGGCTGAATGGATCTGTGGACCTTACTACTGAAAGGGAATTACCAGGTAAGCAGAGAACTTTTCCTCTTAACGTTTGCAGCTAGCAGGTAGAATGCTGGAACAGGCAGTTCATTGTGAAAGTGGAAATAGTGAAAAGAATAGAACAAATGTTGCTGCAGTTAGGAGCATTGTTTTGAAAAAAGATTTGTTACAGGCATGCTTTTCAACAGTCATGGAACCACAGATATCCAGAGATTTCATGTTAGTTAGTCACTGAACGTGGTGGTTTTACATATATATGTGTTTAATTCTAGAGGTTTTGAAGTTTTCAGCAGTCTCTGAACCAGAATTGCTAATGTTGATTGGAATAGGAATAGCTGGAGAGAATAAAAGGTCTTCAAAGGGCAGGATGACATGCTCAATGCAGATGATCCAGAAGCAGATCAGAATGGCGTGCTAATCCTCATAACAGATTCCTGGGCCAGTCCTTGACTGTGTTTTTCTTGGTGTATGCTTGGATATCTCAAGTGTAGATTACACATCTGGTAGCATCACACAGAATGGAAAATGTTCTTAAAATTGTGTGGAATAAGGCAATGTAATTCTGTTTTCAGGTTTAGCATAGTAATGTCTGTTTAATTTACGGTCTTACATGATTCAGCAGAAGTAAGGGGGAGGCTTATCTTGCAAATAAATAGGAGGAGGACTGGATGTAGGTGGTCTGGCCAGGCTGATATAAATAGTATTAAAAATAGTATTAAAAACTGTTATTCTGGCTTATCTGAATTTAGCATAGCAAGTAGTATTTACAGAGTTTGAGTTGGTAGAGCATTCAGTGATAATCACAGCTGTTTGGTAACTGGCAAAACTGAATGTTAAGGAACTTGGAAGTTTATTTCAGGAGCCATTTAATAATGTAATAGTGAATGCAGTGCCATCTGGCCTTTAAGTAAGAGATATTGCATCCTGTATGTTACATAAGAAAAAAAAATTAACACCTATTTAGCAATATTTTTTGAAATTAAATAATTCCATTTTAATTGAATTTGCTGAAGCTTGCCGTTGCGTGAGTGGAAGGGAAGATATTTTAAAAATGAAATCATGTTGTAATAGTGAATTGGCTTATCTTGATAAGCAAATTAGAGAATGTTTGGTTGAAGCATTCAAAGTGAACAGGCTGAGCTGTAATTATGAATCTCTCTTTTCTTCTTGATTATGCCTTTTGAAGTGTTCCTGTCCATTCTTTTGGTCCATGCTTGTTGCTATGTGTGAGGTAGAGAGAGTAGAATTTGAAAACCAAGCTTATATAGTAAGCTAGTCTTAACTAGTGGCTCAGACTACCTCCGTAACATATTTGGGGAATTTCTGGGCCATAAACTGTAGAACTTTACTCTGTTTTTAAAATTTGGATGTTACTGGTACTACTCCCCATCTGTTTAGGCTTTCCTCCACAGAGTGGCTGAAAGATACTGTTTTTTTATCCTGTTTTTGCTTGTGGAAGATCTGTAGATTTTACAAGCCAATTAATGGTATTGACAATTCAGCTCAAATAACTAACTATGCAGTGCTCTTTCTCTGGCTTTCAGTGCCTTTGCTGTTTAAGTCTAGGATGAAAAAATTATTAGCTTTACTCTTTTGATGCCTGTTTAAAATTAGTCTTCCAAGGAAAGAGTATTTCCCTCCCATAATTATGTCCACTTCTCCCAGCTCTGTAGAAAATGGCAGATGTTAAGACCATAATCCTTAATTTCAGATTTTGTTATGAAAATTGTTCTTACTAGTATGCTGCTCTGCTTGTCAAACTCCAGAAACGACCTACTAAAAAAAGCCTCATGTGCCTTTCCCCTGAATGTTATACACTAAAATTTGAGAGGGAAGAAGAGTGTTTAATTTAGATACAAGTTTTACATCAAGTAACTCTGTCTCCAAAAAAGAGGAATAGGGAAAGCTCTTGAAGATAATTTCTGCATGAATTGTCTTTAACAGTACTAATGAGACATAATAACATCAAAACCAGTTCTAGTTACCTTGCTTTCTAGTTGTTTTTTCAGCTTCCCTTATATTCCGAAGTAGAACTATAAGACTTCATGTGTGAGAAGATAGTTTGTTAGTGCCCTCATTTTGGAAATTCATACTTCTTGTAATTTCTGGCTCACGTAAGAATTTGTGAGATTCACTACCTAAGAATTTGCAAGAATCGCTTTCCCATATTGAATGGTGTGGACAGAAGATCTCTGTCTTTCAGTTCTACCAGATTAATTTTACAAAGATTCATCAGTGCTCTTCTTTATCATTCACACTGTAAAACAGGTTTCTGTAACCAAAGCTTAATGAAGGCAGGACTATTGGACTATTTGTAGGTTATCGTATAATGGATATGAATTGTAAAGTTCTTTCATGGTAACTTTGTCTAATTGTGTGTCAGCATTATGCAGTAGTTGGAAACAAATAAGCATTTAATGTTGAATCTTGTAGAAAGAAGGACAAAATGCATATCTGGAGCATATAGATCATGAACTACATGGTTATGTGTTAAGAGACCCTTAGGAACTTCACAAAGCATATATGACATATTCAGGAAGCATATATGGCTTCCCTATATGGCTAATGTTGCTTTTGTTGCACTGAAAATATCATTACACCAAAAATCTACATGGAGTTGATTGTTCAGACAGTGAGGAAAGATGTGTTGCTAGCAGGTAGAGTAGCTGTGGGTGAAATACAGCAGACTCAGGGAAGAAGTGAAGTGGTAGTTAACTCTGAAAGGGGGTGCATGCTACAGGAACTCTTGAAACCATTCAAGTTTAAGCATCTAATTTGATAGAATGGGTTGGAAGGGACCTCAGAGATCATCTAGTCCAACCTTCCTGTTATAGGCAGAAAGAGTGGTTGCTCAAAGCCCTGTACAACGTGACCTTTGAATGCTTTTAGATAGGGGCATCTACAACTTCTCTGGGTACCCTGTAACAGTGTCTCACCACCCTCACTGTAAAAAATTTCTTCTCCAGGTTGAACAACACCAAACTGGAGCCTGTCTTCATTGGAGGGGTGCTCCAGTCCTCTCACTGCTTTTGTGACCCTCCTCTGGACCCACTCCAGTAGATCTGTTCCTTTCCTGTACTGGGGCCCCCAGGGCTGCATGCAGTGCTCCAAGTGGGATCTCACCAGAGCAGAATAGAATCGGTTCCCTTAGCCTGCTGGCCACACTTTTTTTTGATGCAGTCCAGGTTGATCTAGGGGTTGGAGTTTAGAGATTGGTCTTTTCAGGATCTTCGTGCAGTTGGTGATACAGTTGATGAAGAGAGGAGAAGAAAAAGAGGCTTCTTTTCAGAGTGACTTGGAACAGGAGCCTATCCCAAAGGTACATACTGTGCCTTCACATATGTATGGTCTGAGTAAGTGGTATTTTGAGAGCTGGCTAGTGACTGATTAACCCTGTCCTTTTCTTGGGGGGTAAAAAAGCTGCCAAACATCAGGTTCTCAATGAGTTGTTGATCTGCTGCTAGAAACCTGTGATAGGCTTTATGAAGGGATGGGAGTAGCTTAATAGGATCCTGTCAGATGAGTGACTAGTCATCCGCATTCCAGGTGTATCCTGGAACAAGGTCATACATGTTACTGGTAGTTTTATTTGGCGAGCGGGGATGGGCTGTAATATATTTAAATATGGCTAGTTTCATGCATTTTTTATGCTGTTGTCAGAGTACCACAATTACCTTCTCATCTCTTGGAAGACCCTTGAATAGTCAGAAAAACCAGCATGTTCCTCTTCTGCACAAAAAAATAAAATAAGTTGCCTAGTTTAAACTCCCTTCCCAGCTTAGTGTCACTATGAATGTTTCAAAGTGTATGTGCTGTATAGAGATGCAGGTGTTATCTAAGGTGCAGGCGTTACCTAGCAATAATCTTCAGGTTCTGGCCCAGTAAACTGAAGTCCTTCTTCAGTGCACTGGCCAGAATGTGGACTTCATCTCATTTCTGTATGCTGCGTCCTTGGGCAGTGTTCTGTAACCATTGCTGCTGCTGCATAAAAAAGGTAATACTAGACCAAGTTCAGAATCTATGTGTTCTCACCTTAGCCATCCTTGTTGTGCAGGACCTTCCCTTGTTCTGTATAAATGTGAGGACCTGTGCTCATTGTCTGTCTTTCCCTTCTTTTTGTAGTCATGCAAATGTGAGAAAAAACTACATTTGAGATTTTATATTCCCCTAACTGGCTGAAACTTTCTGGAAAGGGTGCAGGGCGATGGATTTCCGCAGGTGCTTTAAACCTTCATTTTTTCCAACTTTGCTTCCCTGTTTCCCAAAGCCTGACTTCTTATCTTGCAAGTTTAGCTGTGTGCTGCTCTTGACATAAGGTCAAAAAGTATAGCTTTTATTATTCAAATAAGAGAAGGCTGTTGTCCAGTTTATAATTGACTGAGTTTAGCTTTTATATTAGTTCATTTTGTCATCTATCTTTGTTTTCTCCTAGGTTTTCCCACCTTTCTCTTTCCACCTTTGTCATTTTAAATTCCTCCCCCCCCCGCCCCCCAAGAAAATAGCATATGTCTTACCATCCTTCCCAGTGCTTTTCTCAGAAGCCTTTACTGGTGTATGCCAAGGGCTTAGATGCTCCCAGTCTTTTTGCGGAGATTGGCATAGAAATGGGGTGTATAGTGTTGTGTATTGTCACTTCTTAGGCTGACTTTCTGTCCCCATGAATGGGGAACGCTGCAACTGTCCCTCATAAAGTGCTAGGATAAACTCATCTAAGTTTTGTATTTTATAACTTTACAAGACAAAGTATATTTAACGTATACCGTACATTGAAAATGTAATTTCATTCAAAGTAGCTAGGGAACATGTGTCTGTCTCTGTCGCTCTTTCTTATTTTTTTTCTTACTTCAGTGATGTTGGTTTACCTATTGCAGTGAATTGCTGTTGTTTAGAGAGTCATCTGCCTGTGAAAAGGTTGTTTTGTAGGGCATGTTGCTGCTGATAATATCATTGTAATTAACCCAAAGAAAAACTGACTTACTTCGGGAGAAAAAGAACAACAGGTTTTGTTTCCAATCTTAGTGGATGATTCTAGTGTAACCTTTATTTTGGAGGAGACCACTGCGGACATGGAGTATTTGTGGTATTCCCTATCTATAGACCGTTGGATTACAAGTTTCTCTCTCAAATCCTGACAGGAATGCTCAGGAAAGAAAATTCCAGCATTTATATCTACTTTGTTGCTATTAGTTTTGTTGTCAATTAATTGAATTCACATTCTTTTCATTCTTCTAGCTCATGTGATGAATATCTACACTTACTATAGGTATCTGGTTTATACTGAAACTGGCATTTTTAGCGTTGTTGTACGTTTAAATTCTACTTGGTTCCACCCTTACACTAGAATTCATCTGGAATGCTTAGGTGAAAAACTTATAATTATTTCAGTTAACTGCAACTTCTGCCTAGTTTGGCTGTTTCCTTGTGCTCAGTAATTTCACACGCATGCTCAGTGTTCAACGTGTGTGTGGTAGCTTTCGTAGTGAGAATTATTACAGTATTAATGCTTTTTACAAGCTTCGGTGAAATAGTTTCTAATCATAGTGGATTTTGGGATTTGTTGTGTGTTTTTTTCTTTCTCCTTTAAAATAAAATTACATGTTCTTGTGCATTTTCTCTTGGTGTTTAGGGTTTTTTTTGGGAGCAAGGACTGTTTGTTGGAGAGCAGGCTGCAATGCTCTATGGTGCATTTGTGTTTGTAAATGCCGTTGGGGAAAAACTGCTTATGGCACTGTCTTTAGCCTGAGTAGACTAGATTGCTGTTGCCTTTGTGTTTATGGATTGAAACAGGTAACTTCCATGAGTGATTTTTCTTTTCTAGATGAAGATGAGAATTAGGGAAAGACTCTAAAATCGTTAAGGTGTGGCTTGCTTTAGTTCCTTTCAGGGACTTCAGAAATATTGGGCTGACAGTGCACCTGTAAAATTAAGCGCATAGGAAAAAAAAAAGGAAATTATTTCATTTAGTATACTGTGAAAAATTGCTATTTTGATTTGAGAAGAGAAAGGATTATACTTTCTGGAGAAAATGTTACTAAATCATAAAAGATACATGAAAAATAGCAAGTAATGTAGGGTTTTTCTTGCAAATTACTTAAAATTAGGTTTCTTAACATACCTTAAACCCAGCAAAATGTTAATGAACATACAGTGTGTTAAGAACCTGTTGGTAAATTTTAAGGACAAGATACCCCTCTGCTTTTTAATGTATTGGAAATTGGTACTTCAGTACATCAGTGTGTCTTTTATACAATGCTATTTTAATAATAATTTTCACATATTCACATTTTAGATTGCGGCACCTAGGTCTGCTGGAAGCCGTTTCTCTAACTGGTCAAAATTTAAGAATAATGAGTCACAAATTTCCTTTAATTTTCTGACCTCTCTATCAGATGGATCAACCTTAAACATAACATTTCAGTCTAATGGTGCAGCTTTCCTGGTTTAAACTTAATAGACTTAGTCTGTATTTTACATTACTTGGTGGGAAGCTTCATTTTTCTTCTTGGGGTCGACTTTCATTGGATTTGGACTTAAGACCTTGGAAGAAGTAGAAAGGATATAGTAAGAAGTGTGGGGCAGTGTGTTTTTTTTGTTCCAGAGTAGAGTTAGGGTTGTGAGCGTGCTGTTGGTGAGAATAGCTGTAGAATAAATAAAACATTTCTCCTTCAGAAAGCTGTGTCATTAGAGGTGAAAATATAACCCCATACGTGGTTCACTCCAATAAGAAGAGAACCTCACCTGGGACTGTGGTGGGCCACAGTCTCCAAAATGCATGGAATGTGGTTGGATGTGGAGGTGGCTGTGAGTGGGTACTTGCAAGGACACAGCTACCCAGGGGGTCCCCACAGCGCTGCAGTACACCTGTCTTCCTTGCACCGTCTTGGCACTTGTACTGACCCAGGTGTTTAAGGGGATTTATTCTGTGTTGGATTAGGGATCTGCGTTACTCTCCTTGCTGGGATATTTTTAAACAGGATCAATTTCCTGAGCTGATTCACTGGCCTGGCCCAGTTTCATGATATGATAAGGCTGGTTAAGATGGTGGTTCCCAAGTTCTTGCTGTTGAACGTGGTTTTGCTGACAAAGATTTCTGTTTATCCACAGCCAAAGTGGTGTCTGAGATAAGAAAAGAAATTAAGAGATTGCACCATTTTACTCATCAATGCTTCCATGTGATGAGGAGGGAGATAAGTAGATGCCTGGTGATGTGTAAACACAAGATTACAAAGTAGCTTGGCGGTGTGCACATTCTTTTTGTATTCTCTTGACAAAAATGAGTCATGGGCCTCACCTAATACGAGTTTGAAGAGAAAGTGCAAAATTTAAAGGAAGATTGGTTTTGATACAGGTTTCTAGAAAACCTGTAAACAAAAATATAATGTCAGTCTATGAGTGTCAATGTGAGTAAGATCAGACCCACATTCCTCTTGGAGAGAAATGGTTCTCCATCACCTCTTCTCTCTTTTCCTTCACTTGTTTGGTTTCTGTGAGGATATCAAATACCATGTCCCATCTTTGCTTGTGTTTTATGGTGTTAAAATTTTTTACATGTGTGTTTTCTCTTGTGTTGTTGGGATGATGGCTGCCTTATTACCATCTTTCTCTCACTAATTTTGAGTGGCAGTAGCTGAGTTATTCTCACTTAACTTTTAATTGAATTTGTAATAGGTTTCCACTGGAGTATCTTCACCTATATGGCATATTTAAACTGTACTTCTGAAGGAATTCAGAACCCCCTGGGTAAAATGTGCTTATTTTAAAAGCTGGAGAGGGCTGCTGAGACTGTAATCAGAACTCCTGAGAGATTTCACTCGCTGTTTTCTGAATGCAGTACGAAATAGGTTTTTGAAATTTATTTTTCAGACACCATCCAGAGTCAATCCATGAAAAATTTTCATTTCTTTTTAATAAGTCATTATATCAGTTCTGTTGCTTTTCTCTGCTTAGATAGCTGTATTGGAGTTGCAATGTAAAGATTTTTTTTTTTAGTTTTACTGAGCTGTTTTTTTTAACTGGGGCTAACTAATGATCCTGTAGTTCAATATGTTGGTATTGTTCGATGTGAAAAAAAATTAAATTTTTATAGTCTAAATGCAAGGGCTTCTTTTTTTTTTCCTAAGGTGTACACATTTAGATTTAATGTTTTTCAAATTTAGTGGAATTCTTGTTTCTAATCTAGATTTTATTTAAGGCCGAGCCACTGTCACCCTTCCCTGCACACAATATATTCTGTTGCAGAAAACTCCTTATTTGCAATCACCATATCTGATTTTTGTTTTTCCCTGGGATGGTGGAGGATTAGAGCAGATTATAGTGTTGGGATAATGTCTGACTCCTTGTGTTCCATTTAGTCATAAATAAACCCCTGAGAAATCTGAATGTTGCTATGGTGATGTTAGTAAAAGCCTGGGATATGGAGTAAGTGAGCCGCTTAGAAGCATAATGTCACTTACAGTAATGAGCACACCATCATTAGAACAGTGATGGGTTTACCTGGTGCTCTGTAACTTTGGTAGCCCATGACAGATTCTGAAAGCAGGTAAGTAAATGTGATTCATATGAGTATGCTCTGTTCAGTAAATTGCAGCTACAAACCTCTTAACAAATGGAAAATTGTGTTTTGTCTGTTTACTTTCTAGCTTCAATCTGTTGCCATATCACAGAGAAACAAGCAAGAACTTAGTCTTTGTATTCTGCCTTTCACATGATGGACTGGTTGAATTAAAACTACAAAAAATCACTTTACAGCAATTTTGTTTTAAACTGTGTAAACACACACTTCTGAAAAGTAAGCTTGTATTAAAATATGTTTGTTGTTTTTTTTTTTTAGTCTTTATAACCTGGCTTCACTGGAACTGAGAGAAAACTTGCTGACGTATTTACCTGAGTAAGTGACATTTCATGTGTTTGATTATATTAACAAAATGTTCTTACTCTTAAAATCTGCTAACATGTGAAACTGAATGAAAAAATATTCGTGCTAATTGACGACATGTGTGAGATACAGCCTGCTTTTATCAGCACCTAGTTACATCCATTATTCCTAGTTGTACTTGATTATTAGCTGGAGCTTGCAGTTTGCGTGGATTGGCTTTGCTCTATAAAAAATATTCAGTATAGAACAGAGCAGCACCAAACATTTCTTGCACTCATTGAATGAGCACGTCTGCAGTGGGAATGGTGGTTTGGGTTGTTCTCGTGCTGAAATTTCATAACCATGAGAGTAGGGTAATAAGAACTTGGAGATTTCCACTCTAGACCTTCATAGCATTTAAATAAGTGTTCGTGTTTGAGGCTGAGTAACCAAAAGCTTCTAAAACCTGGAGACTTCTACCAAGGCTTCTAAAGCCTCAGAAGCAAACTAGGCCTACTGATGTCTGAAGTCGGACTCCACCCACTGTGATTTTTGGGGAAAAAAGTTATATAGATGTCTCTGTGCTGTCTGTGGCAGAGGAATTTGTGGTCTTTTGTAAGATGAATTTTGTATCTTATATTTTGGGGATCCTTTTTGTCTGCCTAGAAGAAGCCTCTTCTTTAATGAAGGAGCTTCCTTCCTTCACTAACTGGTTGATTCTTGCAGGAGCTTTGGTGATTCCTATTTTGCTTGTTTAGATAATCTAATAGATACTGTAGAAGATTTAATCTATTTTAATCAGAATCTCTTCCTAGTAGCTTTGGGTTTCTTTTTTCTTGTCAGTCTACCCACTGCCTTGGTTGTGGCTGTTTATAGCTGTGAGCCACAAGGCACTTTAAATGTCAGTGATCAGAAGACAGGAATTGCTAGCTAAGTTTTGTCATGCAGTGTCAGAATGAAACTATCACAAATATTGACAGTTTTATTGCTCCTGGAAAATTCTGACTGCAAGTAATGTAGTTTAGAAGTCTTGCTGGCTTTCATGCTACTGTGACTTTGGGGAAGGTAAGCAACAGCCTGTTTCTGAAGGAGAAGATTGGCTCTCTGTGTCTGTTTATGTTTGGAGAACTTCTTTTACATCCTTTTGGGTTTCCCTCTGTTTACAGTCTCAAATCCAACCTGAAATACTTCAGAAATGGATGGATCATGCTGAGAAGATAAATAATGGATTTATTGAGACTTGAGTCACATAGTTACATGTGATCACTATGGGGAATTTTTATCCAGTTGCATAACTGTAAATTTCCCCTAAAAATAAATCTAACTAACTGTACTAAACTATGTGGCATTTTCCACCCCATGGGACTTATGGTTAAAATAAAAAAAAAAAGGAATGATTTGATTGCCTATTCTAAGTTTCAAGGAAATAGACTGACAAACCAAATTATTTTTCAGTAAGGTATTACTGCAAAGAGTCTATGCTGGTAAAATAGCTGTCTGCCTACAGTACATTGTAATTTGAAATTCAAGTTTCAGTAAAATGAGCTCATTCAAATACATAAGGTTTCTGTTGGTTTAGTCTAATGTGGTTTTACTTTGACTTATCTCACAGATCCCTTGCCCAGCTGCAGCGACTAGAAGAACTTGATTTAGGAAACAATGAACTTTATCACTTGGTAAGAGAACATGCCACTGAAAGTGCACATTAGTCTTGTTTTATGCATCATTTAGATTAAATAGGTTGTAAGATGTCCAAAATTGAAGAAAGAAAAATGTATGGAGGGAGAGTCTCTTTGTACGTACAGATGAATTCTGGCAGTGAGGTGATGCTTCCTGTATCTGCTTAGTCTTGTTCAGTACAATATCACTTTTCTCAAAAAACTGCAGCTGATCTCTAGAAAATGAGAGCACTGCACAGCCTTTTTTATGGAAGTAAAAAGGAGTGGAAGGGCACAAACTCTTATCTGCGCTTGAATACATGGGCTTCTGTTGGGAGCTGGCTGAGCTGAGCACAGATGAAAGCTCACTTATTTTCAGGGTGAGAGAAGGAATCTTTGTGAAAGGGCTGAGGCAAACTGTTGAGGGTTGCAGGGTCCTACGTTGTCGCAGGTTGATCTACCAAAAATATCTCTTATGTCCCATGAAGTCTGACTCATTTAAATGTTGAATTTGCAGTTGATCAAGAGTGTGCATGCAATTTGTTAGTTAATGCCAGGTAAAGAATGGTAATTTGTTAAGCTATAGCAATTAACTTGTATGATGGAGTTCCCAAAAGCTTACAGTACATTTAATCAAGGTACCTCTAAATAGTGCTTGCATAAGAACTGGTTTACTTATATTGTAATTGCGAGGTGGCCATTTGTTTTTTACTTAAAGCTGCTATGCTACTTAACGTTATGATGTTTTATGTTATAGCCAGAAACAATTGGTGCACTTTTCAATCTTAAAGACCTCTGGTTGGATGGAAACCAATTAGCCGAAATACCTCAGGTAAAGATGGCTCTACTGATACTGTTTTGAAGATGCTTTTAAAAGAAAACCTTTTCATTCATACATAAAAGGAAGTGCTTTAAAATGGAATAGATTTCTCATTTCACTTTGCCAGGGTTTCGTTTTGGGTGTGTAAGGGTTTTCTCTTAAAAAATTAATAAGGAATTGGCCATGATACTATATGTTGTCAGAAATTTTCCTTTAAGCATTTTGACAAAGGAATTGTTTCCTAATATCAGCATTGTTCAATTTTTAGGATGACACGCCTACTGTTTACAGTTCTTGCCCAATGATCAGGGAGCCACTAGTTGTCTGAGCTAACCCTCACTTGGGTATCTATCTAAATTGCAGTTTTAATAGTTTTGAGTATGACTCTTTGCTTTTTGCAGTCATCTTCACCCATTCAGGCACAGTGTTAGGGAGAAGTACAATAACAGAACTGTTGCCGTAAATAGAAATTTTGATTTATTCAGGCAAATCCCCCATCTGATATCAGTCACAGGATGAGGGCCTTAGCATTTAAAGCTTACAGCATTCCAAATTTCCCTTTCTTAAGAACTGTGGTAACATGTGGGATGGGTCCTTTTCCCTTTTTTCCTTTACAGACATGTCAAAACCTGTTTTTTCTTCAGTTCCTCCTGCAGTGTGCTGTTGTTTCCTGTGTTGATCTAATTGTCAACTGTGTACCTGGGAAATCAGTTACAGTTTAGTGGGCTTAGCTGGCTTTGTTTTTGTTGGCTTGGCCTAATAATTTTTAAAGTAGAAATAATAATTTATAAAAGGTCAAGTGTGACTTGAGCTGCAGTTTTTATTGAAACTGGCCATTATTGTGTTTTTTGTCTAATGGCCAAAAGATGAACTTGTAGGATAAAGGGTATGTGTATGTGTTTAATGAAAGATCCTCTTGAGAGGCAGATGTTTCAAAAGTAAAAGAACTGATCCTGTGAGTTAGGATCAAGGCTGTCACTGTATGAAAATTTCATATATGTAAAAGTAAAGAGCAGTTCTGCCCCAGCTGTTCTGTTCTCTGAAAGGTGGATGACTAAAATAAGAACTATTCTCAAGCATGTATAGAGGTGTCTGTGTACATGGGAAATGGAAGGATGCTTGATAGCTAATAGGGGCAAAGGCATTTCTCTGTCTAATTGTTGGATTACCATTGTAAAAAACTTAAGTAGTCATTAATAATTGTGGATGATGGCAGTATAACTTGGCAGTTCAAATATGCTTGCTAGAGCAACGCTCCCAATTCCTATTCCTACATTTGTTGTAGTTGGGAGATGTGAAGAGATGAAATCCCTAGATGTCGTGGCACGTTGCTGTGGCAGCCGGGAGAGACTAATCTTAATTTGCCTAGGGTTAATTGGGAGGGGTAGATTTAATTATGTGCAGGTTGATAATCTGCCCTTCTGAAAAAACAACTTTGCAGTCTGCTTGAGGAAAACTCCGGGTTTGGCTGGTGTTTGCCTGGGTGTGCTCAGCATCTGACTACTGAAGCCAGTCTTAAATAGCTAGAATAAGAAACTGTGACTAAATCATTTGGTTGCTTTAGCATGTGTAAAGTGTAATTTTTTTACTTTTTTTCCTGCATCTAGAGGTCATATAGAGAATGGCCAATTTAGAGGTCATACGGATAATTGTTTTACTTATGGAATTTCAGTGAGATGGTACATTTTTCAGATTGCTTTCTTACGTGTTTGAGCATGACTTAAATTCTTTGTCTTGTATCGCAGGAAGTAGGAAACCTGAAAAACCTGCTTTGTCTGGATGTTTCTGAAAATAAATTGGAATGCCTTCCTGAAGAAATTAGTGGTCTGACTTCTTTAACAGACTTGCTTGTTTCTCAGAATTTACTTCAGGTCCTACCTGATGGCATTGGTAAGTACAAAGTGAATGTTATCACACAGAACCATTTAATCCGTCATAAACCGGAAGTCACTTGTTTTCAAGTCTTTTGAAGTCTTTGTGCAAAAGATGAGCTTGTCTTAGGTTGGGGGGTTTTTTTCCCTTTACTTAGTATGAAATGTGTAACTCTGTTAATTTTGCATTTTTATTCTCTACATGACTACCTCATAATCCTCCTTCAGTCTTCACTTGATACCTACCAAACGAAATAAAAGTTATTATGTCCTTTTGGTTTCCACTGTATCCATGTCACCATCATAACTCCTTTAACACTGTAGAATTTGAGCTTTTAGCATGCTGTGGGTCACTTGATAAGACTGACTGACAGTATCACTATAAAAATACAGAATTTTTAGTGGGGATGTGTATTTGTCTTCAGTTGGACAATGTGATTAATCCTATACTGAACCCAGTGGATGACTGGTTGCATTTCATTCCTTGCCGTTGAATATTCAAACTACAACCTTTCTGTGCCTGACCTCTTAGAACAGGTTCAGTAACTGAAGAATATTTTCTGAAGCACTACTGGTGCCTTTTCTAAGGTACATGTTTTTACCCATGCTGTAGTTGTGACAAGTAGTCAGTGAAGCATTTTTTCTCTACTACTCATGAGTTGTTTTTCTGGAAAGTGTCACATTACAAGAGTGTACTTTTTTTTTTTTTTTAATACAAAATAAAGCTGTAGGGTAAGGAGGACTTGTGAATGTGGTTTAACCGCATCTAACATTTAACATGTGGAAAAGAATGGACAGACCTTCCCCCTTCCTCCATATGCTATATGAGAAAAGAGAAGTGTTTCTCTACAAGTTCAACTTGGGGAAGGGGGGTGAGTACTGTGGGTCCTACAGCTGGCTAATGTGTGTTTGATAGAGAGTTGTAGCAGCCCCCTGTGATGACCTGAGCTGGCCAGCACAGTTGTTGTACATCAAAAATGGAGCTGTACCTTTTTAAATGCAACAGCCCATGAAGCCTGCTAGATGGAGCGTGTCAGCAGAAATGAACCTTGCTGGTCTCTGTGGAAGCTCCTGGGAGTTGCTCAGCTGATCACGAAATTGCTGGTTGGATTGGTGGATCTGCAGAGCCCTTGAAGCAGGGCTCTCATCAGCACCAGTGGGTCAGGCCATGTCTCACCAAGCCTCTAAAGCCCTAATGGAGCTGGCTTCAGCGCCCCGGGCATCACCTCTCAGTGGTGAAGCTGCTTCTGATGTCCAGCTGGGATCTCCCATGCTTCAATTTACAGCCATTGCTATCTTACCTACCACTGTGGGGAAGAGTTTGCCTCTGTCATCTCTCTAACTGCCCTTGAAGTAGTTTTGGGATATGTAGTTCCTAGATATCTCCTCGGCTGCCTCTTGGTGGGAGTCAACAAAGGCAGCTCCCTCAGCCTCAGCTCACATGTTCCCTGGCCATCTTGATAGCTTTCTACTGGACCACCATCATTTGATCGGGGGAAGACAGGACATGACGTGAATCTGAGAATGATTTCACTATTTGCAAGTAGATGGGATATAGCAACTTCCATTGATCTGCTGACTGTAATTCTCTTAATGCAGTCCAGCTAGTGTTTATTTCTGGTGAGAGCTCACTGCTAGTCATATTCAGCCTGGTGCTTTCTGTAGTTTCCAGGTCCCTTCCAGCAGGACTCTTGTACAGCCCTCATTTCCCAGGCAGTACTGGTGCACAGGTTTATTCTGCCCGGGTGCAGAGTTCTGCACTTCTCTGTGCTAAACCTTGAGTTCTGTTTAGGTTGTTATCTTTCTGTGTATCAGACGTCTCTTCACGATTTAGCATCAGCAGTGAATTTGATATGCCAGCCTATTGCAGCTGTTTTGGACTGTGTGAGGATGGCAGGGAGGTGTCAGCAGCTAGTGATGTCTCCTGAATTCTCTGTCTTGGGCTCTGCCCATTCTGGTGCAAAGAAGAAGAACAAGGTGAGCTTTCTGTGCTGAAATGGTATTTTGTTCTTCATAGGAAAACCACCTTCAAAGAAGTTTGATTTCTAGTCTAAAGAATAAACTTGGGTTTCATGTCTGACTAACTGGGTTCTATATTAGGACAAGGAGACCTTAATCCAGTTTGGGTTTGGGCTGTCACTTCACTGCAAGCCATTCTCACTGTAGCTAAGTAGGCATAGGTGACCTTCTGCACACTTTTTTTATTAATAGATGTTGTATAATGGAGGAAAAACCAGATAATTTTCACCTGTTCATAGGCCTTTGGGTAGACACATCCTTGATATTTACATGGGATGTGTTCAGATTGCAAGTTTATTGCAATTTTCTTAGGTTTAAATGTTGGATATGAGTATTTATATTGAATATGAACTCAGTGATGTTAAAACTTGCAAAAGTAGTGCAAGCACTAAGTGAAGCAGTGCTTGAGTTCTTTTTTTTGCCTGAAAAATTTCATTCTTTTAGAGGATTTCTAGAAGTTTTGCAGCAGGAAAATTTTATGTAATTAAAGCAGGTACTGGAGGATACTAAACTAAAAAACGCCATTTTTTTTTCTGTCCAGGAAAATTGCGGAGGCTCTCCATTTTGAAGGTTGATCAGAACAAACTGATTCAACTAACAGATTCAATTGGAGACTGTGAAAGCCTTACTGAACTAGTTCTCACAGAAAACCAGCTGCAGGTAAACATGGTCATGGCTACTCAAATGGTGGGTGGTAAGAAGACCTGCTGTTAGGTGCTGAATCACTTAGCTCATTAGGTTACTCACCCTTGCTCCTGCTAAGTAGCAAGTTTTCTTTAAATGCATCTTATTTCTTACCTGTTCAATGAATGCTGGAGATCAAGATGTGTGTAGTAACAATATGCCCTTCAAATGCTTCAGCAATTACATATTCATTCTTGAATCTTTCATGACCAGTAAGGGAATTGGAGCATGTGGAGTGCAGGTATCATTTACTTTGTTGTGTTTTTAATGCGGGGTTTGTGCTGTATTGCATTTTTGCCAATTTTTTTATGTGCATTACCTGGATCAGACTTACTGGAACTGAATAGGAGCCCTGAGTGCTGCAGAACTTCTTTTGTATTGCTCCTTGCTCTGCTGATGTTCTCTAGCCAGATATTAAATATGATACGTGGTTACTTAAAATAAATAAGAATTCCTTCTGTTAGGTATTTTCTTCCATTTTTTTGGAACTGTCTTTAGATGACACTGACACTTGGAGAGTAGATGTCTCTATAAAGATCTAGGTTTGAGCATTTCTTAAATTCAGTTGGTATGACTGAGTTAGGATCATCAGTCTGATGGAAAGATGTCTCTCCAGAAGTGAGTTCATAGCACCTAAGTTAGGAGATTGCTTCTCAGTTAATTTGGAAAACATGAAGTTAGATAATATGAGCGTTCTGCATACTTGCATTCTGTACACAGCTCTTGTGTGACTGTTGTCTCAGTGCAGAGATATTCCATTAGTGAATTTGTGTTAGAAACTGACATTCCTAGATATTTGTTCTGCAATATAAACCTTTAGATCTTCTTTGGAAGGTCTGGCAGTAATGAGGATTAAGACACTTCAATTTTGAAAGTGGATCAGAGTATTAATTAATTTTTAAAGTGAGAGAAGTTTTGTTCTGACTGTGTATTTACGAATTATGTTTGCGTATTGTTTTGTTTATGTTGGCACAGTCATTGCCGAAGAGCATTGGAAAACTAAAGAAGCTGAACAATTTGAATGCTGATAGAAACAAATTAACATCTTTGCCCAAAGAGGTAAGTTTTGTGCAGATGTGATAGTACAAGCAGAAAACTCTTGGTTTCAAATGCCTACAAGAAGTAGCAGGCAGCTTTGGTGCACTTAATATTCTTTCCAAACTGATCATAACCAGGAACTTGTCCATTAGATACAAACAGCAGCTCTGGTCATTTGGTGGCTTGGAAGTGCAAAATGTCTTTGCAGTTGAACAAGAAGGCTTGGATCTAATTATCTTGTAACTGGCAATTCCCAGTGTGGCTGTCAGGTCCAGCACTATTTGAAGACTCAGAGTTCTGGTAGGTGGAATGGATTTGAGCACCGATATGCCTCTTCTGCATGTAGTTTAAAAGTACTGTCAGCCTCTTTTTCACCTCACTCTTGTGAGCAATATCAAAGGGAAAGTTTCATATTCTGAGAAGTGGCTCAGAGACTGTCTTGACGGTCTTACTGATTTTGAAGATCTCTGGACTGCTTTTGCCCTTAAATGTGAGGACCTGATGTGACCAAGTTACCTCAAATATTACAGCTATGATCACTGGGCCTTCTTGTGTATTGTAACAGTGAGTGGAATGAAATGAGGCTAGAGTTTCTGTTGTAAAACTAACTGTAACAAAGGCCTTAGAAGTTTAGTTCAGCTGTAAATTCTGGTCAGGGGAAGCAGCATCCTGTGATTGAAGCATGGGGCTGTGAGTTGGTTCTCTTTGCAATACTGTTTCTCTAGAATCTTTGTCCAAGTAATTCTCCCCCTTAATTTTCTTATCCATCTGTAGCATATAGCTCTGAGTTTGAAGCTTTTCTTCACCACTTTCAGTTACTTCAGGAGCGGGAGGGATGTGTACTCAGGTGGCAGCCAACGTATGGAAATCAAGAGGAGTATCAGCTCTGTCTCATTTCCTTATGGAGCTCAGACAGCTCAAGAGGTGATATGAGAAGGAAGCAAAGTGGCAGGCAACCCGGAGATGGGGGAGAGGGGTCAAGCAGGGACAGAGGATGCTGCTGTGGCACTGGCAGCAACAATTCCAGTGTCCTGGATCTGAGCTGCTGCAGGCCAGTCACCTAATTGGGAGGGAAGAGAAGGTGTGAATACTGCAGTTTCTCTAGCAGTACAGTGTCTTCTCTGCAGAGGTGCTGCTGGTTCTGAACAGAAAATTGCAGGGGGTGTACCCAGACAGGTTGCATGAATGCTGGCAAGAGGCAAGACCCTGGGAAAACTATGCTTCTGGGTTGGTATGTGATGACAAGTTTGATCTTGTGCTCATTCAGCAGAAGACTTTCCACGTCTATACAAAGAACTTTAAATTAATACGTTACACAGGTGTCCTAAAACATCTGAACTTGAGATTTGTGCAATTTTATGTCTACTCTGCCTTTAAGCAGAATTGCTCTAAGTTTGTTATAGCATGTAAGGTTTTATTGGTACACTTTATTTCCAGATTGTCCATGAATAGCTTATGTAATGTATAAGCACTTTTCTTAGTTAATGGAGTAGATGATATTGGAGACAGTGCATGAGGGCAAGCAGTGTGGCTTGGAAGGAGCAGGGACAGGAGCAGGTGAAAGGAGAAGGCTTGGCTTCAGAAGCAGGTAAAGCAGGGTGAATATGGACCATGTCTAGGGAGAATAATGGGATTGAGAGCTCAGTGCAGAACAATAAAGGGATTAATGCTGAGCAAGATACTGTAGACGTGGAACCAGCAATGAGTTTCAGAGGTGGAAGGTGTTGCTCAGTTGGTGAAGGAGTTGCGGATATCCAAGGGTGAAGAATGAAAATGTGTGAAGAGAGCATTAGTGCACGTGAGAAGGATGGAGGGGGACAACTGAACAGAAGTGGGAAGAAGTCAGGGATGAGCCTGTGTTTGGAGAAGGCGGATAATGAGGAAATGGAAGGTAGTATCTGGAATGAGGTGCGCTGGGGAGTTGATGGAGTCCAGGAAATTAAAATGGGAGCTTGGCAGAGAAATAGAGGAAGCAGAGTTCCTCGACTCCCTAGCCACTTCTTTGAAATAGAATTTTTATTTTTCCTTTAAAGGTGCCCACACCAATGTGTCTGACTCATTAGAGCAAATACTGAAAGTAATTTAATGCAAGATTTTATGTTTTGCTCTGTGGATTTTTAATTTTTTATTTTTAAAGGAAGTCAGTCCTTCTCTAACTGAAGGGTCATGCCTACCCTCTAGATCAGTGCATTTGAATTCCAAGCTAGTAATGTTACAAATAGAAAGCATAAACCACCGATGCAATGGTTTGTCTCAAAAATACTGTTAATATGCATGTATTGCAGAACCTGCCATCTAGCTAACGAGGCTTTTCAGTTTCAGTTTTTCAAGTTTCAGTTTGAATTCCCTGGCCTTAGGCTGTGCAGTAAAATGCTTTTCCCTCTTTAAATTGCCTTCTAACAATGCTGAAATAGTAGTTTCAAAAACAAAGTAATCTGCTACTCTCTGCTCATGTTTCGTCTGTTCCTGGAGCTGCATTTTCTTTGTATAGTGTTCTTCTTATCCAGTGGCATTTTGCTTTAAACTAAATGTGAACATTTCTGTAATGCAATTTTTCTGGGTAAAATTCAGAGGAATTCAATGAGGAGCTGAATTTCATAGCTCTAAAAGAAAAATGTTCTGTGTAAACTAAGTGCACAGGTATAACAAGTACTGTTTTTTGTTACGCAAAGCTTCCACAGGAGCAGCTTCAGGTGTGCTGATTGGCAAAGATCCCAATTCTGAGTTTCCCTTTGGATGGCAGGGAGGAACAGTTTGGTGTCTGGGGTGAAGTGTTCGATTTCCATTTTCGTAGAAAAATGGTAGAACGTTGGTAGAACGCTTAAGGAAAACAGAAAAATGTGTTGCCCTTTTTCTGTCTGTTGGAAGGCTCTGCTTGGCAGTGAGAGAATCATACCATCTTTTCCATTTATTTTCATCCTAAACTAACTAATTAATATTTAGAGCCAGGCACAAGCTTCTGACAGTAGTCGTTTTCAATACGCATGCCTGCTGCATGTTCCTTAAGATGTCTTCTGAGACAGTATGGTGAAGTTTGAAGTCTTGGACCTTTGCACATCAGTCAGTGTTAGTACTTGTACAGTGGTTCCCCCTTCACAGAAGCAGAGTCAGATGCAGAAGTAGAGTATGCACTACATATATTTTTGTTCATTTCCCTTTTTTTCCTTTAGCTGTTTTCCTTATCTCTTTCATTCTTCTCCTGCTTTACAGAGTGCTAGAACAGCTGTGCATTTGTGGTCTTCATCCGTATAAGTAATGGGTGTATGACAGGCTATTACTGGTTTCTGTTGGAGAGGGACAAAGACACAGGGTCTGGTAACATGCATGTAAAAAAAATGGGAAAAAATGGGAGAAGAGTACATGTAACCAATATGGTATCTGCTTGCTGGTGTCTCTGTCCTTTCATTCGGAATTATTCCTGTAGCAAAGAGAGCTTTTATAGATAGGATGGCAGAAAGTATGTACCTGCTCTAATGTAACCTGGTGAGATAATATCTGAGTTCTAGCTTTTCTGAAGCAGTGTGGCTTTTTTTGGGTAGTTTTTGGGGAAGGGGGTCGGGGGGAGAGTTGGTTTGAATTTGTTTTGTTAGCAGTTTAAGAGAATGGGATTTTGGGTCAAATCAGTTAAACCATTATGTTGCCAGATTGTTTCAAGGCACATTTGTAAAATCTTTTGGTGTAAGATTTCTTGACTTGGGATTATTGAGAAGTTTTTATGCAAATACACCTTCAAAGTTTCCTGGTTCAGAGGTTCTTCTGTATTGTGTGCCGATAAAGGTAGAATGTGGAACAGCTGAATGTATGACCAAGACTTGAATCACTGACAGATTTCATCTTCATTATCTCATCTTGCAGCTTGATCCCTTTCTTACTGAACCAAGTGGTGAAACAGACTTCAGCAAGAACTGTGAATGTCTAAACCTGTTCATAGTTCGAAATGTTTTCCCCCTTAAACTTGAAAGACCTGCTTGGTGACTCTTAGGCATTGAAATCTCATCCTGGCACAGGATCGCTGGTGAAACTGGTGTGTTGATTTTGGCACTAGCATAAATAACCTCCTTGGAATGTTTTCCAGTTTATATGCTTTTGTTAATGAGTCTTTACAACCTGAAGAGATCTTGTAATGTGTCCTTCCTGGCTCTGAGGTATATTGTGAGAATTATTACTCTAGTAGGTAAAACTGCAGGGGTTTTTTGGCAGTAACTGTGCCTTTTAATTTTGTTTTTTAAATAAGTTGGGACTGCTTTGTTGTTTCTGGTTTTTTTTTCTGATGTCCTGTCCCTTCCCTCATTTGTGTACATGTATGTGTTTGTGTGTCTCAGAGGGAAAAAAGGCACTAGGGAAAAATGCAGGAAAACTTGTCTCGAGACAGAGAGCGGAGAAGCTCTCTTGCTGTGCTCCTCGTACTCTACTATTCACCAGTGGTGCAGGGGGTATTGAAGTGAGTTTGCCGAAGATTCTCCTAGCCAATTTATAGTTATTTATAACTGAATATTAGTTAATAATAGTGAATTGGGCAGTTTCTTCCACCTCTAAATGTATTCTATGCTTGCAGTTAAAGAAGTAGTATACTTTATGAAGAGCCAAGGAAAATTCTGACTTTATTTACTTTGAACCCAAACAAAATTTTGGATGTGACACTCTGGAAAAGATTTTATAACACAAGAGGAACTGTGTTTAAATTGCCAGTGTATTTATCAGGCTCGTATAAACCTAGTGAGAGTTCTTGACGCTGACAGCTGTTTTGAGAGATGTGTCATTGGGCTTTAACTAGTCACATGCTGAAGAATAATCATTATAGTATTTGTCATAATATCGTAATTTTTTTTCATTGCTTATGCCTGTGTGAAAGATGCTAACTGGTAAAGGACAGGATGATTGATTCATAGCTTTTGAGTAGTTAACAACTACTGGTATCTACTTAAGAGTCAACAGAAACAGCAGCAGAGAAGTGATGTGTTAAGACTTGCAGTTCTGGAGGACTGTGTAAGATGGATTAGTAGGGGGTATACGAATGTCAAAAAAGCAGGAGGCTGAAGTGCTGAATGCTGACCATGTTCAGAACATAGTGGGGAGCTTTAGTAGCGAAGCTGACATGCTGCCTATATAAGTCCAAACCTTACTGCTTCCCCGGACCAAGGAGGTCTGTTAGAAAGATGAGCCTCAGACTGAGACAGAAGAAAAGAGCATAGGTTTTGTGTGGAATCCAGTGGGGTCCTAGTGATGCTCATCCTCTCAAGCAAGTCCATCTGAATTGCAAATATGCAGTTTTATTCTGACTTCCTAGTATCAGTGATCTTAAAATTAGCTCTTCATAGTAATGACCATTTTCTGCTGACTGATGTGTGGATTTTGTTTTTGGTTTTTATCTAAGCCTACTGTTCTGTGGAGTTGGTGTGATGTGACAAGGGAATAACTCTTAAAGTTGCTAAAATGAACTAAATGTCAGGAGTATGACTTAGACATACACAACTCACTTGAGATCTTTTTCTGATGTCTTGCTCACTGCAGAAGGATGTGAGGACTTCTTTAAGCCTCCAGTCCTTGGAACAGTTACTCATGTGCCTAGAACTAAGCACATGCTTGTCCCCATTAATTGAAGTCTGTGCTTGAAATGAACTGTGTGTGCTTGAGTGTTTACATGGGCTTGTGGCCTCAACTGTGTACTTGGTGCATATGCGGTGGTTTGGCAGAGTTTGTTGTAAGCATGTGATCAGACCCTTGGAAAGCATGGCTCCTCCCCAGTTAATGACTCTCAGCCAAACCAGCGATGTTCTGATACCGTATTACTTCACAGTGGTCACAGCAGTGTTTTTCTTACAGCATGCCATGTAGTGTGTGCACTTTGCCTCAGTGGTACCACTTCATGTTTAGGTTTTCAAACACTGGACTTGATGTCTTTCTGTACTGCTGGATGGGTGCCATCTTTGTGTGAAATGACAGAGATTTTAGTTTATTTTTAACTGTCAGCTTGTCTTTTTTTTCTCTGTGATATCTCACCCCGTACTGCTCGTTAGATGCTGTCTTCGTTTTCTAAAACAGTTACTTAAAAAAAAATTTAGTGTCTCTTTTTTTACATACCCCACTATCCCAGTAAAATTCACTACCTCTGAATGAAACAAAACCTTTGAACAACTGTCTGTTGAGTGATAGAGCAAAGTTAAATTAACAGAAGTTAAAATAATTTAGGAGTTGTAACCCTCTTTTTGGCAGTAGAAAAATGTGTGTTCTGTCTCCCATTTGTTGGCATGCACTTGTCCAGTATGGATAAAGAAAAATAAATTGAACATCTTTTGTATTTTCTTAATTGTTAGCCGCTTGGAAAATTATGGGTCAGGTAAATTGATAACCCTGTAAGTATTATTCAGTCCACGGTTCTACTGTTACCTTTCATTAAACTGCTTTAAATGCATGATGACTCAGGCTGTCCGATTCCACTGCTGCATTTTTCCATTGTCAAAAGTATAGAAGTTTTGGTCTCATCAGGGCTGCATGGCTTTACTTTGTTTGGCTAAACTGTTTGGATTTCCATGCTCCAAGACTGAATAACGGCAAACTTCATTCATGAAAAGCGAACACCTTGTGTACACTTAGGGCATCACTTACCAGCTCATCAACATTCACTAATCGTATTTCTTGCTCTTCACAGCTCCTCCTATTAGAAACACTAATTAGACACTTAGTGTGTATATGTATTTTTTTTTAAATGGCACTGTATTCTATGAATATGTGAAGTCACATTATTTAAGAATCTATACACGCTTTAAAGTGAATAGCAGAATTCTTGCATTAAGAAAGTTTGCTCATGATTTTAGCACTGGTTCCTAAGGGCTTTGATTCACAAGCTAAAATGGCTAACAAGGTTGATGCTTCTGTTGTACACACAGGGCCAGGAAAGCTGATAATCTTGTGAAATAGCTGTATTCTTTAAGAGTGCAGATTTAGGGGAAACATCACAGATTTTGTTTTGTCAAGAGAATGTTGCACTGTAACTTTTTGCTGTAAATAGCTTGTGAGTCAGAAGCCTTGAGCAGCTGATGGCTGCTTTCTTCCATTAAAAAGCTTTTATGATTCAAAGGAAGGTGAGTGGTGTATTTGTTTTATTTTGTAGTTGGGGTTGCATCCTTTTAAAAATGGCTTTTTCCTTGTAAATAGTGTAGGTTAAATCAACATTCTTTTTACTTTGCCAGTTAAAAATCTTTTTGTAATCTCAAACTTGAGTTTGGACTGAATTGTGGATTTTGCAAAAATGCAGGTGACAGTTTGCAAGAACACATGAATAATTTCGGCTCGGGTTTGGGGACTCCTGACCATGGTGTAGCAACATGCTGGATGTATTTTGAGAGGAGACCCTTCTTAGATGTGTGTGACTATTAGAAGCCCTCACGTTTTGTACTAAGCTCTTCCACTACATTGGGTGTCTATAGCTAGATTCCAAGTCCACTTTACTTGAAAGGCTCCAAAGGCATTGGAATATTTTGCCTCTAATACTTGGAGTAAGAGAAGGAACATCTTTTTTTTTTCTTCTTATGGTGGGTTTTGGAACAGGCAAACAAACAGCAGTGTTCTTTGAAAACTCTGTATGATAAGCAAACAAAGGTAGGTTTCCTTTGTGAATAGGAACAAAGAGTTCCTTGAAGCAGCTTTTGCGTTATTATAGCTAATCATCTTGCTGTTTGTAGGATTTGCTCCTTCTGGAACATAAAACTGGAAAGTGGTTTTTTTTTAATCAAATATTGAGGATTTATTTTTCTGAAGACATCTACTTTTGGTGGAAAATATAGATATTTTAAGGGTAAAACTGAAAAATCCTATCTTTTGCTCCCAGAAAACTAGCTTAAGAATGGAAACGGTTACATTTGGATAAATGGGTAGAGACAGAGATATTAGATTGCAATAGATTAAAGAAGGCCAATTCATATGGGAATCATCTTGAAATTAGATGCTTTTAATGAATCAGGGCATCAAAGATTTTACTCAGTCTTCTGCTTCTTGTGAACTCTTCAGTATTCGTTGTGGCCTCAATTAATGTTGGGAATTGATTGGTGTGTTTAGCATTTTGCCTTGCCAAAAGCCCTATTGTTTGTACCTAAGTTACTGAGAGGAAAGAAAGAAAGAATTAATATGTAAAATGCAGAGCTAGAAAAAGTTAAGGGTAGGGCTTTTTGTGAATGTTGTCTACGGAGCAGCCTGTGTGTGATTACTGGTTTCTTCCTTGTGTGGAAAGCTCTGAAAGGTAGGTAGAATGCAACCTGTTTGTAAAGATACACAGATACACATGTTCAAGACACAGCTCCAGCAGACTTGCTTCAGGTCAGACATCTTTTAAGCTAACACTTGTTTGCAGTCTGTACCTCTGGGTGAAGTGTCTGGCAGGCATTGTAGCTTGAATGCACTGTGACATACTCTGTAACCAGTACTGCATGCCTTTGTTATACTATCCTATGGCAACAAAACCAGACTTTTTTTTCCCCTTCTTCTCTAATATAGGTTGGGGGCTGCTGCAGTCTTAACGTATTTTCTATACGTGACAACAGATTATCTCGAATTCCCTCTGAAATTTCACAAGCCACTGAACTTCATGTCCTGGATGTTGCTGGAAATAGGCAAGAGATTTTTGTGTTTTCATGTTCTTTTGCTGTATTTACTTAATTCTTTCTGATAGCAAAAGATACTACATCTAAGAATGAAGTAATAAAAACCAATTATGACATTTATGTAAGTGTTATGGTTGAAATTCTGAAAGCGGTCTTTCCCCTCGGCCAAACATAGCATAAATTGTGTGTCTTCATGAGTGTGATTTTTTTTGATTGCTTTGACTCTGTATCTTATCTCAATAGCATTTAAAAAAAAAAACCCTCTGGATTTGTGTACTTTGGAGTTAAAACTGAGAATCTAGGCAACTGCTAGAGCTTCAGCTGAACCTACCAGCCGTAACACCAAGTAACACCAATATTGAGTGTCTTATCTTTGCGAATCAGTGCAAGTAATAAGGAAAGCCACTTTGACCTTGTAGCTTCTCACGAATCTTAGTGTGCTTCAGACACTAACATGCAAAAATGAGTGGATTAAACCATAAATCAACACATTAGTTTAGTTTCTTAGTAGGGAGTTAAATGAAAAAAAACAACCAAAACAAAACAGGAAGAAAAGCAAATGGTATTTCTTCTATGCTAAGTAATTGTCTCAGAGGCACTTACATATTAGTGTTCTGACAGTTGTTTATGTGTAAGGCTCCTGAGCAGAAGCAGCTGTCTGCCTTCCAGGGCATTTTACTGCAATAGAGAAAGCTCAGCACAGTTTTACCTGTTACTCACAACTTCAGAGGATTATGGTATAAAATTAAGCTGCAGATTTTTTTTTTCCTAAAGAACGGAGTAGTTGGAAGTGCTGACTACTACAACGCCTTTTATTAAAGGCAATAATTTCAGTTCTATTTATTCTAACTCAATGATATACACTTTGTGACTGTCTATGAAGCCTCCTAGAGATTGCCCTGACTTTTTTACTTTCTTTTTAACTAGGCTGACGTATCTTCCCCTCTCATTGACTACCTTAAAGCTGAAGGCTTTGTGGTTGTCTGATAACCAGTCCCAACCTCTACTGACATTTCAGACTGACACAGACCCTGAAACGGGAGAAAAGATTTTGACATGCGTATTACTTCCTCAAATGCCTTCTGAGCCTGTTTGCCAAGGTGAGTGCTTAGAGTCAGCTTTTCATTATGTATAGAAATATTACTTCTTTGTTTACTGTGTTGTCTGTTCTGTAAAGGTTTGTAAAAGATGTATAAACTCTAATGAACAAAGTACCAAAGTTCTGGTTGAATTTTCACTATTAAACTCTTTATTTTTTTCCTGTAATCAGTCTTCAGAAGACTTGAAAACTTGGCAGTGAGTGTTACTGAAAATACGGTGACAACAGCTACAATAAATAAAATACAGACCTGGAAGTAAAAGACTTAGATCATTATTCTGAGGCTTGCCAGTGGGCCAAGTAGTGGTGTCCATATTTGTGCACATTGATTATACATCTTAAAGACATATATCTGTTGTGAAAATTAGTGCCTAACTCCTTTTTTTTTTACCAGAAAAAATGAATTGCATAGCTAGTAGCAAGCAGTAGACATTTTACTTTTTAGCAAGCTAATTTTCTTTCAAGCAAATATGCTGTACAATAACTTTATTATATTAATTAACAAGTGTAGAATTGCAGTGTAAGTTGCGTTTACCTTTTGTGTTGAAACTTGCCTCTGGGTCAGGTGGAACCATAAACTCTTTTTCACTGTTGGCTGGGTTGCTGCTCCAGTAACTTCTGAATGTTTTTTGTCCTCAAGTTTTAAAGCTGTGTGTGAACACTGGAGAGGATTCATCTGAGCTAATATTTAAACTCCTGGTGTAATCACTGGAGAGTAATTTATCCCATGCAAGAATGAACTTTAAAAGAAAATCATGTGGATTCTTTTTCATTGAGTACAAAGGGAGCCTGAGGAGAAAAGTTCAGCTGTAGATATCTGTATTGTAGGTACCCAGACTTAATTCCAGTGTTTCAGTCCTATGTGGCTGGAGCAAATAGAAACCATTGAAGCAGTAGGGAGTGTAGAGGTGTCTGTTTTATCTCAGCGTCTAGATTTTAAGAATACAGATTCCATAAATAATTAAAATAAGTAAATGAATCAACCTGTTTAGATTTAGAGAAAATTGAGCTAGTTCAAGAAGAGGAACTGAGGTAGACTGACTTTCTCTAAAGGCCATACTACTAGAAATTAGATTTATTCCTCTCCAGGTGAATTTCATAGCTTCAAGCATAGAAGGCTTGGAATTAGGATT
Source organism: Cephalopterus ornatus (assembly GCA_013396775.1). Classification (NCBI taxonomy): domain Eukaryota; kingdom Metazoa; phylum Chordata; class Aves; order Passeriformes; family Cotingidae; genus Cephalopterus; species Cephalopterus ornatus. Next base: position 39,719 of record VZRE01012048.1, read on the forward strand.
GTTGGATGTGTGTGCTTGGCAATATTAAAAGGATGAAGTCATTTAAAGCAATGATCCTGTGTTAGGAAATCCATTTAGGGAACTGGCTAATGTCAGGTGGCAGCCATGATCCAGAAGAAAAGCCACATATATTAAATTATATAATCAGCCCCTAAATTCTGAAACAGTCCAAGTACAGAAATATCTCATTTATACAGAAACATATAATAACAGCAAATGAATGCAATAACAGCAAATGAATGCAAGTTCTATTTTCTCCCAAAAAAGTAGAAATAGCGATTTGTAAATCTTGGATGAGTGATTGGTTGGTTATTGCAGTTATTGCCAATATAGCATGTTGATTGTGTGGATTCACATGCATGTTGCTGTGAATCCTGAATTGCATCTTCCTGTTCTAACAGATAACCTACCACGATGTGGTGCATTGGAGAGTTTGGTAAATGAAATGTCAGATGAAACATGGAATGAGCGGGCAGTGAATCGAGTCAGTGCAATTCGCTTCTTAGAAGATGAAAAAGATGAAGAGGATAATGAAATGGTATGTTTTCCCAACCTTTGGATACCTGCAGACACTGTGACTTTAACGCAAAAGTGTAAAAAGTGTCGGAGCATTCTTGCTGTAAATATTTCACCTGTGACTGCATGTTTTGTGTGTACATTTGTAGCAGAAACTCTTCATGTTGACTGCTGAAACTTTTTATATTGACTTTAAATGCCTTTTTTTTTCTGCTTTGAATATAACTTTTATATTCTGATGCAGGGCAGTTTTTGTTTTGCTTTATTTTCCTCTGTCTGCTCAGGATGTTTTCTTTCCGGAAAGAAGATAGGATCTTTCTCTGCATCTTTGAAGCTTTACTGCCTGAAAGTATTTAGGGTCTAGTTTAGTATTCCAGCGCTCTGGCATGCGTCTCCATTAAGTTTGCCATTGTTTGTCTCTCTAATTTCTATTTCAAATCTTTCTTGCTCTCTGTCTTTCTTCTTCTTTTTGGAACTCCACCATTTGCCATGAAACAACCAGAGCGTCCATAAACAGCAGAAATGTTGCTGATTAGTTTCCCACTTAAACAAAGGATGTGGGAACATCTGTCACTGTACTTATAAGACCTCTCCATTAAGTTGGACTCTGCATGTCCTGAAGATCAAAATGCAATGTGATCTGTAGTTTTACTAACTTTTATTAAAAACAATTAAAAAGCTTTTTAAAGATTAAGACTTCTACAATCACATTTTCAGCATTATTCTCTGATACTCTAAAAAATTGCTGGTGATCCTCATTAGAGCTCAGCTTGAGATACTTCAGGGCACTGTCTGGATTGTTTTACTTTAAAAAGTGACTATAAAAACTTCTAGTTAGTGAGGTAAATGAACAAGTAAGGTAATTGCTTACTCCAAAGCAGCAGAAACTAGATGTCTCTTAACAAACGTTGTTTGTAGACTGACTAATAAGCGAGTTCAGAATGATGCCACTTAAAAACTGTGCCGACCCGAGAACATCCATACAGTAGCGAGGGCTTGCGTGTTAAAGATAACTGCTTTCAGTCATGGTATTACAGCCTGATTTGAGGCAAGGACCTTTTTAGGGGGAAAAAAAGGTTTATGATCTTAATGGGGAGAAGGAAGGGCAGATTTCCAAAGCAGTCTTGACCAAAGCACCCATTTATGGGTCATCAGTTCATTGGTAATCTGCACAGTTTACATGTATGCCACTAAAAAGTAACTGCATGTATACGTTTATTATACGTATATTATATTTGTGGTGTTCTGTTGGTCTCCGACCTGAATGCTAACTGCATTTTGTAAATTTTGTTTTCCTTGTAAAGGTTTCAGCACAATGATGTTAGACATTCTTGTGTCTTAAGAGGGGAGAGAAATACACCCCCTCTTCTTCTCTCAAGATACTTGTTCTCAGTTGACAAGAGAACCAAAATGTGTGGTGGGGCTGGAAGACATACAAAGCCTCACACAAACATGTATTTGACACTCTAAAGAGATCTTGTGGGATTCTTTCAGAATCAGATGAATGCTTTCTATTTGAAATGTGATCTTAAATCACTTGCATGGTTTTGGAGGGAAAAAAAATCCCCGACTACATTTATGAAAGAATCTTCACTTCATAACTTGTAATTGTACTTCACTTGAGTGGCTTTCAAATCAGTAGGCAAAAAGAGGAAAAAATTTGCTCCTAGACAGTTCTTAAAACCTCTTTCACTATCTTCATAGACAAGCAGCTATGAAAGTCACATCAGCACAGAGCATCATAGTTTGAAAAGGAAAAGGGGGGATAAATAAGAAAAAAAAGATACCTAATATTTGGTACGTGAATGCTGAAGCCTTGAAAGTGTATGTTGTTTTTGCAAAGAGACGAAGGCAAAACCACTTATTGCGCTGTTTATTTTTAGAGAACACTTCTAAGGCGAGCCACTCCACACCCTGGAGAATTAAAGAACATGAAAAAGACAGTGGAGAATTTACGGAATGATATGAATGCTGCTAAAGGACTGGATTCAAACAAAAACGAGGTCAATAATGCCATTGACAGAGTGACCACTTCCGTGTAGAGTTTCATCTCCAGGTTTTGCCTCCTGTGTCTTCCCCTGCTGTTGGAATGTTCCTGTCGTCTTCTGGGACCTCACTGAGCCCCTTTTTGTTTTTAACCAGAACCTGATTCATCGTCTCCATATACGTGAAAAGTGCGGCCCACTGGAAGAAAGTGCCTTATTTCATCCAGGCAGTGAACCAATAATTTCCAAATCAATATTGTAATTTTAGTAGTCCTAGGCTTTTTAAAGTTTAATACACTACTGTATGCAAAATACAATATTTTTGTCTTAAACACAGGGGAAATAATGCTTTTCTTTTCCAGAGTGCTGGGATATCTTCTTCCCAGTGGCTGGATGTGCTGGTGAGAAATATAGTTTTGTGGGAAATTGATACACTTTTTTATTTTTTTGGCAGCTCAGATGGTGTAAATTTTAAATTTTTGTATAGGACTTTCATAACAAGATGATGTATTTCATTTTTAAGAGAAAATTTATCTTGAGCGGTACATATTTTAGTATTTGTGGAAGAGAACAAGTTTCATGGACAGCTGTATTCATTTGTTTGTATCACCCATTGTGCCTTATTGTGTCTTGTATGTCATATTAGTCTTAAATATAGCAATTCTCAAGAAAAGTGAATAGATTTGGTCTCCTGCTTTAGATATGTCTTTCTTTTCAGACAGTAATTTGTTGGGAACTTTACAGCAGAGAACTTATGTTTATATTATGGGATCTTAGGTCGTGAAGCACAAATGTTAGTTTTGTTGTAAACAGAATTAAGATTTAAATGACCAAACTGCTATTGTTTATTACATAATGCACTCACACTTTAACTTAGTTGTAATGAAACATCTTGATTTGGATGCTGTGTTGCATTGCAGTCACTAGAAGTTCATGCTTCCATTGTTTTTTTTAAATGTGCCATCTGTAAAATAACTTGAAAAACAGCACGATAGACTTTCAGAAGCACAGTATGAAACTAGTTTTATGTATTACACAAGAAAGCATGATTCTTTAAACTGCTTTGGTGGTTTTATAAAAATATATAAAACCATAATAAAAAAAAATCTTTAAAAGCTTCAGCAGATTTATTGTATCATTAAAACAGCAATTAAAGTATCAATTAATACTGGAATTTACTATCATTGTTACTGTGTTGCACTTCCAGTGGTCCAGTGCTGATTTCAAGGTCTTATTAAATCTGTGGGTTCTGGTTTGTTTATAAAGGTAAGTATTAGTGGAGTTGAATTCAGTAAATAACAGTTTTGCAAAAGGCAGCTAAAGATTGTTGGTGTCTCTGGGTTGTGTATGTGCCATGAGCTGGCAAAGACCACTGACTGGTTCAGTGCAGGGACTTGAGTAGTCGGAGTACAGAGCAAAAATTTTACATATTTAGTGTGAGATGATACAGTGAACCCATATTGAACAAAATGAAATACCTGACACTTCATGAATGGCTAACCACACCCCTTCTGCTGCTGAATGTTTTTTCCAGAAAGTGTGTGTTGTATGAGAATTTCTGGGAGAAGATAGGAAAGGAAGAGATCAGGGAAGTCCTAAGCACTTGTGTTTTCAAATTAATACCTGCAATCTGTGATAATTTTTTACTTTAACTTTTTAAATTTTGATTAGAAGTTTTTACAAAAGGTAATGCTTTCTTTTTGACGTTGAACAAGTAGGTATTGCAAGCTATTTTCAAGTATTCAAATCTAATCTGGCACAATACATTAATTTTCATTTCTCATCCCAGAGATTCCTCATTTAAGCTTCAAGACATGGTTTCTTTGCAGGAGGTGCTGCAGGTTTGTAGGTATTAGGTCATTTCAGGGGTGGTGCAGTTTTATTCTTCCCATGGCAGAGTTCTCCTGGTTATTCTTGGTAAGCCTCTGTTAAAATAAAACCAAAAAGAAAATGGGCTTTTGGTACAGCTGACTCTAACCTTGGATAGAATTTTCTTTTTAAAGCACTTAATGGAATTGACACAACAAAAGTTTAAAAATGTACCTGGAGTGCAAGTAAACCTTGACAAACCCATTTGAGATGGAAAAGTGTTCCTAAAATAGACAGTTCCTAAAACAGCCAAAGGCAGCAAGACTTTGTGATGCCAATTTTTCATTTGGAAGCTGTGGTTTGTTTTGTTTTTAGTGTCTGCTCCATCAGCAAGATGAATGTGTAAAGCCTGAATTTGGGCCTTGCCTGACATGCTACCAGATGAAAATAATTAACTGCCCCAGTGCACCTACTCCCTCCTGCTACAGGCAGAACAAGACGTAAATCGTGTTATAACTCTGTGATAGGTGCTTTATTGCTTGGCAGTTGCTTTTTATACATTCCAGCAGGCTTGTGGAGACTGTGCTGCAGCCCACAAACTTACCAGAAGACAGGCACTACTTGCTGTGTCTGCTGTGGCATGAAGTAAATGGTCAGCAGTCAATTTTTTTTTATATGTTTGTTTTGCTTGGTTGAGTTTTTTTTTTTGTTTTGTTTTGGGTTTTGTTGTTGTTAATAGTGAGAGGAACATTTGTTGTGGTTTCTCTGGCTACAGATAAATGGGTGAACCAGGTTTGTTGCCTTCATTTGGGACAGTTTCACACTCCTGCACCCAAGGGTGCTGGTATTGTCTCCTTGTGGTCATCTCAGCCAAAGATGGGTGCTATGAATTGCTTATTGAAAGTGTTTGTGTCCATTCATTTGTAAAAGAAAATAAAAGGCGCTCAGACTAGAATCCAGTAATTGCCTAATGAGAGGTTAGAGGAGCTGAAGTCCATCATCAGACCATCCAGCTACAGTCCCTGAGGGAGTGTTGGTGTTCCTTGCTTTTCACTGCCATCTGTCTTCACTTTGTGAATCTGTGCAATGGAAGTCTGGATTTTCATTATGTTTTTTCAGTCAGTATCTGGAGAGTTAAAAGAGGAGAGATGTATTTTTGAGTCTTCTACACTAACACTGTGTATCACTGTATGTTGTTAATGTCTTTTTTTAATGCTTTTTGGGTGAGACAATTAAAGATTTTGCTCTGCTGCAGGTAGTCCACAAATGTATAAAATGTAGTGTTTGAGTCTAGCAATATATGTGATTTCCATCCTATTGAATCCTTGAGGTATGGCAACAGCTGCTGGTGATGAATAACAGCAGTTGAAGTGCCATTTGTTTTTCAGGGCTGAAAAGATGTTTGGATACTTGCTGTGCAAACAGTGACAAGTGGCTACCCTCTCTCCCCCTAATGCTGGTTCAGGGTGACTTGCATGTCATTCTGCTTGATCAAACCTCCAGCAGCTGAGACCCCAGAAGTCCCTCCGATCTCTTGACTGGTCCATGCGTGTGCCATTTTATGAAGTGGTTGATAACACTAGGCAGTTTTAATTGTGTTTTATAGCCAGAAAAAACTGGTGATGTTCTGATGAAGCAGTGTGTGTCATTGAAAGCATGAGCCCTCCCTATTCTCTGTTTGGGTTTTTTCTTTTGCTGATGCTGTGAGGAGCCTGAGTAGTGAATATTATTTTGTTAACATGACTTTTTTCTCTATGAACTTCTTCTGCTTTGCTTTGTAAGTCTTTTGGGAGGTGGGTTTAATGCAAGGAAAGACAAAATTTGCATTTTGTTTTATTAGCTATAAACAGGTAACCAGGGAAAATCAACTGACCATAGTGGTGGAGTGGATTTAATATTAACCTGTCATTTACTGCATGCAAGTTCTCTTTATTGAAAGTCACAATTCCATAGTCTTGAAAGAATAGGGAAAAAAAAGCACTCTTGTGCTACCATTGTTACTGTAGCAACAGATTTTTCCATCCAGGCTTTTCTCACAGCTTCCATATAATTTATGTGTTAAGATTATTTTTCTGGCTTAAATTCCATATTTTTTATAAATGGCATATTGTAGGGAAGTGCATACTGGAAACTTGCATAATGCTCTCCTTTCTGGCAAGTAACTTATTTGTGTCCTGCTTAGCCTGCTTCTTGTCTAGCACTAGTAATTTGTTGGTGCTGAGTGAACATTTTTTTGATGTTTAGCTACTTGCTGCTCATGATTTCAGCTTTTAAAAGGACAGTAGTGACACCGGAATTTGAATATTTTAAAAAGTGTATTTTTAGTATATCAGTTGATCCTATCCAGGTAAATGTAAATGTCTTCCTCCTGCTGAGACGGAAGCACACTTTATCAGAAGTGTCTAGATCTTTTGTTAATGGAGCATTCACTGCCATTCTTTGCCTGGACTCCAAAAATAAAATTACTTTTTCAATTGACTTGATATGAGTGTTTCCCATCTTCAGTTTCCATCAAACGCTTAATGTGTTTCAGTGCTTGGATTGCTATCAGAGAATATGACAGAAGCCGACTGGTCTTGATTATCAGTAATAATTCTGGGTGTTCCTTCTGAACAAACTGAAATTTTCAGAGGGCCAGTGCCTTGCTCTTTCATGCTAAAGTCAGGAATATAATCAGTATTCCACCAGCTGAATGAAAAATGTGGTTCTCCCCCTCTCCCCTCCAAAGTGGAAGAGCACATGCCTGGTTTGAGGATGCCTCTGTGGGCTGCTTTGCAGGAGCTGTCTTAATTCCTTTTCTAGTGGGTGTCGGAGACACTGTTTGTTTTATTGCCATGTGCATGGTTCTTGTGGCAACTGGCTGGTCAGCGATGGGCTCTGCCAGAGCGGAGGGCTTTGAGGAAGGAGCTCAATGACCATATGACTGTGCGCTAACTTCAGGAGCAAGGGTTCATGGCAGTCTGATTTTGAATTTATAAGTTGTTCAGGGTGTTGTGCCTCTTAACACTGATGTTGTTAGTCTATTAACACCGAGATCTTAAGGAAGTAGTTTATCTTTGTACAGGAGAAGCTCTCTCTGAGAAGTACAGCATCAGTATTGTGAACTCTGTGGCTCCTCAGTGGTGTTTCAGAGAAAAGTTATAGCAAATCGCCCTTGGCATTAATACCAGGAAGCGGACACCTGATGTCCAGTAACCTTTGACACTTTTTCTCTAATGTGCTTATCTGTTGCTGGAGAATGTTGTCTTGACTGAAATCTCTGGAGGTGTGGTAACAGCCAAACCCAAAATGTTAGCAACGAGGACTGACTGTGTGGTAACTTTCCTCAAAATCCACAGATGCATGCACCTTCAAAATACCACCAAAGCATCAGCAGCTTGGATTTCAGATTGTAAGCATCCTCAGTATAATGCAGGGACAGGACTTTGACGAGTGAAGTTAGTTTTAGTCCAACAGAAAACTATCTTCTTTTGGAGCAAACTTGGGCAAGTTATGGGAATGTGCTCTTGATGTAAGCAGTCTGATTCTATGATCATTCCCAATAACTTGCCAGTTTTACCCAACCCAAAATAAATGGGCTGCTTTAAACCATTCTGAAGTAGCTCATAGAAGACATGATTGTCCTGTATTTCTGGAACATTGAACAGGGCAGTACATGACTACGTGATTATAAATATGAATTTATTAATAGTTTGTTGGTGACATCATGGACTTCCACTAAGCAACGTAAAACCAAAACAAAATCTAAACTAGCTAACAAAAACAATGTTTGTTTGAATATTACTGATTATTTTTTTTTTCTTTAAAAAGGAGGAGAAGACTGCAAGTCTAAATAGCATTTGCATAGTGGATGTTTTAAGGATGATGTACAGCAATTTTATATTTTAAATGGTATTTCCAGGAAATTAAAAAAATATTATCTGGCTACTCAGTACTCGAACATCTAAGTTTGATATTATCATGTATTTACTGCTAGCAAGGTTTCCCCATATAAGGCTTGCTTCCGTAATCTGTTCAGGCAGCTTTGTTGCCTCTCTTACAGTGAAAACGTATTCAAGGATGCCTTTGTTTCAGCAACATTTTGTTTAGCTTTTATTCTTGTTTCATGGGAATTACACAGAGCTTTCTTAGAAACAGCCTTTTGTACTTTAAAAAGGGAATGAGTCTGACATAATTTTGAATTAATAGAATGTGTTATGTATAGTTGTATTTAAAAGGAAAGAGTGTTTATGTTCTTTGAAATGCATCTTTAAAGACATTTTCTTTCCCATAATTGAGCCATTTAAGCAAATCACCTTTTAAATAGAAAAATAGGTGAAAATGTGTGTTTGGGGTTTTGAGTTGATCTGTAGTAGCAGGTGTACAACCACTGAAGTGTTCTGTAACTGAAAGCTCTTGCCAATGGAGACCAGGCTGTGGCCATAAGCAGGGTGTTTCATTGTCACTGTGTGGTTTCAGTGTGGTACTTCAGAGACATGGGTGGCTTTCATGTTTTGGCTTTTATTGTTAGAGTATTTTTGATTCTTTTTCATTCATGAGAATGATTTAGGGTGATACATAGCATTTGCACACCTTTGTTGCCTGGAGGAAATCAGTTCTCTAGAGGATTTATTAGTGAGATTTTACCAGAACAGACACCTTGCACTTTACGAGACCAATTTGTCCTCCTAACGGTCAGGGGTATGATACAAAGCAGTATTTTGTTAAGAAGAGACTGCTTTTTAAAACATGGAAAACATGTTGAAAGAAGGCAAAAGGGGAGCCCACCTGACTTGCTGCTGAAATATTGAAGCAAAATGATCCATTCCCAATCAGTTAGGATCATTAACAATGAAGGGAGAAGACAAGGTGTTTCCATGGAACATAACAACTTCTAGGCTGATAAGTATTTTCTCTCTCCAAACACTTCCGCATTTACAAAACATCGGTGTTAGACAGTGTACATACCTATGAGAAGCTTAAAGTCATAAATGCTGAATTTGCCTTTTTGTTTTGTCCCAGTTATTAAGAGAATGTAAATCTATGTGCATCTCACTCTGTGTTTGATACTAATGAATTAAAACAATGATGTTTTTCATCTTTTTGGGTCTTAGCTTCCCCACATATGAAACACAAGAAAGAACTTCCAAACTTACTTTGGTAGTAAGAAGACCAGTAATCTGTAAAATTCTATAAGGAGAACTGGTTTTATTTGCCAGTAGCCTCTTGTCTAAAAGCATGTCCTGTTCCATCTTTTGCCATTGCTATAACCAAATTGTGAAACTACTTTCATAAAGATAAGGCCATCCATGGTACTGTATAGACCTAGTGAAAAAATGAAGAGTTCTTTCCCGGAATTGTCCTTTTGTTTCTATTTTGCTTTGAAGTACTATAGGTCAAGAATTTTGAAGACTAAAGTCTCATGAGTTACAGAAGGTGTTAAACAGGTACTGAATTTCCCTTACAGCTATATGTCAGCATGAGGAAAAGCATCCTCCCATAGGAGAAAACAGGGAACAGGAGTGCCTTGTAGCTCTGTGTTCCCAGCTGAGCTGTGAGGGGGATGGGGATGTAAAATCTACTGATGCTCATCATCTTGCTCCTTGTGCAGTGCCACTGCAGTTGAATGCGTGCCTAAAATGATGATTGGCAGCGTAAGTTTAATTACAAATCTCTGTTTGTGACTTTGAAATAATAGCCTTTTTACTGGTCTTACAGAATTTGGCATGCTGGGTTTGTGTATGTGTGTGAACGTAACCGTTCTGCATTTAAAAAGGAAAATGGAAACTTAAAGAATTGTTAAATCTGAATCAAATATCTGTTTAAACAATGTGAAGGTCACCGTGTGCTGCTGATAGCCCCACCATAAGCTTGTTGATAATTGTTTTTGTTAGTTTGTGTTCTCCATCTCCCTGCCTTGTTGGAACATGTGCCTTAATGTGCCGTATATTTATACGGCATCAGGCTGCTTTCTGCCATTGGATTTGTATCACTGTAAGAAAATGTAGAGGTGAGATTAAAAGAAAGCTTAAAAGAAAGATAAGGGTTAGTTTGAAAAATGGCTTCTGTACTTTAATGAAATTAAAGTACATAGACAACCTTGACACAACTTGTCATGTATGAACTTCTGTGTACAAGTGAGAGAGGTGAAGTATTTTGGATGTAAATAAGTAACGGATGTTTTGGGATTACTGGACTATAATCACTTTGAAAATCAGCAAGTCCTGAAAGATTAACTACGTGCTGTACTTTGTATTGGGACCATTAAACAAATGAAACATTTTATTTAATGAATAATGAAGAGGGGAGTGACTTAATAGGGTTTTTTTAACTCAGGTCATGAGACAAGATGGTCACTAAAGGTCTAAGTACTCTTGTTTGTTTTCTTAATAGTACACTTTATTGAAGACTGTTGTTGATCATTAATTCTTCTTTACGATGCTGAAGGTAGGCTTGGTTCCATGCTCATGTAAGTCCCTAAAGGCTTCCATTATTTTCAGCAGCCTTTGCTTGCTCTTTGTATCACGAGTATTGCCCATTAACCAGCAAAGTGTCTCTCTGGGACTAAAGGTACCTCTCAAGGTAAAGAAGGGAAATCCAGTATTTACGAGATACTAGAATACCTAGCAGAACTTGCCAGACAGTTTCTGCACTTGCATACTTCAATCACTTTCTTAAAATCTATTCATTGCCTTTTTTTTTTTTTTTTTCCTTGCATCTTCCCCTCAGGACTCCATTAAGTGGCTTCCCAAGTCTCCTAAACTGTACAGTGGCCATAACTGGAGCTCCCAGGGATCTCGCTGGGCCTCCTTGAAAGGAAAGGAAAGTTTTCATGGTGGTAACCTGTACAAATTCAGCTCTGCTAGTGGAAAGTGGAGGGAAGGAAGGAGCAGTCCTGAGCAAGAAGCAGAGGAACTCGAGGATCCTGATGATGTAGGTAGTCTTCTTGAAATCAAGAGGGAAAATGTGTATCCATCAAGAGTCTACAACTGCTTGCAGTGCTGTGCAGCCAAGCACTTTGGATGTGTGGGAGGCTGCATTGCCTATACTCTTACATCCTTGCTTGTGCAGGGGATACAGTGCCATGTTCAATGTTTTATTCCTTTACTTTGCCTGCAATTCATCCATCCAACCCTCAGGAGTACAATTCAACTTGCAGGTTACAATGAATAACCTGAGTAATGATGAGGCAGATATGGTTTTACTTTAATCCTACTTATATCCCCACTTACCAGCCTCCCTCCATCTCTTTCAGGTAAGTAGGAGGTTAGCAGCACTCAAGGCTCAGTGTCACCCGAGGACTGCATGGTAGAAAAGTGACGTTGCAGTACTACTCCACTGCATGTTTAGTTTTGGGTGGTGCTCTTCCAGGATGCTGATATTTTGGAAACCCTGCATGCTGTGGTTTCTCTAGCCTGTACCTGCCAGGCGTCTGTCACCTATGTGGCACCCTGGCTGTCTTCTTGGTGATAGCCTGGGAAAAGGAGGTTGTGATTGCACTCTTGCAGCCTTTTCCTGTCAGGCCATTGCTCACAAGTCTTCTGATGTTTGCTGGGAAATGAGAGAGGAATTTGGGCTCCTGCTCTTCTTCCAGGACCTCTGCTTCCTTCCTAGCACCTGTGAGTGCTGCTGGTGTGCCCTCTCCTCCAACCCCCAATCCTGGCTCTTGCTCCTGGCCTTTTTCCCTGGCACCCATGGCACTGTAGCACTGCTGAGATGGGTCTGGGTTAGTCAGCCTGGCACTGTAAAGAGGAATCTCTCTCAAGAGAAGGAAGATAATGAATGTTTTATGTGAGTTAAAGCTAAACAAATTCACTTTTAAGTGAAAATAGGAAGCAATCATGCCTGGTATGCTCTCCCTGGGGTTGGCAATGCTTTTTTCTATTCCAACACAAAAGAGATTGTGGGAAAACACCGATACAGATTGAAAAATAAGGTGTCTACTGGGGTTTTTGCAAAGATGTTCAAGGTAATGCCACTGCTTTTTATTTCTGGTATTAAACTTCCACGCTTAGGAAGACACTTATGGGGCTTATTTTCAGAGATGTTGATCTGTGTTTGCTGCATCATTTTACTGCTAACTGAAGTTAGAAGGATTTGTGCAATAGGAAGGTCTGATTTGACCTTAACCCATCGAAGTAGGGAGCAAAAATCATCTAAATATAAACAAAGCATTCATAAAATATGAATGGAATTTGGGCATTTTGTCTGAATTTCATTTAACCCGTTGCCAAGCATAACTGATGGCTAGGTAATGTCACTCTGTTCTGCTGTTAAACTTGTCTGAAGCTTTAATTGTTTGGTGGATCTGTTTTAATTGGGTATGTTTTAATGATTTCTCTTTTTAAGCCCTTGTGGTTTAGCTAAGCATAGGGTGATGTTTTCAGTTACTCACTGCATCTCAGAGGTGCAGCCTAGAGCCAGGGTTCAAAGCAGGCTTTGGGATGCCTCACCTTTGAGGTTCCATTTCCAGAGGAATTCCTAAATCACTTTAGTTTGCAGGTCTCCACTCACTGCCATTTGCAACTGAATAAAGTCAATCCAATTACTTGAACAAAGTCTAGAGTCATAGATGCAAGATATAGGCTTGCCTTCCCTCTCACACCTATGCTCCCAAAAATGGAATGTGAGCCTTGAGGTACTATGAGAAATGCTTTATTTTCTGTATGGAAAGTTCTTTCCTTTACCTCATGTGTGTGATTCCTTCCCCTGGGACAGTGGATTCAGTGCTACAGAGATGCCAGAGGCTGGGCAAAATAGTCTTGTTCTCATGCTCTGTCCTTTTCATAGGGCATTGGAGGATTTAGTTGGGTATATGTGTGTTACATGTGCTTGTGCATGTGCTTGGGGATCTAGTGAAAGGCTATATGAATCACAGTGCTCTCCCTGTTCCTACAAGTTCAACTCTGATGTCAAGGGCAAAACATGCCCAGAGAAATAATAGTAAAAGAAATACTCGTACATTTGCTGTGAAGTTACAGTTCTTTCTTCAGTGAAACAAATGCTACATAACAGTGGGATAGTGAGGAACAAACTCAGGTCACCACAGGAAGCGTCTGTCTATGAGGTAGATATTGTCCTTGCTGTTGCTGTGCTTACTTTTTTCATCTTTCACCCCCAGGAACCTATTTCCAAGTTTTCTGGCAGTCTTTTTGATAGCAATAGTGGCGTGAGAGATCAAAGAAATACCAGAACTCTTCAAGAAAAGCACAAGTTACCACTGAAAGGGAAGATTCTTCCAGGGACTAACACTAAGGTGCAGCCAGCTGTCTCCTCAGCAGGCAGCTTCCCCAGTGAGAGCAGCCGGATCCCAGAGGAATTGAGGGTGATGGAAGTGCCACAGACCCCACTGAAGGTATTGAACTGCTGCATGGGCTGGGCTTGCTGGTGGGGGTGCTCCATGTTTCTGTGGGGAAGTCCATGTGTCTGCGGTGGGGGAGTAAGTCCTCTTCTTGTGTGAGGCAGTTTATAAAATATGCATAGAAGGGGGGCACTGCATGGTAGATTTCACGAAACTTTCCTTTCACAGAGAGTAAGCTGAAGGTTGTGCTTATGTATAAAAAGAATTTTCCTTTGAAAAAACCCTGACAAAACTCACTTTCCTTGTAGCCATGCGTCTCATTTTATACACCTAGCTTTGGTATTGTGAGCTCAAGTCAAGAGTTTGTGCAGGTGGGCACTCAGCTAAGTCTTTATTTAGTCCATGGTTTTGGAGCAGTGGCATGGTCTTAACCCTAATGGCATGAGAAAGCCTCCCTCCTGTGAAAAGGGGTGAGAATGTTCAAGTGAAAATTTATCAGTGAGAACTGCAAGATTTTGGCTGAAAGTTATGAAAAAGCTATGGTCTGAACTCTAAGGATATATCCCATCTTGGCATGCTTTGGAGGACATGAGGAGGAAATATACTTTTATGGATTGTCTCTTGGGAGGGTACAGGTCACACCTCTGGTGACTGCCTGTGGGGCAGGAGATATGGGATGCAGCACCAGGAAAGGCAGCTTGCCCAAAAGTGGCACTGGTGCTGGGACCTGTCACCAAAGCACTGCTGGCAGTCACGGGCTTGTGAAGTGTTGAGCATGCAGGTAATGCTAAGTCTAAGCAACATGTGGCAGGGTGGTTTTCATTCGGCTGATATGGTCTTTTCATATATTTTAGGAATTAGGAATTTCAGATGAGTAAGTTATATGTGCAAGAGTAACTGCGTACATCTGTTAAATTTGCATAAATTTAAAAAAAAGCAAAGATTTTTTCATAAATTTATCAAATAATATTTACTCTTCACTTCTCCTATGTGCTGACTGGCATTTTTGCCATCATGAATGCTTAGTGAATCTGTGGGTTTTATGAAGCAACTGGTTTGGTCAGCAGCCTTATAAACAGCCTTATATGGTTTTGGCATGACTCTAAAACCTGAAGAAATCATGCATTCTTGGTATTATTGAAGAGTAAAGACTAGTCTTGCATGTGCCAGTGTTGAAGTGTAGCACCATTTTTCTCTGGGCTGAGCTCTCTAGGGTCATGTCTGCTGGTGTTCCGAGGGAGAGGTAGATTTTCAATGTTCATGTTGGCAATATTTTTGATTAATCAGACTACTTATCCAATGTAATTCTTTTCCAGGTAACCATTACTGTTTGCAGTCAAATGGGGAGCCTTGGTATTAGCATTGCTGGTGGAAAGGGCTCACCCTCGTGTAAAGACAGTGATGAGGTGCGTTTCTTATTAAAAATTTATTTACTGATCATTAGAAATAGATTGAGTAGTTCTTTGAGCTATTGTGTTTTGTTGTTTTCTTTCTGAGGTTGTCCGTAATGTAACATTACTGCTTTTGTGATAAAGCTAACAAGGGTAAACATGGTTAACTTATTTTCCAAAGTAGGAGCTGGCACTAACTTTTGATGGGGAAGCTTCTGAAGGCATGATTTTGGAAAGAAAACCCAATGTTTTTCCAGATGAAAAAACAGATTGGTTTTTCCAATGAAAAACCAATGATTTTCCAGAGGCAACCTGATGGCTGAAACACTGTTGTCTAATTTCTATTTTCTGCCTCAATTTGGGGTCACTCCCTTGGCAGTCCACGTGCTCTCCCATCCCATTTGCTCATTCCCAGGAGATAACTAGACTTGAGAGAAGTATTTCTCAAAACTTCTTGCTGAATTATCATTTAAATAAATCTTTGTTTCCCAGTCTGTCCCCCATGGCACAGTATAAACAATTACTGACTTTTGTTCATTATTGTATATGTCAGCCATGGAGACTTCTTTTTTGGTCTTGCTAATGTGCTAAGATATTTAGTTTTTAATTTTATAGAGGCAACAGAACAACAAGTCTTGAAAATTAATTACTTCCCATTTGCTTTTTACATCTAAGAACAATGGAAGAAATTCTATCAGGTCTAAAACCTGTCTTTTGTCTTACCAGGGGATCCTGATTGCACGGCTGCCGAAAGACAGCCCATCAGACTTGGCTGGGGTACAAGCAGGAGATAAAGTGGCTGAGGTAGATGTGTTGTTTGTCAATGTGGAGTGTATTCTCTTGTTGTTGTCTTTAAATCAAATCACTCAGAGTTGGGGAATTTGAGATCTAGATCTAGGCTTGCCTTAGCTTTTTAGATACTTATCATTATGAAGAAATTATAATAACGTTAAATTGTTTTATTCCTTCTTATTATATTCTGGTTGTCAGATCTTTATTTTCAAAGTGCTTAACAAAATATTATTCACTTAAATGACTGATTCGCATGGGAAAATAATGGTCTTAGTAAGCAGTTATGTAAGAACAAATGCAATTGTACCTGGTCCAACAAGCTTTCCAATGACATGGCATTAGATTTACTAGATGAGTTCATTGCAGTTGTAACAAAGAAATATAAACTAGATGAGCTTGTTTCCCCAAGGTAATTTTTGATGGGGAGAGAACAGCTCAAAACAACTCCCTTGATGGAGGCTTACAGTGCCAAGTGCCAAGGGATAGATCTGTCTCTCACGCTGCTCCACCTCAAGCCTCATCTTTCTCAGCAGAAGCCACTCTCTCGATCTTCAGAGTTTCCCAAGAGCACGTATACAGTTTTGTGATATATATTTTAGGCGTACTGTTTGGTTTCTGCCTGCTAAGAATGGTGGAGTAGGAGGGGGAACCTCTACAAAATTACTTTGAGGTGAAACTGGTCCATGACTTATTTTCAGCTCTTTCTCTTAAGCTGTCGTTTATACTTCCTTAAATGAATACTCTTTACTCCAGCATACTGCATGTTCAATTAAGGTGGGATAGAGCAAACAAAATGTCTGTTAAATTGTCTGGAATACAGATACAACCTCTGTCAGCCCAGGACTATTTAATCATAAATTAATCTACTGATTTTGTCAAACTATGCTATAGAATTATTAGCAGAGGATTGTGTTCAATAATCCATATACTGTGGTAGTTTAACAGTTTTTAAAAGGTTAATTATAGATAAAATTCTGTATAATTTTACAATTTTTCTTATGTGAAAGGTATTTTAACAGATGTGAATTTAAATAATGCTTTACATATTTCACATTATCAGATTATTGGGAAAAAAAATTAGGATTTTTAGTTGCTGTACCTTTACCTTCTGAGGAGAGTTTCTGGTAAAGTCAGTATCTTAAAAATGAACCCCTTTGGTTAGGTTCCCCCACGAGGCTGTAATTAATTTCTTAATTTTGGGGCTATTTGGAATATAATAGCTACTAATGTCTGTTCACTTAATCAGTACTGAAATAAGTGAAAAATACAAGAAATTTCTGTTCCATACTGTTGTGCCCTGCTGTTATTATCATACAAATAGTTAGGATTTCTCCATCTCCCACAAGATGGCAGAATCATTCATCTGTTTAAAGAATACAGAAAACAAATCTCTGGGTTTTGTGCGTGTGTGTGATGAAAAGGAATTAATGCAATCAGGTGTGCTATAGGAATCCTAATGTTTTGACCACAGGGATAATCTAGGTACAAATAATGAGCATTTTTCTCTTAAAACTATGTGTTACAACTTCTTATTCTTGAACTGATAGTTTCAGCAGTACAAATATACAATTAATCAAAAATGGGGAACAGCAAGAATTGCAATTTTACTGCTTTCGTTGTGCAACCACATATAACAATAGGGCAAAGCATTTGTATACTAACCTGAGAGGGAGGGAATTGCTGTTCTTAAACTGCATTCAGAATAAAAATATGTGTTTCTGGTGTGTTCTTTTAAAGGCTACCTTCGTTTCAGAACCTGCTGTCCTTGATGCTGGTCCTACTGAAGCTTCACCCAAGGGCAGCCCCTTCCCGACAGTAAACCACATCATAACAGTAAGTAAGATGACCCCAGTAAATAACAAATCATTCTTACCTAAGTAATTTGTGTTGTCTGTCATTAATGCTAATAAAGACTGGCATAGATCTTGTGAGAAGCAAGACACATACCAAAGATCAGAGAACCTACCAGGCATTTCCTTGGCTGTCACTGCAGCTGGAACATGGCTTCTGGAGGAGCTCAGTTCCTGGGTAGGCACAAATGTAGCAGACCAGAGCTTTTGAAGCACTCTGGTTTGGGGACTTTGAGGGTGGTGTCCATTCCCTCCAGCTTAAGTGTTTAGTGTATTGTCTGGGCTCCCTCTCTAGCTGATGGAGGGAGCAGCATTTCCATCCTTCCTCTTTTAGAAGGGAGAACTGCTACCTGGAGGTGACAATTTTTATTTTTTGACTGGAGGGGGAACTTGTGTGACAGGCTAAGACATGCCCATATTTTAGATGGCCAATGTCAGACAAGAGTAAGCCTATCACTTACTAAGGGAAATGGATGAGCCTGCAGGGTGCTTTTAGAAATCTGAGTTACTTTTGTGAACTTCTCTAGCAAATTCAACTCTCTGAAGACCTACCCTAATCTTAGTCATCTACCTGCACACCTGAAACTATGGCTCTACTAGGAAGATACAATAAGATCAAGGTATCTGAATAATTAAGGTCAAAAAGAATCCTACTTTTATGAAGCCTGAAGTACCAGGAAGGAACAACCTTCTCCTACAGCAAATGCCAGAGGAATGCTTTGTTTGATTCCTCTTCTTCCAGCCTTTTTTTATCCTTTTCTGTGAATGCTGTTTAAAACCCAGATAGTGGCAAAAAATGAAAGGTCATATGTTATATGAAGACTATAATCAAAGAAGACATTCACATTTTAATAGTCACTCAGATTTTTTTAAATAATGGGATTTGTTAGCTGATTGGAAAAGTGAGCAAATCAACCATGCAAATCTGGTTTTCTCTGGTTTCCTATGTTAATCACTGAGAAAGGTTGAGCTGCAGCATTTGTCCATAGTATGTACTAAGAAAAGTTTTGTTTTCTATTCAGTTCCTTAAAGAAACTTATTTTGAGGCCTCTGGTCTTCAACATCATCTTGTGAAATATTTAGACCAGTTTTATTTTCCAGATGAAAACACTTCCTTCAGTTTAGTTCTTTTTGTCCAGCTCTACTTGGTAGCATTGCAGGAAGCATGAGGCTTCCTGTTAGAGGAACCACTGTTGAAAGGGTTTATTCACACATTGCTAGTGTCCTGGATCTGTTACAGTGGTATCTGACTTCTAGTGCTTTCATCCAGAAAGAGGAAATGACCATATTTTTATGTTGTATGCCTTTTGGAAAATAATGCCTCCCTTTAAAATTCGTCAGCTGTAGAGGGAGGAGGAGGAGGAAGTTAAGGCCAAGTCACTTAACGTAGAAATAACACAGGGAGTCAAATGCCTGAGTATGTTTTATCTGTCAAAAGTAGCCCATGTGCAAGTTCTTTTGTGAAGAAACACTTGCATTTCTGGTTTTGTTTCTTTTTTGGAATCAAAATCTTTGTGCCGTAGCAAATAGTGTATGTTATTGCCTGTAACCTAGAGTAGCATTCATCAGTCTTAGGGATTATGGACTTGCTGGGAGTATCCTCCTGACTTTGGAACTGCTCAGTATCTCATCTGCTCTTGCTTTGAAGTTTCTCTTATTCCTCAGTGACTGTCTTATCTGAAAGATAAGCCTGCCTTCTTACAGAGGACTTGCTTTGCATGTTCAGATAAGCAGGTGGCAGTAGGACCTTAATGCAGAATCTTGTTCTGTGCTAGGAATATAGGAAGGTTTGCTTCCTTTGTATTTCTGATCAGGTTTCAAGAGAAGATGGGTGCGTCTATATCAAGGGAGGGAAGGAGAGAAGCATGATGGCAGAAAAACCAAAGACTTCTGTTATTCTTCCCGCAAAAACTGAATGTGTGCTGGATGGGGCCCGTCTTCCTTCTCCCTCTCTTCCATGTCATCACTCTGCCCACCAGCAGATACTTTCTTCATCTATTTATTTTTATTGAATTTTAATAAAAAAATTTTTGCATATGTATCTGTGATAATATTAGTCTTGAACTTGCTAGCCATAGCCTTCTAGTCATCTCTCGTCATTGCCCATCCTGTCTCTGAGCCTGGTGCTCTGATATTACAAAGGGCAGTGCTGCTGCCAGGTCCAGGTTTGCCTTGGGCTTGGTTGCTCTGACTGCTTTTAAAAGGCTCATTTGAATTGTTAACTCATCCAGCCAAACTCAATTTCAAACCCTTTGTGCCAACTTTAAGATTTCATGACAGTGTGAATGAGCAGTAATTAATTGGACAAATGAAATGTTCTTTCACTCTGAGTCATGGTTTTGCAAAGGAAAAATGAGAATCTCTCTTGGTTTTAATTATGATTGAGTATTTTACTGAAATGTAGAGGCCCCAGAACTTTAATTACAATTAGATACTTTTTTACATACAATATTTTATAGACTTGCCTCAGTTATGCTAATCACACCTCAAAAACATGAAAACAGTTTATTTTACTTTGTTTAATATGTATATATCTAAAGAAAAATATTGTAATTTAACCTAAACCAAGTCTTTGGATTTTAAAATGGTGATCTTAAAATAAGTAAAAATTTGCATCAAGATATAAGAAATTAAAATCACAGCTGATATGTCTGTCTACATGCAGACTGTGAGTAAAATACTGCATGTCTAACTACAGGAATGGAAAAATCAGGAATGCAAACACAGTGCGCCATGCTGACTATAACAGAAGGATCTTTAACTTGGATTCTGGAGTTTTCATTTTTAGTTTTCTGTTACTTCCTATCCATGCTCTCAAACATAGAGCCAACTCTTCACAATCTTTCTCTATCATAAATATTTTCATTCAAGCTCTGACTGAAATTCCCAATGGATTTTTATCTGACTGAATGGTGAGTATTGACAGATTTCAGCATCTCATATCACTTCATAATATGCATCATCATGTTATCTTCTCTGACCCATTTTTGGCCCTATCAACATCATAAGGATGGATAGATACTTTGTAATTAATATCAAGTCTCTTAGATATTTCACTTCAATTCTTACCATATTATTTTATCTAATTTTATGCCTTTGCCCTGGGAATTTCCTCAATTAGATTTTTTTTCATGTAGTTCACCAGGGCTACAAATGTCATTTTTACTGAAGATTTTCAAGGAAGGTTAAAGTAAGAATTATCAATTAAAAGTGATTGTGTAAAAAAACTCTTACAGTATTGGAAAAATCTGAAGAACTTCATCAAGCTAAAAAACCCAAATGTTTGGTTGTTCTATTTAAAAATGCAGAGATTCCAAGTGTTCCTAACTACGGTGAGAAAACAGACTTCTTCAGTGAACGAGAACGTGTATCAAAGTGAAATGTTCCTGTGCCTGCAGAAAGTGAATAAGCGTATCTACCATGCTCCCACAGTACATAGGTTGCTGGTTTTCTGCCTCTGTCTCATACTGTTTGCATGCAAGTTGTGAGAAACCTTAAATGGATGGGAATCCCAGCAGATCTACCTTCTGCATTTCCAGCTGATACAGACTTTTCAGGAAAAAAACTTGATGCACATATAGTAGTTAAAAAACCTTCAAAAATCTAAGTGTCAAACTCCTTCTTTATTCATCTGAGCATGTTAGTTTTAAACATATCAGAAAACTGAAATCATACAACATAAAAATAATAAAACTTCTTTCTTGTTACTTTAGTCATCATCTTACTTTGTTCGGTTTTAAAAGCAAAGCCAGTGGAGTACTCAAGTTAGAAAAACAGTGCAAAAGAAGACAACTAAAGTGTGATTTAGTTCCTATCATCAACAAAGCCGGGTTTCTTCTGAAGCTTGTTTCAAACAGTAAAGACTTTGCTCACATCACGTACAGTGTCTGAGTGACCTGTTCCTATAGCACCATGAGACTTAATACTTCAAGTTTCTTATGAGGAACTGCTTTATTCCTTCTCCAAAACATTTTTGTGACTCTTAATCATGTCAGTTAAGGGTGTTGGTGTTTTTATGTTTGTTTTGTTTTCTATTCTGACAAGCTGAGTTAGTTTTAGAAGTCAGGAGTCTGACTCTTCACTGCCTTGCATCTTGTGCAAAGAAGCCTATGCACACAGCCTTGTTGGTTTAGCTAACCATGTAGGCATCGTGTGAGCTTCAGTGGAGTGTAAGCACCCATCTGCCATGTGATTGCCTTCCCCAGCTCTTCTGCTAGTTTGGTTCTGCTTTTATCTGAGCAACTGATTATTTCTGAGTCAGGATGAAAGATGAAACACAAAAGATAACACTGTGTTTACCTCTATAGTGTAATGGTTAGGGAACTTATTTTGTGAATTTGGAATTAAGTTCCTGCTCCCAACAAATGCTTCTGTTTGCACAGTGTATCTTTCATCCTCCCTTCCTTTTAAGTAGTTTTCTCACAGGACTTGGTCAGAGCTGACTCACTTCAAACTTTAAATTCTTGGATTTTGCAGAGCTTCTAAGTAAAAAATGCTAAATATGAAAAGCCTTTAAAAAAGACAAGTCATTAGCTGATCTTTTCAAGATACCATATTAAAATACTTAAAGTTAGAGAAAAATAATCTACAAAGTAAACCCATCGTATGTTAGACAATATAAGCACTGCAGACAATATAAGCAAAAGCACATGCAATAGACAAACAGACTCAAGCAAGACACCTGGAACTTTGCTGTAGGACATAGCATACTATTTGACAATAAAAGAGGATAAATATTCAAACAACCACACAAATTACCAACAACATCTCCCCTTGTAAAAGACACCCTCATGGACTCTGCAGGAGTACAGCAGGGGAAGAGACTGTACTGAATTCCTGCAAGCATTCAGATACAGCCACTGCCTTTTGCAAGGGTGATGAACTTTCTTCAAAATCAAAGGATTGGTAACTTGGGCTGTTAACTGCTTATGGGAGCAGTACCTTTTAAGTCCCCTGATGTGATCAAAGCAATACATTTTCTTCAATATTTTTATAGCACCAGGCCATAAATGATTACACAGAAAGCACTTATATGGAAATCTGTCTATTGGGTACCAGTGTCAGGGAAGTCACTATCCAGTGGTACATTAGAAGATGAAAGAAATGGAGCAAGGACAATTTTCATACACAATTTAAATCATATAAAAGCCTTTTGTGTCTAATGGCAATGCAAATATGACATGATGGACGCTGATCTTCCACTTTTGTGGTGAGTTTGACAGAACTCCACCTTTCTTGCCTTGTGAATTGCCTTTGGGAGGCACTGAGCTGCTGGAGAGGAAGAACAAAAATGGGCTTTGCTTTAAATGTGACATGACCAAATGTTATATATACTACGCACCAGAAGACAAATAAAACATGCCAGATGTTCTCCTGCTGTTCCAAGAAGTAGAGAAAATACCCAGTTTTAAACCTGAGCTGTAAAGTATATCAACATCTAGAAAATTCCCACAGAGGAAATTTTCATAGAATCATGGAGTGGTTAGGTTTGGAAGAGACCTTTAAAGGTCATCTTGTCCACCCCCTTGCAGTGAATAGGAATATATTAAACTAGAACAGGTTTCTCAGAGCCCCATCCAACCTGACCTTGAATATTTCCAGGAATGGGGCATCCACAACTCTCTGAGAAACCTGTTCCAGTGTTTTACCACTTGCCTGGTGCACTGGACTTCCAGGAAATCATGCTGAGCCGAATTAGATTTTGAAGCAAATCACCAGGCAGTGTGAGAATAGCAACAAGCTCAGGGAATAAGGGTGGGCTGGTTGGGTAGACCTTGCTCAAGGCTCTCACCAAACTGCTGCACACAAAACCCAGGCAGCACTTTCAAAAGCATAGTGCCAAAGCTTCTCTGGCAGTGCTTGAGAGTAGTGTGGCTGCTCCAAATGTAAGGATGAACTGAATTATGTGCTTCCCTCTCCCAGTCCCAAGTGATAAGAGGTGCTATCACAAGCCTATTGCTCCATGAACACAGAAGCACAGGTCACCTGCTTTCCTTGTGCAGAGGTCTTCTGCAGCCAAGTGTAATGAGGCACTTCAACCATGCTTGACCATAGATTTATCTTTCTCTCTCTCCATCTGACTTCACAATTTCTGGAGTTTGGCCACAGGCCTCCACAGCGGTAAAATATTTGCATTGTAAAGTGCCAGGGAAAGGGATGCAGCCAGGGCTTTCCCAGACCAGGAGAGTTGAAAAGTGCACCATAAAACACATGCTGGTTAAAATGTTCCTGATACGCCATAAGAGGGAAACTGTGTTGAATGCCTAGACGGGGTTTGCAAATTCATATGGTTTCATACAGGCAGCTCTGCATTAGGGGGTTTCTGTCACACCCACCTCGCCCTTGCCCCCCCCAGGCACCGTCCCCGCTGTGCCCTGGCTGCTGTGCCCACTCCCGCCTGGTGGTGGCGGTGCTTGTGAGGAATGAACTCACAAGGCATTAATTAGATCTCTTTCTCCCTCTTCGACTTGTATTTACTTTTTTGTTTTGGGGAGAAGGTTGCTTTTATCCATTGTCTCTGACTTTGGGAGGAAAACATAGCATCGGTTCAGCTGTGAAAGCCATCAGATGACAGCTTGGTGTGAACCGTGCAGCAGTTGATCTGCCTGTTCTCTGCTGTTCTTATTGGATGCATTTTGGCATCCTCATTTTAAAACTTTTATTGAAAAATACAGCTGTGTTACATTTTTTAGGCATGACTAAGCCCTTCTTCAGTTTAAATTTGATTTAGAGAGTTTCTTCTATGAATACAGGCATCAGCAAATATGACCTTTTTCGTCTAGCAAAGGCACGTTTTCACTGTTTAGCGAGAAGGCTGAATTTCCTGTTCAGGTGTAAAAATTTACTTCCATCACCGGTGATGACAAAAGAGGTAAGACTAAGTATGAAATCATGAAAACATTATTCATGAAGTATGTAAACCCCTGCAAATGTTCTCAGCCAAGTAGATAATTTTATTTTCCCGTTTTCACCAACTGAACAGTACCAGCTGTAGCACTGGTGTCAGTGAAGTTCAGCCATTAAGTCAAATTTCAAAAATATGTACTATTTAGATGTATGGAGCTGAGCTAGGCAGACATCGCTGTTACAGGTATTTTCTAACTGAGGAATACTTTCTTTAGAAAGTTATCTATTTGAACTAGGGTTAAAAGTATGTCTGGTTTTCTTCCAAAAGGCCAATCCAAATTCTTTTTCCCTGCCCCTATTCCATCAACCTTTGGCTTTTCATGTGTTCTATCACCTTCTGATTTGTAGCCTCCATCCCCAGCGGCTGGCTTTGCTGCCAGCTGTGCTTTGCCCTGTCGCTGCTGGTTACGTCTTTGATGTGAAGCTTGAGTTTTAGCCATGACTGTTGCCTTGAGAGCTTTCTTCTCCTGCTAAGATTGGAGTATGGACCTGTGGATGGGGGGAGGTGAGAAGAAGGGAAAGGCTTATAAAAGGAAAAAAAAGATGATGGGGTTTGTTCTGTTCAGTTTTAATTTTGAAAAAATTATAAGATGCAATGAACTATCCTTTATGGACTGTTCTGCAATATTTTGGACAAAACATTTTTATTAGAAGTAGACAAGGAAAGCTTATGTGCACATCTGGAAGTTAAAAATTATTGGATGTTAATGTCTTGGCAGGATATCTCATCACTTTTTAAGGAGCTGCTTTCAACTGAAGCATCATAGCTAATTGTGAGTTCATTCCTATCCTATTTCAATGTGAAAGAATTTTTGCAGCCAACAGTGCAGCTGAATTGCCCCAGGTTATTTAGATGGCTTCATTTTACTATTTGCTGTGGAGGACTAGGAGTGCACAGGCAGCCCCTGTCTGTGCTCCAGTGGAAGCACTACAGCTTTCAGTAGAGGCTGTTAATTCCATTAAATGGCTTTCTGAAATAATTTGATTTTTAGTTATTTAGTTATGCTTGATTTAAATGAAAATTATTTTTTTTAGTGAATCTTTTTAGTGTATAAAGTCTTCATGTTTATGTTGAAAAAAGTGTAAGAAAGACATGAACAAGGTGGTGGAAGAAATATCCATAGTGAACCCACTGGTTCTAGTTACTGTACTGTACACTGGTCATGTCATTAGCGAAGCTTACTTTATAGGCATTGAAAATACAATTTCAGGGGAAAATGGAAAAACAGTGACTTATTTCAAATGACTAATTTTACATTTTTGTAAAAAAGTATGCTACATATTTTGGCGGATTGGGGTTGAATAGCAGTTCAAATATTATTTAAATAACAAGTGCATGATGATGGAAAGTGAGTAGGAGGACTTTGCAATTTTAATAGAAGTATTTTAAACAAGTTCAAACACTATTCAGTAACAATGAATGGAGAAAACAGTGGAGTAATACAGAATCTGGATAATTTGTCCTCCTACAGCAGCATCAACTTTTTTTGAAGAGTTACATATAGAAGATGGAAATTTCACACCTTCCCACACACCTTAGGCAAGCAACTTGAGATCAGGTGCCCGTACTGAAATGGTTTTCCTTATTGCCATTCTAAATGTCTTTCTTGCCTTGTCTTTAATAGGCAGTGGATATAGTTTGCTTCCTCTTTGCTGTGCCATTTTTTCACATAGGAACTCTGTTCTCCTGTCTTCCCTTGGTCATGCAGCACAGGGAAATGTACATTCAAATATGAATAGTAAAGAAAAGGTCCAGAGTAAAGCTTGCCTATTTAATAGAGTAAAGCTGAGGTCAATGAAGATAAGAAGGAAAATCTGAAATCCTCCCGGAATTCTGTGAAGAGAAGCACAGGGTTTGAGAAAAGGATGCAACAAAATATAATGCAAATTTAGTTGTTGAGTTTTGTTACTTACTTTGTTTTGTTTTGTTTGTGTGTGGTTTTTTTAAACAAAACTCAAAGAGGAAAGGAAGCTGATAAGGTTTATATTGTGATATTCCTGGAGCTAGGGTGAATGTGAGGGCAGTGATAGAGAGTGCTGGGTTCCTAGGGGATGGTTAGGTGAAGATGGAAAGGCCACTGTGGTTAGAAATGTGATGTGTTTCTTACATCCATTTTGTGTTGGTTTTGGTTTATAGAGGAAATTAATTGATAACTTTTGATGTTAGGAGAGAGAGAGTAGAGGCCTGAGATTCTTTGCATTGAATTGGACCTTGTACAAATGCATACTCTGTTAATTGGATTTGCAATTGCATAGTTGGCACAATCCACAACCAAGAGTTGTTTTGTCATTGGTACCTATGATTCATATTTGAGGAAATCAGGGCTCCGCAGCATCCCTTTGGGGAGACAGACACAGAGCAGGATAACTGACCACAGGGGAATGAGCAGCGATGGATGAAGGGACAGCAGTGGTATGGGTTCACATGAAGTTTCAGAGGGAGAGTGGGCTGAGAGATGTGCAGAAAGCAGAGGGACAGAGAATACAGCTGCACTTGGGCCAGAACATTTGATTTGTTAGAAAAACTCAACAGTATGTCTCCAAATCAGTGTAAGTCTGTTTATGTGTGAGCTTTCACCTGCCTGGAGAGGGTATAGAGTGACTACTGTAGATCAGAGCTGAGCCTGCTCTTCTCCCGGGAGTCCAGATTTCCAGCCTTTGCAGCAGTTCTGGGCTGAGACACTGTTCAGCATCTGCTGTAGAAAGTTGGTTGGTTATTTAGTGCTGGTTCCTCTTTATCTGCAGCAACATGAAAGATTCCTTGTAAGACTTCCCCAACACCACATACTTTGTGGAAGCAGTTAATACTATTACCACAGAAATGTTGAACGAGTGACTTTCATGAATTAAATTCACTTTGTGATTGTAAGACCTAGTCTCATCATAATATTTGAAAGATAGTATGAAAGAACTCATGAAATGTTTGAAGAAAAGCTTTTTTAGAGAATTGGTTTTGATTCCTTGGAAGTGGGATCCCTGGGGAGTAGAATCCATGCTGATAAAGAGTATTTAAAAAAAATGTCATTCAAAATGGTTAATGTTTATTCCTCAAAAGGAAAAATAGGTACTGGTGACTCTTCATGGCTAATGGAATACGTCTGGTTATGGGCAGATGTGCACATATCTATTTTTGAATAGTACAGTACACAAAGAAAGGTCTTCTGTGAGCTTTGAACAGGCAGCTCAATGAAATGCAAAGTCTGGTCCTGGATATGATTATAGGTAACTTCAGGTAGGGCATAGACCTCCACACTAGTTTTTGAGGTGTCAGAATTTCATTATGTGACCCAGTAAACCACCTCTGTGTATAGGATGTGCATTTGCTGTAGTGCAAAGCAGCTGTCTGCTGGCTGTTGTTAAGCAAGAAGCATCTTTCAGCAATGAACAGAGCCAAGGGAAACATCCAGTGCATGGAATGCTTATAAATGCTGTCATGTGTGCATGACAAGAGTTGTTACCTTGGCCAGTACTTAGGATCTATATAGGTTATTTAAAGATTCCAGAAATATGAACTTCTGAGTTTAAACAACAGAAGAAGAAGGAAAAAAAAAAAAGAAGATATAATTGGACACTCAGTACGTCAGGGAATATAACTAAATTTGTGCCTAATTTTAAAATTAGTTTACAGCTATCAGGAGTGAGATTCAACTCCAGACTGACACCTGCATTTTGGTGTCTGTGTGTAGTGTGCTGTGAGCTAGGTGGTTGCCAGGCCTCCTGACAGTCAGTGGAGTTGGAGCTAATGTCAGTAAAGCCTGGGGATTAGATAATTTTACTTCAATGCAGAAGAATCCTGGCTGTCTAGCTCAACAACCACAAAGCATCCATATGCTTGTGCCATTTCCTAAATCAAATAATGTACAGCAAGGAAGTAATGTATAAACAATTGAATTGTGTGGTGTCAACATGAAATGTTGTTATAAAATGCAAAGAAATGCAACAAAGCAGCTGATAAATAAGAAGTTCCTGAAAATTTTCACGCTACTAGTAAGATGGCCGCATTATTTACTACACATTATTATATTAGCTATTTGTTAGATATATTGACTCACTCTTTTATCTGTTTTCAATTACATTTTTTTTTAAATTAGTAAAAACTAGGATGATTTTGTGCATCAGAGTAATTATTTGTAAGAATCCTTTAATGGATACAACCCATTACTGTGGCATTATTTGTCTACACATGAAGAGCATGACATTATTTTTTCTCAGTTACAGAATTTAAATTAATTTTAAAACATTACAATATAATTCTCAAAGAACACAAAGTTCTTGGCCAAAAAATTGACACGACTCAAATCCATGTATTCATATTTTACTGACAAATTGAAACATTGATATTTTGTCTTAATATTTCCCTTAAATATACTTCGTCAGGAAAGAAACCAGAACACGCAATTTTTGAAAGATCAATAATTGATATGCTTTGTGGTACTTAATTAATCCTTTATTGCTTTCAGGTGCATGAATTAAATGAATAATGAAGTTTAATTAAAATAGATGAATATATTTAATATTTTCTTGTCTTTATTTTTTTAAAATATTTTTATCTTTTATTTTTATGTATGAAAGGTTTTTTAAAAGATTAGCTAAGGAACGGAAAAGGCAGTTTATACCAATTTCACTTTAATTATGGATGCAATTTATGGCATAAAACAGCTAGTCTGTCAGGAAGCTGGAAACAAAAGAAGGGCTAAGGGGAATCTCCATCCTTTATTGAATGTGGGAGGAAACATAGGGACAAAGGATGAGGAAAATCCTGAGGTACCTAATGCCTTCTTTGCCTTAGTCTTTAATAGCAAGACCAGTTGCTCTCTGGGTGCCCTGGCCTGGAAGAGAGGAAGGGGGAGCAGAATGAAGCTCCCATAATCAAAGGGGAAATGTTCAGCACTTGCTTCATCACTTAGACACTTAAAAGCCTACGGGGCCAGATGGAATCCACCCAAGGGTACTGAGGGAGCTGGGGAAGTGCTCACTGAGCCACTTTTCATCATCCATTTGCGGTCCTGTCTAACTGGGAGGGTCCCAGGTGACTGGAAGTTGGCAAATGTGATGTCCATGTAGAAGAGGGGCTGGAAGGAGGATCCAGGGCACTAGAGCTTGACCAACCTAATTTTCTATGACATCCACTTAGTGGATGAGGGAAAGGCTGTGGATTTTGTCTACCCAGACTTTAATAAAGCCTTTGACACTGTTTCCCACAGCATTTTCCTGGAGAAACTGGCTGCTTATGACTTGGATGGGGACACTGTTGCTGAGTCAAAAACTGGCTGAGTGGCTGGGCCCAGAGAGTTGTGATGAATGGTGCTACATCCAGATGGCAGACAGTCACTAGTGGGGTTCGCCAGGGCTCAGTATTGGGATAAATCCTGTTCAATATTTTTATTGATGAGCTGGAGGAGGGACCAAGTGCACCCTCAGTGAGTTTGCAGAGACCCCAAGTTGGGTGGGAATGTTGATTTGCTGGAGGGTAGGAAGGCTTTGCAGAGGGATCTGGACAGGCTGGATTGATGGGCTGAGGCCAACTGTGTGAGCTTCAACAAGACCAAGTGCCAGTTCCTGTACTTGTGTCACAACAAGCCCAGGCAGTGCTACAGGCTGGGGGCAGAATGGCTGGAAAGCTGCCTGGTGGAAAAGGACCTGGGGTGCTGGTTGACAGCAGTTGAACATGAGCCAGCAGCATGTCCTGGTGGCCAAATGGCCGATGGCATCCTGGCTTGTATCAGAAATAATGTGACCAACAGGACCAGGGCAGAGATCATTCCTCTGTACTCAGCACAGAGGTGCTGAGGTGAGGCCACACCTCAAATTCTGTGTTTTCAGTTTTGGGCCTATCACTGCAAGAAAGACATTGAGGTGCTGGGGCGTGTCCAGAGAAGGGCAACGGATCTGGTGAAGGAGGTGGAAAACAAGTCATATAAGGGGAGGTTGAGGGAGCTGGGGTTGTTTAGCCTGGAAAAAAGAAGTCTCAGGGAAGAGCTTATTGCTCTCTACAACTACCTGAAAGGAGGTTGTAGCAAGGTAGGGATTGATCTCTTCTCCCAGGTAACAAGCGACAGGGCAAGAAGAAATGGCCTCAGCTTGTGCCAGGGAAGGTTTATATTGAACATTAGGAAAAATGTTGTCACAAAAAGGGTTGTGAAGCATTGGAACACACTGCCCAGAGAAGTGGCTGAGTCATCATCCCTGAAGATGTCTAAAAGACATGTAGATGTGGTGTTTAGGGTCATGGTTTAGTAGTGGGCTTGGCAGTGCTGGGTTAACAGTTTGACTTGATGATCTTAAAGGTCTTTTCCAACCTAAACAATTCTATGAGTCTTTGAAGTTCTGTGGTGTTACACTTCTCACATGCTTTTCTCACCACCTCTTTCCCCTGTACCTCTAAAATATCCCCTTTAAAAACTTCCCTGCTCTTGATCTGACTCTTTTCTCTGAAATCTTTCACATCTTGCTGAAGATACCTCGGATAATCCTCACGCGCCCTTCCACTTCTGATGAAGATACCGACCAGTTGCCCCCAGACCCTGATGACTTTGAGCCTGAGGAGCCTGGCAGCGCAGGAGGCCATGCCTACTCGGACTGTCTGAGCAGTGCTTTTTATCCGCCCTAATAAAGTACTTTTCTGGAAAGAGTTAATGGGTGATTTTCTTTCTCATTGTTTGATTACATTTAATGTAGTACTTGAACCACTGTGCCTTATTTATAGTGAAAACCATTAAATGGAGGACGGATTTGAGCTGGGGGAGCAGAATCCTGTTTATATTTCTTTGCCTTGAACTTTCCTTTGGCCAGCACTTGAAACAAAATGCACTGGGTGAAATTATGTGAATGTCACCATGTGTTTTAGTATCTGAGGGTGACCTACAGCACCTAAATGCAACAGTGAAAAAAGCAGGTGATTTTTATTCAGAAGGTATTTGACCCATTCGGAAACACAGTGAAAACAATTGTATAGTTTGTTAGGTTTTTTAAAATCTTGTGTCCGTGTTTTGTCAATACAGCTTATCCTTTTATCTGCCCCCAGCTTGTTTTGAATTGTCCCTTTTAATGTTGTTTTCTATGAGAATTAAAAAACCCCAATCTCTGTCTTTAATAGTGCTAGGTTTTTTTACCCACAGAGAAATGTTATTTGTGTTGGAATTCTGTATCTCATTCTAGTGTAATAAAGAATAGTTTCTCCAGGTATATCAGAAGGTATATCAGATTTGAACAAGACCTGTAAGTTGCATTTTATTAAATCCAAATGCAGGAGGCACCTTATGCAACTGTGTACCTGAGAGTGAACTGAGAAGCAATTTCTTATGCTTGAGGAACTGTCTGAGACTCTTTTATTTCTCCTCTGGATTTGCATATAAGCAGAACACCTTTAATTTGCCTTACTGCAGTATGCCAGTATTTCATGTATATGTGTGTATGTATATATATGAGGTAAGCATTTAAGAGAAAATGTTCCTTTACAACAGTGTTCAATCCTTTAATTCTCTTCACTGCTATTCAGATTTCTAATGCATTTTGAGATGTTCAATAAGCATATGTGGGGTTCCAAAGTACTGCCTTAACTCAGAGGTGAGGTCTGGCCCTGCTAGACTGGAATGTCATTACTTCCTTTTCATGTACATAAAGTGTGCATTGATGGGTTTTATGATGTTTATACAGTTTCTTTTCCTGTAAATATAATATAGCACAAGTCTGACCTTGTAAATCCACATCTTTTATTCACATTCTGAAAGATTTCTCAGGTGATCATTCATATATAACTTCAATGAATGCTGGCATGTGGCTTTTCCAGAATTATGAGGTTCCCAGGAGAGTATGGCTGTCATAGAGTGAGAACAATATCTCCTACTGGCAAAATGGGTATTTTCTTTTAAAAAGATAGGTTTGCAATAACACTGTGATATCAAGTCAACTGCATCCACTGTGGCTTTTTCATTATCTTGTACATCTGCATTTTAATTGAAGATAGCAATAGGAATATTAAGCTAATTTCTTTCATTTGCAAAATGAACATCTTAGAATCTGCTATGACTTTAATATTAAAAACTATGTTATGTGCATACGCATTATCTGAAATGATGTTGATAAATGAAATAATATTTAAAATGTTTGCTTTCCATCCCTTTTCTTCCTCCAAAATAAACAGGGTTCTTCCACCATGACTTAATGTTTGATCAATGCATATTGCAAATATATCAACCTCAGAACCCACATATGCTTTGGCAATCTAGCTAGTACTGTACAGTTTATTACTGCTTTTTTGTGTCTTACTACACTGCAGAAAAAAAATAAACTCATTCAGCTGTTATAAACCAGCCTAGGCTGCAGAATAAGTAGTAATTTAGAGTTAGTAAAATAAAAGTAAGAGTTCTGTTGAGAACTCTGTATTGTATTTTTTTTCCGTCTCATAGATAGGTGTGTATTTTAGATTCTTCGTTAGGTCTTGGAAGTCAAAATGTTTGCTATCAAAATTCCAAGCTTTTAACCAAATACTGTTGCCCTTCAGGAAACTTTTAAACACTTAGATATTTATCTGTCCTTTTCAACTGAATTTGTTTTCAAGGCAAACTTCATATGGCAGTGTAGAGAATTTTGCTGTGGGTATAAACTTACTCTGGTAACATTCTCCACAGAAAAAAATTGAACACACATTGACAAATGAATCCAAATACTTATGTAGATGGACATGCAGCTCTACAAAATATATCAATCAAAGCCTGTGCTTATTCAAGCTTTTTATTAAGAAAAAATCTCCACAGTAGCATATGATTATGTTCCACTTTTGTTCTGCACAAGAGGGGCAGAGGTGCAGGTTGGATGCTGGTGTCTTTATCAGCATTACTGAGTAATGTCTCTTTTGAGGTTTGGCTGTTTGATAAGAGTGGGCAGAGACAGGAGGTGGAGAGGGTGCACTGGGAGTTGGTCTGTTAATGACAGCTCATATCCTGTGCTCCGGCTTCCTGGTGATCTGGGAAGTGACTAGAAAAAACTCACT
The DNA here is from genome assembly GCA_013396775.1 of Cephalopterus ornatus. Classification (NCBI taxonomy): domain Eukaryota; kingdom Metazoa; phylum Chordata; class Aves; order Passeriformes; family Cotingidae; genus Cephalopterus; species Cephalopterus ornatus. Next base: position 73,240 of record VZRE01012048.1, read on the forward strand.
GCCTGGCTATGGAGCAGCCACTCGTTTTCTGTGGGGAACAGCTGCCACATCGTTTAAAAGATAGCTACAAAGGTATTTAACGCTTTCCTAATTAGCCACTTCTCATCATTGTCACATCCATCGTTGTGAAGGAAGGCATGGCAAACAGTACCAATAAATATGGGAGGGAAGATTTTTTTTGTGTGTGTGTAACTCATCTATTGAAATGTATTTTGCTGCCCAGGATAATTTGGTTTGCTGGGATACAGCAGTAATATTCAGGGACATTGTGTGTATATAGCTGAAACAACGGATATCTGACAGAAAAGAGATCTGTTGTCCCACTCCTGTATGTACTCCTGGAGGACAGCAGATGTAGGATCTTGCCTGCACAAGGATAGTCCACTTCAGAACAACTGACTTAAAAGACCTGCAAAAAGAAAAAAGTGCTTACAGCTTACATGGACTGCCACTTCAGAAAAGGCTCAGAGCTCTTGGAATCAATTTGTTGTAATGTTGAAATAACCTTCCTTGTTTTCATCCTCAAACGTATACAAACTTGTCCCTTTGGAGAAACTTTGTCGAGGAGCCTCCTGCTCCCTGTACATGACATGTAGGATTCTGCTTCCTCACATGTAAAGCAGAGACTGGTAGTGCCTGTAGTGTTTTCCTCTTCTTCCACGCCTTCCAACTCCTCTCCGAGTGTTTGCGGAGCCAGCGGGGTGGACCAGGGAGTGACAGCAGCAGCTGCCAGGTGCCGTGGCAGGAATGTGGACCCACCTCTCCTAAGGATCAGCTTCCCACCCTTGGCTCCTGGCTGCCTGGAAGGTAAGCCTGCTTCATATACTCTCCCAGTACTCTGCCATGCTCTTCATTTCTGCAAGGATCATGCCATGAAATGCCAGCTAGAAACGCTGCTGGGGTCCTGTCATTTCCAGGCATGTGCATACCGCCCTGGGTGCATGTGACCTGGAGTAATATAGGGATTGCTTGCTGGGCTGGCACGATGGGACTGAGAACAGGGTGAGCACCAGAAATAACCTGGAAAGCTTAACTTGTGGCATCTGCCAGACTGGCAGTTACAAGTAGTGAGGCAGCCTACTGAGTTTTGTGCTTGTTTTTTCTTTCAACTTTTTAAGTGTGGGACAGGAACTCTCTCCACATTAGACTATTAAAAATCACTGTGGGTGTGATTTCTGTATTACTCTTAGGGGTTTTAGTTGGTATATGTGACTTAAATCACATGGCTTTCAACTGAGTGTAATATAATTGACCACATCAGGGTCAGAATTAATACTTCTAACTGTTGAAAGCTTATGGTGTGTCTGATGCAGAGCAAATAAAAGCTATGGGCTTGAGAGCAGCAGTGCAGATGTGTGATGTGTGGTACAGCCATTGGCTGGCAGCCCTGGGCAACCACTGAGCCAGGCTGGAAATGAAAACAGGCAAAGTAAAAGAATTATGGAAGCCACGTGAGTGAAAACTCAGCTAGGAGTGACAGGCACACATCGTGATAGTCACTTTCTTCATACTCTAACAACACCAGATCAAATGAGCACAGAAAATACATCTGCTTGAATGGCTTGTTTATACAATACTGCTATTTGGGATATTCAGCACTTGCCTCTTACAAAAAACCCCACAGCCTTCCCCTTCATCAACTGCATCTCTTGGCCTCTTGTTAGGTCCTGCTCTGAGAAGAAAAACAGGTGTCAAGAGAGGAGTGACTGTAATAAAAAGAATTAATTGAAAATAGCACAGTAATTTAGGCAATGTCTAGAACGTGCTTTTACTCAGCACCTGTTTGCTATGCTTTCCCTTGCAAAGTAAAACAGGAAATATACAGTTACTGTCTCAGAAAGTCCCTGGAGTGGAATAACTTATTTCTATGTAGGAATAAGAAATGTACTCTTATAATTATATAAAACCCAATTCTCATATGGCTAGGATCATGGTCTTTCCTCAGTTTTAGTGATGAAATATTATGCTGAGCAAGCTGTGGGAGATAATAAGGTGATGTCAGCTTTTCTGTGATCACTCCAGGCTCCTTATAGAATAGCATTCAGGCTAGAGAAGAGCCCTGCATCCAGTATTTCCTGGTCTCCCTGATTTGAGCATGATGGCGTGAAGTTTGGTGTCATACTCTCTTGCTTTCACAGTTTTTTTTTTTCCTGTTCCCATCTCCAATGCAATTTGCTTCAACTCCCTTGCAGTTACACAGTCAGCAGCATGATACATCCAGAATATAAATTTCCATTCATGAGAAGTGGAGCTTCTCAAGTAAATGCTATTAGATGCTTTTACAAGAATGTTCAGGGAAAACCTGCTTGTGAAACTACATACACTCGTCACCGTCTTACATTGAAATTATTTAGTACAGTCAGTCCAATAATCACTTCCTTGGGTCTTTCTGTATTGCACCACTGACAGCCTTTACAAGGTGGATATCTGCTCCCCAGCCTGAGGAGGGAGTGACTCCCGGGGAACTGCCGTTTGGAAGCCTGCTGACAGACAGGATATCCCTGCCACCAGTGGGACAGGGCTGGGAGCACACCAAGCAGAAGCAGTTGAATGTGACTACCTGAGGTGCTCCAGTCCTTGTCTGTGATTGAAAACTATTGCAAATGGACAGGTTAATGGGAGTGGAGGTGCTTCTGGTTTTTTCACCTGCCCACAGGAATGGTCAGTAAAGTAAGCAGCAGTGTAATGTAAGCTGCAGTTTGGATCCCACTGAAGACCTCCTTTGAGATAGTTAAGTGGTGCAAAGACATTATGCAAGTTCCTTGCCACAGGGATAAGTTTCAGCCTCACAGAAAAGATTTTTGAGATATGAACTTCTTATTACCGTTTGCCTTCCTGCTGAAGAGTAGAGAACTGCAGCTTTCCTCTGGGTATTATGTTGCTTACTCTAGTTCCTTTTATCCCAACATTTCCAGGAAACACAGTGGGGTGTATTTTTACTTTTATGACATCAAGCTCACATTTATTCCCTTTGCTGTGGCAGCCCTTGCAGATTTGACTGGTTCTTTGCATTTGCTTTGCCACATTTACTCTTCTGCTGGCTATCTTATTCTTCTGAAAAGAGAAGTAAAAGAAAAACTAAAGAAAAATAATTATCACTGAAGTAACTTTTTCTCTGTTCTAAAGAATGTTTCAAAACAGGTACAGTCTAAGGTTTGAAGGGGATGTTTGTCAACTTTTCATATGTAAACTGTATAGACTGTTGGGGGACAATGGGCTGCCTTTTCTTCCTAAAGATTCCATGAGTACAGCATCTGTCAAGAAACATGCAGAAAGTAGTGTGCCTAGTTTGGACTGTTGAAAAATGATAGATTAACAAGAGTTTCGTATTATTTATTTGTTACAAGAGTCTTCTTTTACCAATGTGTTGAGAGGAAGAGGTGGAAAGGATGTGTGTTTACTAAAGATTTAGTGTGATGCTTAAAGTGCCAGCTTTACAGTTTTGTAATGAACCACAGATTGACCAGAGAGCACATTCTTGTTTAACAGAAGCAAACATTTTCTGTGTTATTCTGTGTCGTCATGCTTCCTCTTCCCATGCTGGTACATGCAGAACAAGCCTTGTGTGTCAGTCAGTCCTTAGACAACGTGAGCTCACTTGATGTGGCAACAAAACAGTGTGTTGGCATCCTTAGCAGGGACACTGAGAGATTCCTCCAGCACTACAGCTTCCAACATTGGCCTCCTGACTTCTTCACTTTGAACAAGAGCCAGGTTATTGTTCTACAGTCCACTAACAGATTCCACAACCAGGTTCTATATGGCTATTAGCTCAATTTTAGATGTTCCAGTATTAATTAGGTTCCATGGTACCTCCTGAAAATTTTGCAATTCTTTCTGCATTTTGAAAGTGCAAGATGTCATGTTCTGATATTACAAAAGAAGACTACACTCTGCATGAGGGTAAATGGGAATGGCTGAGTCCTAAATACACAAAAGTGAAAGACCAACAGTCATGCTTAAGCACCATTTTAATGTATTTTCCTGTACGCTTTCAGGTCTACAAAACAACATGTAGTGCCAGTTAATTATATTTGTCATTTTACTAGCCTAATAATCTCTGTGAACACAAGTTAGTGCTACTGAGACACCGCTATTAATTTTTATGGACTTTTCTGGTATGAGCTTTTAGGGTTGAGGGGGCAAGGAGAGAGTGAATGGGGCCGGTAACCAAAATCCCTCCTGAACAATTTGCTGTGATACCAAACCAATGTTTATTGTTATCAGAGGCAGCTGTCTGCCCTTTCTTCACGCTTCTATTTGTGGATTTACGTTGGCTATAATTGGAAACATGCGCTGACCAGAAATCACCACAGTGCTGCCTGATACTTTTCTCTCCTAACTCCAAAAGTGCAGGGATATCTAATATGTAGTCAGGTTGAATCACTTCTGCTCACGATATTAAGTGTTTTTTATTCAGCTGGGAAATGGAGTTAGGAAAACATGAAAGCAAAGTCTCAGGAAGAACGGCTTTAGAGGAAAAGCAAACGGTAAGATTTATTGAGAAATGTTGGTATTTTTATTTTTTTAAAATTTAATTATTAGAAGAAAAAGGAAATAATCCATTGTACTTTATAGGAGTATCTCCTGGCTTCATTTAACCACTGACCTTGAAGATTGAAACTTCATGTATGCTAAGTTAATTATGATGGCACTTTTCTGTGGAAATCATGGAAATTTGTGGATGCATATTGTGTGCATGTGAAATGCAAAAACTGAAATCTAGTTAAACGTTGATTTGCTATTGTAACCCAAACTGATAGCTAATAATCTGTGGTTTTCTTGGATTTTTCTTGAAGAACTATTAATATCTTTGCACAGTATTTTCCATAACTGTAGATCAGTAAATGGCAGAAGAAATTGTTTGTGTCTGGAGTGAATCTGGAACTTACTGAAAAGAGGTGTGGCCAAAACAGATTATTAAGAGAAAGTGAAAACAGTCAAAACATAGCTTATTCCTAATTATTTTAGGCTTGCAATGCAGTTTATAATTTGCTTAAAATTAACATGGTTATTTTTTTAATATCACAAAAAGAGCAGTTTATTCTTGGCTTTGCAAAGCTGCAAAGGAAGGTGGCCATCACTCTTGCTAAGAAACAAATTAGCACTGAATTTTTTAGCACTTATCTTAAATACTGGTGGTGTTGTATAGATTTTGTTTCATAGTGGGCCAACATTTACTCAAGTTTAATCATAATGTTTGCCTCATCTAGCCTCAGTTAAGCGACTCTTGGCAAGCTTGTGTGTTAGTTAACAATTTTAAGTACAACTTCACCAAGGCAAGGTGCATTGGGTAGGAAATAGGGAAAATGCTGCCCTTAAAGTACCTTTTCTTTTTTACAAAAATGAAGCATTTGTCTAAAGAATAATATCTGAAAGATCATTGCTAAAGCTGCAGCATGAAGTTCTAGGAATATTATTTATCATTTTACTTGTTTATTTTCTAATTAATGGATTAATTCTTTTGACAGTGACCTCATGTTCAATTTTTGATTGATATATAAATATAAGGAAAACTCTTCAAATTAAAACAAGTATAAAATCCACTTAAGCTTCAGAAAAGCTCTCAAAGGAAATCTGTGAAATTTTGTTCTAGCTTATGCATAGAAAAAATATATGGCAATGTAATCAGCCAGTATGATTATCTAATTGCAGACTCATGCACAAAGAATTGAGCAGGCAACCTTAAGTAAGGCTTTTCCAAAATGCAGAGTGCTTCATTTGGAACCCTAATGATCTGCTGATGACTTTCTCTGTGTGCATCATTTACTAATTATAAGAATAGCAAAGTGGAGCAAACAGAGACCCCACTATTGGGAGCCATGCTAACACCCATGTCGGGTCACACACTGTTCAGTAGTTTCAAAACTAAATGCCAACATGTTGAGCTGAGAGAGTCCCTGTTAGCAGTGACAGGTCACATTCCTGCGGGTGCTCAGTGAGGGGGATGGAAGAGGCCCTGGCTCAGTAGATTTCACAGCACTGTTGACTAGGGGAATGCTTTGGCCCTATGCCAGTCCTTCCGCCCCTTTCCCTGTCCCCTTCCAGCCAAGTCCTAGTCTCCTCTCTGTTCCACCTCTCTGTCTCTTTGCCTGTTTAGTCTTAATGACTTTCTTTCTGTTTGCTACATTGATTTCCCTTTGCCCCTACATTTTTTCCCTAGTTTTGTATCTCCTGTGCTTTTATTGATTCTGCCCCTTGTTACATGGGGCCAGGTCAACTGACTGCATGGGAGCAGTGTCAGTTTGTGGTACAGATACTATTTGTACATGTTATTGCTGATGTCTGTTCACGTATTTAACTTCAGTAGAGCAAATACATAAACTATTTCATATTCCTACTTCCACATCCTGTGCTGCCTTTTTGCACTTCAGCTCAGTTACAAACTCCCTGTTTAGCCACACTGGTGTCCTGATAAGTCTGCTTGTATTCCTGAATCATGGACTGTCTTGCACAATTAAGAGGTTGCTTTCAAGGATGTGATGGCTTTCCCAAGCTCCTTGTGTTTTCAAGCTGCCTTCCATGGTATCCCACTTACCAGCTCCTGGACAAGCTGAAGTCAGCTTTCCTAAAGCCCAGCCTGTGTGTTTGGGTATTTGTCTTCCTTAGTCCCCCACAAGATCTTAGGCCTTGCTATTTTGCAGTCACTACAACCAAGCCTGCCACTGAGTTAACATCCCCAACCACTTCTTACTTGTTTCTGAATAACAGATCCAGCTGTGCATGACATTGGTTGGCCCAACCAGTGCCTGAATCAAGAAGTGATCCTAACACCCTGCAGAAATTGTCTGGATTGCTTGTTCCCTGCCGTTTGTTCTCTACAAGTGTCACGGAAGCTAAAGTCTCATGTAAAAAAACCCCAGGGTGTGCAATCCAGATACTTCCTTGAGTTGTTTAAAGAAGTTGTTGCTCACCTCCTCACCCCATTTGTGCTGTTTGTAGCCCAGCCCCACGATGATAACACCCTTGCTGACCTCTCCTCTGATCCCAACCCACCCTCACCCAGCCCTGTTGTTCAACCTGTACAAACGTTCTCCACATTTAAGCTGCTGTTTCACACGGAGATTCTGTCTTACTTATATTCTATCTTACTTATTCCCTGTCTATCTGAAGAGCCTGTGTGCCTTGCTGCACCATAGCCATGTGAGCTATCCCACAGCATCTCAGTTATTTCTACAATGTCATAACTCTGTGGCCTATATATATTTGTGTGTGTAAGACAAATCTTGGATTTGTCTGCCTTGTTACAAGTGTTTCTAGCTATTTTCAAAAGAACAAAGTCTATATCATCCTGAAAATATTCTGACTGTAGTGTGTCAATTAAATATAGTCCAGTTCATGCTCAAAGTTTAACATCCATAGAAGACAACCTCATAGACAATTATATGAAGTGGTATTGTACCTTTACGTTCATTGCTTCCTGTGGATAAGATAAATAATATAAAATTCTTTGCCACTTCAGGCTATTTCATGTAATATTTATGAAATTTATTGTTAAAGAATTCTTGTCCTTGCTTCCTGGAGGAGAAACTCCTCGGCAGCCAGAATCCTGAAGAGTCTTTGTGTGGAGCTGACTGTGGAAATGGAAGATAATGGAGGGCCCATTTTGTAATGCAAAAATACAATGACTCACTATAAAGTAGAGTGGACTAAGCAGATGGACTCAATTTTCCTTTTCATAGTTTTGATAGCTCAGAAGGACAGAGTAATTCTAGAGTTTCCCTTTTGAAATGATGGCTCAGCTCAAAATAGTCTGTTTTCATTCTGAAGTCTTCCTCCCTTAGTGCATATTGCCTCTGTTATTTGAATTAATTTTAATTATATTTCCCACTTGTCTGTTTCCTATTTGATCTATTTTCTCCCCACAAAAAAAGCACAGAAATTATTGCATTTAAAATAATGTTTACATTGACAAGTTTAGCAGGGAACTTTCAGTCTTCATACTTTAGTTTGTAATATGAAGGGTTTTTTTACTTTCTTCACACACTGAGTAGCAATAAATAACAGTCCTATACAGAAAATAAATTCAATCAAATGAATATATGAATCAAAAAGAGTGCCATGTACTGCTTGAAATGGCATTAAGGTTAGGCTTTGGATAAGAGGGCTGCAGGACTTCATTCAGGGAATTAGCTTTTGCTTTTCACAAACAGTGTGCAAATGCAGCTCATACAGAGCAAGGCAGTTTGGATCAAGCCCACCCAAGAGAAACAATGATTAATCTTTGTACACTGGTAGCAACATAAGGAGTCCTGTCATTATGAGGTCTTCTCCATGGGCAGTGTGGGAAGTAGAGACTCCTTGAAGAAGGCAGCCTGTTTCCTGAAGTTTGTCACTTAAGGGAGCCCAAACTGAATGGAGGATGGTGAGTAATGAGGTGACAACTGTTGGCTCCCTGGAAGGCAGGAAGGCCCTGCAGAGATACCTCCACAAATCAGAGGACTGGGCAATCAGCAAACGTATGAAGTTCAACGAGGGAAAGTGCCGTATTCTGCACCTGGGATGAGGCAACCCTGAATGCATGTACAGACTGGGGAATGAGCTGATGGAAAGCAGCGCCACGGAAAGGGACGTGGGGATCCTGGTCAATGGCAAGTTGAATCTAAGTCAGCAGTGCCCTGGCAGCCAGGAGGGCCAACTGTGTCCTGGGGGGCATCAGGCAAAGCATTGCCAGCTGGTCGAGTGACGCAGCCCGCGGGAGAGGAAGGCAGGTCCACTCTGGGGTAGAGCAGGTGCTATGCCTCGGCTAGCCGAAGGGCTGCGGCATGCACTCCAGGCCCAGGGAGCTGTGACGCAGGGAGGCAGAGACCACACAAGCACACAGCACCAAGGACCGGGTGGGAGTGAACTTTATTTACATGGTGACGGCCGCTTTTATAAGGTTTGCCGTGGAAGGGTCTGGAAGAAAAGCGGAGCCTACCAAGTAAGGTAAAACTGGGAGTTACTTGTTTACAAACCTGGGGAGGATAGGTAGAGAAGAGGGAGGTTTTCTTTTCAAATTTGAAATGGGGAAGGTAACATGGACATATATGGTAACTGAGAGAGATTGTGACCTTATAAGGAATAACAACATTAACAGAGCTTAAACCGATTATATACAAACGCATAACAAAGTATTTAACAATTATAACTACATAACCTCTGTCTTAAACTTGTTGTAAAGCTCTTCTGTAAAATGAGTTCCCACAGTTGAGGGAGGGGATTGTCCCGCTCTGCTCTGCACTGGGGCGGCCTCACCTTGAATATTGTGTGCAGTTTTGGGTATCACAATATCAGAAAGATATTAAGCTCTTAGTGTCCAAAGGAGGGCAATGAAGATGGTGAAGGGCCTTGAGGGGAAGCCGTATGAGGAGTGGCTGAGGTCAATTGGTCTGTTCAGCCTGGAGAAGAGGAGACTGAAGGGAGACCTCATTGCAGTCTACAACTTCCTTGTGAGGGGAAGAGGAGGGGCAGGCACTGATCTGTGTGTGATCAGTGACAGGACCCAAGGGAGTGGCCTGAAGTTGTATCAAGGAGGTTCAGGTTGGATATTAGATAAACTAGAGGGTGGTTGGACACTGGAACAGATTCCCAGGAAAGTGGTTACAGCACCAAGCCTGACAGAGTTCAAGAAGCATTTGGATGATACTCTCAGGCACATGGTGTGACTCTTGGGGATGGTCCTGTGCAAGGCCAGGAGTTGGACTCAATGATCCTTGTGCGTCCCTTCCAATTCAGCATATTCTCTGATTCTGTGACTGGTCCTGGTTGCAGGTATTGCGTTGATTTAGTGACATGTAAACCAGGTGAGAAGTGAGTATGAGGTGGGAAGGGTTGTTTGAAGAGCTGAAGATAAGAGGAGAGCTGGGTGGAGGCTGGTGAGAGTGGGCATGGCAGGAGGCACTGGGTACAGTCATGCCCCTGCAGATACCCCTTCTACCAGGTCACCCTTGCTCATGTGCTGGTGAGGACTGATGTCAGAGAGGTAGAGATGACAGCACACCCTCTGGACTCAGGCTGTCCCTTCTTTGCTAGAAGCAGGACGCCGTGGTCAGTGCTCTGTGACACTATCTCTGGGCATGCACCGGGCTCTCAGAGCAGGTACTGCCTGATGGCACTGTAGTGCTCAGCATGGGCAGCTGCATGATTGATGGTGGCTGCAGCACCGGCCAGAGAGGCATGGTAAAACCTCTGTGCAACAGAACAGGGAAGGGAGAGGAGCCAAGGGAAGAGCGAGTGTTTCTTTGTGCAGATACAGGAAGTCTAACGCATGGACAACAGGATCATCTTTGGCAAAAGCAGATATTTTGATGGTGGAGTAACAACAGAATATCTGCTTCTGCCCATGGCTTTGGAGAGGAACTGTGCTTATGCCTATGTGACACACCAGCCTGTGAGCCTCTCCTCCTAGTGTCCTCAAGTGAGTGCCTGTCCAGATCACTCCAGTGGGTGGGGGGAGCGAGCCTGGAAAAGTTGAGGTAGGAGGGATACGACTGCTTCTCCAGGGAACAATTTGGATTGGAGCCTGTGAGAGGGGCAGGTCCGTAGTTCCTTGTGCATCAGGTATCTGGCGTCTGTGCAGGGCTCGAGGTCTGCGTGCTTGTATGTGTCTGGCCAGGACAGTGGTGCAAAATCATGGAACAACACACTGAGGTCACCTGGTTGTCTTTTTCTTTGGAGAGAGGAGGGGATAATTGCTGCGTGTGAGAATGGCAGGGATTCAGAGGGGTTGAAACACAGACGTTTAGCCCAGAGTGTGGAACATACAGGTGCTTCTACAGGGTATGCACTGTGAGAAAGCTGGAGGACTGCCCAACACAAACCCCTCCTCCTCTCTGCCTGTCCTCGCATCTAGCAAAAGACAGGCCGGTGGCTCCTAGGCTGCCAATTTACATTCAGGTGAGAGGATAAGGGTGAAAGGTGACATGAGGTTTTTGTTGTTGTTGTTTGTCCTCTTTCTACACTGGTTTATTTTATACTTTTACTTTTCTACTTCTCCCTCCTGTAAGGACACGCCTACCCACAAAAGAAACTCCTAAAGATAAGTTACCAGCCTGAATACTCTTCAATTTGATAATTCAGTGCTGAAGTGTATCATGTTCATCTCATGGAACAGGAAACTAAATAACTGCAAATAATTTACTATAGAGTCAGAGAAGGTTTTGTGTGAGTATACATTTAAATGATTCCTGTTTATCTTGGAGGAAAGCTTTAGTTCTTGTTCTGGAGGTTGCATGTGACCTCCTCAGGGAGCTTTTGTCATGCAGTGAAGTTCAGCTGAGTTGACACACTTAAGGCATTTTGTGCTACTTTGTACCAAATTACAGCAGCCTTGGTTAAAAAGATTGCTCATGAGAGACACTTTCAAATGTCCCTGAGCTTTGAAGATCAGGACTGAGGCTTTGTATTAGCTACAGCAAGAAACTGATAAGATCCTAGCATGGAGGCAATTGTGTCTTGCTGCACAAGTATAGGAAAATGGCTGAGACAGCACTCCAGGTAGGAGATCAGCATTTCCTCTTGCATACCTAGAGTTGCATTCCTGCTTAGCTGTGTGGAGGCATGGATTACTTCAGCAAGCGGTCACCGAGGAGGAAGGAATAAACTTGGAGGCTGCACGTAGCCAGCATATTTTTGGCACTGTTGATGTGACATTAAACAAGACCAGAGCAAGTGGGAAGCACTGAATCTGCCCTTCTTTCTAATCCTGTCACGTAATACAAGTGTAATAAAGCAAGAACTACCTTTTCTTTAATGTAAAGCTAATCTTACAGAGGCACTGCTGGAACACTTGAGGTAGGCTTTGGTTGATCATTGGGAGAAGAGCTATCTTGGAGACGTTATCAGTGCACTTTTGAATGGAGGGTATGTGAAATGTTGCCATGCAATCTCACACAGGGGTTCAAAAGAAGAGGGCAGCAGATCCCTGCAAGGTCTTGAAAGTTATGGTAAAAGAGGCTTTTCATGAACAAGTAGTAATTGCATATTTCAACATTTCAGGGTGAGGAAGTATAAGAGCCCCTATAATGGCTGGATCAGTTGCTACCACAGAGTCATGCAGGGCAATTCAAGTGATTGGATTCTGCAAGAAACAGGAAGGAAAAGAGTATTAGCATGGAGAGACAGCCCCTGCTGATGAATTAAAGTAGTTTTGGGAAATATTTCTAAGCACTGGAACTCCCTTGAATTCAGTTAAATAGAAAGATTGTTCTGTGGTATGGTATTGTATAACCATATATTGTATAACCGTATATTGTATATATATTAGAGTTAGAATGAGTGAGAGACCATTTCCAGAAACAAGTTTGGCTACAGAGACCATTATTGAGAAAATCTTATTTTTTTCAAAAGATACTCCTCAGGAACGTGTGAGTGAGTTATCAGTGATACTTGTGAAGATGTTCACTGTCCATTGCTGCTGCTAACACCGAAATTTGGGATTAACACTAGGAAGAGCTCCTTCATTAGAAGTGTTGGGCAGCACTGGAACAACCAGGGAGTTTGTGGACTATCCACTCTGGGAAATTTTCAGGACTTAACTTTATGAAGCTGTGGCTGACTTGACCTTACTTTGGCAGTAGTCTTACTTGGATTCATATGCTGGAGTGGATGACCTGTGGAGGTTGCATCCAAACAACATTTCTTTCATTTAATTTTGAAGCTGCAGTGCAGCATTTGTCATGAAACATGGTAATAGCTTTTTCCATCTGTAAATCTCCTTTAACACATTTAATATGGATACACAATAAGACTGTGCTTATCATTGACATCTCATTCCAACATTTTAAACTTAATGCTTTCAATTCACTGTTCTTTGAATTCTGAAAACACTCAATAATACAGAGGTGGCATTAAATCTGTTGCCTTTATATGAATTCCTGGAAACAAAGCTTGTTGTAGTTTAGCCCCAGACAGCAACTAAGTACCGCACGGTCACAACCTCACCATCTCCTTCTCTGTCCTCTGCTGGGCAGGGGAATCAGAAAAAAAAAAGAAAACTTTTGGGTTGATATAAGAACAGGTTAATAATTGAAACAAAATAAAATCATAATAATAATTTTAATGATGAAAGTAATATTAATTATAATGAAAAGGAGAAAGAGAGAGGAATAAAACCTAACAAAGACATGTGATGCTCAATACAATTGCTCACCACCTGCTGATCAGTGCCCAGCCTGTCCCTGAACAGCGATCAGCTCCTCCCAACCAACTCCTGCCAGTTTATATACTGAGCATGATGTTCTGCGATAGGGAGTATCCCTTTGGCCAGTTCACGTCAGCTCTCCTGGCCATTCTCCCTTGCAGCTTCTTGTGTACCTGCTCACTGGCAGAGCATGGGACACTGAAAACTCCTGCATTTAGAGTAAGCACTACTTAGGAACAATTAAAACATCTCTGCTACTAAGAAGAACCGTCTCCCAGCTGAAACCAGGACAATGAACACCATAAAAAGAGAGAAGTGATTAATGAAAGAGATGAAGAAGGTGGATGTTAACTGAGCCGGACTTGGAGGACAACAGGCATGTGGCATCCCACCCTTAAGGGGAGGGGACCACCCAAGGTTCTTATTTGCCTGTGCTAGAAAAGTAAAGACAAAAGTTAGGGTCCACAAAAACTTACAGTTTTATTA
>VZRE01012050.1:1814-27541 GCA_013396775.1 Cephalopterus ornatus
TCTGTTTGGTGGAGCAAGTGGGAAGCTTTCCACTTTGTGGAGTGGCCAAGTCTCAGAGGGTTTTCCTCCACTTGTTGTTTCACTCAGGTGGGTGGAGTAATCCGGCCCATCCTTGGTGTGAAGGGGGGCTGGAGGCTCCCCCACTGCTTATGTAAGGTAAGGGAGGGTGCAGCAGCTGTGGGCTGCACCACTGCCTGTTGCTAGGGTTTTTTTGGATTGGCTTGGAGAGGGAAAGGGGATGCCCTCTCTCTAAGACCTCCCCTGTATAGCCTACTCTTGCTTGAAGTTGCTGGTGGTGAAAGGAATTGAGACTTTGTGTCATAAGCAAAAGGTCCCCGTGGGTCCAAACGTGGGTCCCCGTAAGCTTTTTGTCTCCCATTTTTTTCTGCCTAAAAATAGTTGTTATCATGGGCTGTGTTGAATCAACAGAAGAGATCCTAACAGGATCTTCTCCTGCATTTTTGTTACGGCATTGGTATCATTACCAAGAATGGAAAAAGGAGTGTAAGTTCAGTTGCTGAGCTTTGTTTCGTATTGATGTCTCAGAATTTTTAGGATTTTTTAGCTTTTTGTAGATTTTAAAGTAGTCGTGTAGTAAATACAGATTTTTAGTAAAATGTTATAGTCTCTCACACTTTAGAATAGTAGTCAACAGTTACCAAACCCTATTCCCCCTTTTCATATCGAATTTTCTAAATTCTTTAGGTTTGTTTAGGTTCTTTTCAAGGCAGGACTGTAGTAAACACCTTCTATTTAAGAACATTTTCACCCCAGGCCTGAACAACAAGATACCATCATAATCAAAGCAACCTTCAAGGCTGGAACCTTGGAGGAGCTCCAAAGACAGTATGTGCCGTGAAGAAGAGGAAGAAAGGAGTCTTAGGACCTCTGATTCAATTCAGGGGAAGTGTGCCAGGGGGGCAGATTTGGGGGAAGAGTGTTCTCGGATTGGATGGATAATGCTACGAAATTGTAAAACCATTGGACACGTGCATGCGCCTTTGTATTCCTTGCACCAGAAGGCCTTCATTAAAGATCTGCTCTATATCTTATCTATACTGAATTTGCCTGGATTTTTTTTGCTCCTGATTTTTAGGCAACACTATTGCTCAGACACAGCTCCACATCTTGTCTAGTAGACTCCAAAGAGGTCAATACAAACTATTTCTTTTGGACTAACACTGCATTTGTCAATTTATTTTTAGAAGTACTCACTTTAATCTTCTAAATTAAGTAAAGGCATGAAGCATAATTTTGTCAGATTTAATTCCACTCCCTGCCCCACCTTTTTCATCTCTTGGAATTCTATTACTTCTCTAGAGGCTCTATGGAAACAGAAGTGGTACAGTGAAAATGAGGTGGGCTGATGGTAAGTAATAATAATCAAAGAGGATAAAAATTAGTAGCTTTTTTTATTTCAAATCATAATTACCTGGTTACTCTTTAGTCATCATGTCTGTCATTTAGGAAAGGACAGAATGAGGCTATTCTGGCTCATTTTACTTAAAGTAATCAGATGGATTGCACATAGTACAGAATTCCAAAAGTAGAAACACTAAGACAAAACAGTTAATTTAATCTGTAGGCAAAGTAAAATATTATGTACTGGAAATAGTATAATGACAAACCATTCTGAACAACACTGTAATTC
The DNA here is from genome assembly GCA_013396775.1 of Cephalopterus ornatus. Lineage (NCBI taxonomy): Eukaryota > Metazoa > Chordata > Aves > Passeriformes > Cotingidae > Cephalopterus > Cephalopterus ornatus. The sequence continues at coordinate 3,466 of VZRE01012050.1, forward strand.
ATGAAGCACCACAGATGATACATAGATAAAACAGAGACAGACACGTGCCACATATTCAAATAAGGTATAGAGAAGACCAGTGGACAACTAGTATACAAATCAAATAAGGCCTGAAGGTAATATAATTCAAATGTCAGGATTACAGCGTGTCGTGGTTTAGGAATGGTATTCACCAATTCAGTGCCCCCACTGAGACCCTCCAAAACCATAGGAGGCATAAAAGGCAAAGATCATGGCTTGAGATAAGACCAATTTACTGGAAATAGCAATGAGATAAGAAAATGAACAGTAACAGCAACAATACTAATAACAGAGGGTATAAGAAGAGAAAAAATTTTCACAGGGAAAAAAACTGATAACAGACAATACTGTTCATCTCCCTTCACCACGTTTTCTCTACCAGAAGGAACTCCTTTTACCTGGGTAAGTCCTTTTACCCCCTCACCAGCAATGATGTGAGGTGATGTAGAACAACCTCCATGTCCTGGCCATGCTCTCTCCCAAAATTAACCCTGCTCTGGCTGGAACCAGGACACCATGGGTTATTTGATGTTGAACATATGATGATATTATTGTTGTTGTTGCTGTTATTTTAAATTAAAATCTCTAATTTATTTTTATCCTTCTATTTGCATTGACTTATCATAGTGATTTAGGTAAACACTGGAGAAGTGATTCATTACTTTACTCTCCCTCAGTCACAGTGCACAAAGGATTCGTAGTGTTGCCCACATTGTGTTGAGTTAGTTTTACAGAGAAAGAATCTCTAACTAAATGAATCAGGTGACTTGTCTATACATCACTGGGCAAAGAATTCAGGATCTTTGTTCTACACAGGGCTGCAATCCCTGGCAAGGGTGATAAAACTGAACTTAAGCCTTTTGATAAAGTCATCAGGGGTAGAGATTGTTTCAGGTCTTTTTGTTTACCTCCCTAAACTTTTTTCACACTCTGTTCTTTTAATCAGAAAAGCTGTTCCGTGTCATACTTGCACTTCATACAGAGCTGCATAGAGGACAAAGGCTGCGTGTATTTCTTTAAGTTGGTGGTGACAATGAAAGGGAGCAGAAAGCACAGAGGCAAAAGCTGAAATAGGGAAAAAGGGGTTATTGCACACCAACACACTAGTGGTGAACATTCTCAGTTTCTAAATGTTTCCCACTATCAGTGTATGTGTTCTACACAAGAACAGGGAGAAGCAAACAGACAGGCTATTTTAGTTCTGGCAAATGGCATTACTGATGTAACAAAATGTTACCCTATTTGTGCTTGTCATCCAGTCACTGATTAATTGTCTTGATGGTATTTGCTGTAACACACACTGGGAATTTCCTTGCAACCTTGGCAAACTTCACTGTGCAATTAGCACTGCTTGCTTGACAGTTTTTAAACATCACCACCTAAAATACACTTCAGACTGCTCCAACACATAAGATAGACACTTTTCTTTCAGCAGTTCAGGGCTTGTGCTGGTACGGTGGGATCACAGACCCGGTTAACAGTAAGTGTTAAAATGCTGCACCTTCTTGTATTTCACTCTTCACTAATGAATTCAGGCATCTGCAAAGAAAAATTTGTATTTTTAGTTTTTGATTTTAACTACCTGTAGGAGGAGAACAACCACAAAGACTGAACTCTTGTACACTCTTTAAAAGTGTGAAGTAGTGCAGAGATTTTCTAAAGACATTGTCATCCTGCAATATACTGGTCACCCAGGTGCTAGACACTTGCTTTTCTTGGACAAAGTCATTAAAAAGCTGCTTGTTAAAAAATATCATAACATTAAAGTTTCATAATTGTCCTGGGGGCAGATTTTAGAGCAGTTTATGGAACACACAGAGTATTGATCAGTGATAATTTTACATCCATGTAAATCAGTAATATTCATGCTAATTCTACTAACTGAATCAGCTGCACTATCACAGTTACACAGAACGAACTGTAATCCAGTCTGTCTCCTACAAAGAATAAGTGATTATGCTGCAAATAATTTGTTTCTCTATTATTTACTTTATGTGCCAAGAGCATTATAGTGCAGAGATTCACAGAGTACAATCCTTTCCTGTTCAACATTTCCACTAAAACATTGCTCAAGATCGTGGTGAGCTATTCACAGAAATGTATGAAATGGTTTTCAATTTTAAATTTGTAAAAACTGTTTTTGAAACCAGAAAAACACTGGGGACTGGCAGCAGCCCAGTGGTTTAAAACACTTTGAAACAGCTGTTTTAGAGACACAAAGAAAATCTCAAGCCTGAACAAAGCTTTTAGGGTATTGTGTTTCACCCATTAGGAAAAGACAGCACTGGTATTATCAAAGATACAATGAAAAAAACAAGAATATGCATGGAAATATCTTAGATATTTCTCTTGTAGTTATTTCCATTGTAGCTATTTGTTCACTGTCTGATGTGAGAAATCAAGTTGTCAGTTTTCTATGCTCCCAGGCCTTTTGCAGCCCACCTGATAGAAAAGGTGTCAGAAGAGGTTGGCAGGACTTTGGACATTACTGAATCCAAGCACTTTGCAAGAAAGAAAGCTGGGATTACAGGCTCTAGCTTTCTGATTATTATCTTTAGGTTGCTGGGTACCCAAGGAAAGCTGGAACAAACAAAATCAACAAGAAATCCCAATATGTGTCTTCTGAAGAGGAAAAGCTTATCTGTAAGAACATCCTCTACATGGGAAAGATTCACATATCTGAATTTTCACCAATCAACTCACAATATCAATTAAAAGAAGAAATAAACAAGATTAGGAAAATGCAAAAATTTCCTCGTTCTTTGAAGGGCTTCCTGCATAGACAGATTTTTTGTCACAACTTGTTGGTAGAATCAGAACAGTGATTTTCAATTCCTTGTTGGTTTTGCACAGCAAACCATTTTCTGAGGAAGTTTGTGGACTCTGCAAACTTGATCTTACTTATGTTCTTTAGTTTCTTTTTTTATGAGTTGTGGTTCTTGAAGCAAGAAAAAAAATTATGATAGAAGAGGTCGCTCAGAAGTTCTGAAAAACTGACATTTTTAGTTTTGGCATTTCTGAGTCTTTTTATGGGTTTTGAATAAGACATGGTTATTGTAAGTTTTGATTTATAAAATCTTCTAGTTCATAGAATTTTGTTGTCACCTTTGGAAAAGAGAAGCTAGTGAAAGATCTGGAGCGTAAGTCTGATGAGGAGCAACTGAGGGAGGTGGAGTTGTTTAGCCTGGAGAAAAGGAGGCTCAGGGGGATCTTACTGATCTCTACAACCATCTGAAAGGAGGATGTAGTGAGGTGAGGATCAGTCTCTTCTACCAGGTAGCAAGGCAGGACAAGAGAAAATGGGCTCAAGGTGGATATTAGAAAAAATTTCTTCATGGAGTTAACAAACATTGGAACACCTTGCCCAGGGAAGTGGTAGAGTCAGCAGCTCTGGAGGTATTTAAAAGACATGTAGATGTGGCACTTAGGGATATGATTTAGTGTGGACCTGGCTGTGTTAGGTTAATGATTGGACTAATGATCTTAAGGGTCATTTCAAATGTAAAGGATTCTATGATTCTGTGCTAAAAGCCATTTATCTACCTGCAAAGAACATGCGTTGTTAAACACAATTTTACTCCATTGTACTGTCTGCTTCAGCTGGAATATTCTGCCCTGTGTCATTGTGTGTGCCATTTTCCATTACATGACACATTGCATGGCAGCAATTGCCTCTGTGTGGTAAGAGGAGGTTGCTGTGCTACCACTACTTGCTCCTGCACTGGGACCAAGTAAAGCCAATGGAACTAAAATAAAAGCTCCCCATGTGATGACTGACTGTTTTCCAGGTGCATTGCACCGCTTAGCTGGCAGAACACAATAGAAAATCTGAGTTTACATAAAGGAAAGTAAATAGAAACAGAAAAACTTAATGTGAGAACAATGTGTCTCTGTTAAAATTCTGTTATAATTGTAGCCTTTGGATTGCATTCACTCCTGGACATTGAACAGAAGTTTGAGGACATGGATGATTTTCGATTTCTTATTGTGGGAGAAGGTTTGCCATTATTTTCTCATCTCTTAAACAGCAAGAGTAGAAAGATATGCATACTATTCTGACTGCAGGGAACTTGGATCTCTGAAGTGAAACCTGATTTGTGTATAGAATGAAGCAAGTGAACATGTAAGCAATCCTTCCTTCTTTCCTCCAGTATCTGTAAGAAATAAATGCAGTTTCAGTAATAAAAAACCCCTCTGTCTTAAATAAACAACTTAAACCCCTAAAATCTAGAAGAATCATGTGTGAGAAGAGATAAAGCAAACCTGATTTCTTTTTTCTTCTATTTAAGCACCTAGAGAAGTGATAGCTAGTTGCTGAATATTGACAGAAGTGTTTGTTTAATGAAAAACTGAGAGTAAAAGAGCTTTTTATCTTTACAGAGTTTTCTTTGCAATTTCTCCATCCATATTATTGCAAATTTTCATCCCAAGCCTTAGTTCAAAATAACCCCAACAACCTGAAACAAAAATGAAGACTGGAATTTATTAGATTGCTCTTCAGAAGAATGAGGAATGATTAAATGAAAAGCAAAAGATATAGTTTGCCAATTAGTTAAACTGAAGAAGGAAGAAGATAAGGCCATTTCATCACAGTTTTGCCAATGTGGTTCCAAAAAGTAGGAACTGGCCTTCCTGTACTTATCCACGGAACTGCAGTTAGCCCAAACCTAAGTTGATATGGACATCAACAACAGGTATGTCTTTCCAAAGAAATAGGGAAAAACCTTTTTTCATCGCTTTAAAGATCACATGTAGCCCACCAGGTCTGCGTAGCTCAGCTTCTAAGTAAAAGCCACACTGAGCTCTTATCACTGTAAGATCACATTGCACTGCATCTCTAAGATAACAGGACAACCATGACCAAAAATAAGAGTATCTAGAGCTCTAACCAGATTTGGGAATGATTCATCTAACCAAACCCTAAATTTGTGCAAAATTCTTTGTCTATGCAGCACTCCGCTCTCACCTGACCTACATGCTATTTATGAGACATTTGAGTGCCTCCTCAGTATCTGGGAGAGGCAGAGACAGGAAGAATGGAAATAGGGGTTAGGACCAGCCTGCACACTGTGAATTCCAGCTGCTTACTCCCTCACATAACCCAAATGCAACACATGTGTGACAGCTCATCTAGGCTCCCTGCTGTAAGATTTTTGATAAATACAGGGCACAAATCCTTCTTCAAATTAACATATTACACCCAGAAAACCAGGAGAGAAAAGAAAAACAATGTCTTATCACAGGTAGCCTTGACAACGACTGCTTTGCCTTTTGAGAATCTGGTTGATGGCCTTAGCAAGTGAGAAGGTGAGGAATGCTGCAGAGCCTCTCAGGCTTCTGTTCACAGCTGGTGAACATGCGGGAGAAAAAAACACTGGGCATGTATTACTGAAGAAAAGGGAAATAAATAAACCTATGTATTGTGAGAAATAAATCATGAATCATAGTTGGAAATATGGTGCTGTTCTGAAAAAAAAAAAAGGATGTTTTTGACTTCGACCAAGCAAATTTTAAAGAAACAATATAATTTCAGATTAATTGTTTATAGATTTCCTTTCCTTTCCTTGTTATTTGCTTTGAATTTCTCAAGTCTGGTTTCAGAGCTGCAGCTGCTGACATCTCTAAGAATGACTACATGCTTCCCAGTGTGACTATGTAAGAAGGGCTTTCTCTAGGAAATGAATAAGGAATTGTGCAAAACAAGAAGGAAGGAATACATAAAATGCGGAGAAAAGCAAATCAATATGTTTGTTTAAAATGCATGCATATTTCTTCTGAAATATTCAGATTGAGAGATCTGCTGTGATACTTGACCTTCCAATTATTCTTCACTCTAAAATCCCATACTTTAGAAAAGTGCAGTTTGGGGGAATTCTGTCAACCTATATATATATTCCTTTCTTCTCAGAGAAAGAGGTATCACTGGTGATATCTAGTGATATTTCAAAAACAAGTTAGCTCTCGGCTTTTGAACAGATATTTTTTAGAATGACAGAGATTCTAAAGCCACAAAGAGAAGTTAATAAAATTCATAGAAGCCTTTGTGCTCTGTCAAGAATACACACACACAGAGACATACACAGATGTACACATGCTCCTACCCTGCAGAAATGCATACCATGGGACAAAAAAAAAAAAAGGACAAAAAAAGAAAAAGAAAAAGGTGAATTGTATTCAGTTCATATTGTTGCCCATATTCAACACTAACTATTGAATGAGAAAGTTAGTTAGATTTATTCCACCAAAACTGAGTCTGGTAATACAGCTTAAGTTTCAGGAAAGTACGTCTCTAGTTGGTATAACAAGTCAGAATATAGAATATCAGACTATACCTAAGTGTTTCCAGACTTCCAGAATTACATGAAAAAAAAACATTAAGGAACATATGACCTGAACAAAAACAGGATAAAGATTGACAAATACAACTAAAAAGGCACTTAAGGTACCTGGCAAGTACCCTGAAAGTCATCTGAATGGGACTATTCCTGATGACATTCCCCAATAGGCAGACCTTCAGGCCACAGAAATACTAACATTTCATTCTGGTTTGTGTGGATACTGCTGAATTGAAGGATTTCTAAGTTTAACTGTTCCATGGAGCAGCTCTATGGTAGGTTCGGACAATTTTGCCTTCTAAAGCACTTTGGAAATTTAAGAACCATAAATCACTTCTATGTCTGCACCTGTGTGGAGTAGCATTTGACATTTCTCTTTGATGAACAAATTTGTTGGAGAAATAGAGCAGAGGTTTTGGATCAAAACACAGCATATGAGAACAAAGGGACAAAAAGGATATAAAATTTATACTTGCTCTTGAGGAATATAAGGTTATTCTGATGCCATTTTGAGCTGCTTTATCTTGGTTCTTCTCAGTATACTACAAATAAAATAGTAATATTTACATGCCAGAAATAGTACAAAGATTTTGTTCCTTGACTTTTGGCAACCACTCTTGAAGTAAATGAGTTTAGGGCATTTTTGAAAATGAACTAATTGAATTAACTTTGGTGCAGTGTTCCACATAATAATACTGAAAGACACCAATATGAGTAGGAAAAAAGCTCCAGATGGGTAGAACAGTGAAAAAGGAGTTACAAATTCTATTTGGGAAGGACAAAGTTTCTTGTGAAGCCAAACTAATACAAATCTTTCTGTTTATTCACCACAGCAAGAATTACATGATTTCATAGGCACATGGATAGCAATGTGGATATATTCAGCACTATAGTAATGTCCAATTAAAAGAGATTTGACAGAGGTATCATTCAAATATAATATAGTTATTTCTGAGTGAACAGCAATATTTCAGTATGTGTATACTGTACCTCACAAGCAGTGTTGCAGGCTGTTGATGCACTAAGACCTAATATTCTACTTGACGATGCTCTAGAAAAACACTCACACTGTGGCTTTAAAGGGTACTTGCTCTGCTTCACAGCTGCTAGAAGAAATGATCAGTTCAGAAGGCTCTAAACCTGGAGGCTTTTACCACCCTCAGGGTTTTATATAAATGGAAGAGCATACATTATCCTGACAAACAATATACATTTTTATTAATCTGCATCCACAGGCAGACTGGTACAGTGTCCAACTCCTACCTGTCTGGCACAGTACCCAACCTGTCTTACTTTCATTCAGTGGAACTGGTATCAGGGTGCTAGCTGTTTAAAAACAGCAACACAAAATTAATAAGCAAGTGCAAATGCTAAGTTAGATGAAGTATTAAGGAGATAGGCAGATAAGAAATCACAGAAGTGCCATAAAATGTAACAGAAACACATACAGGTATATAATTTCATTATTGTATTGTATGATCTTTGATGTTACACTTTAATCCACTCTTTCAATAGTAAAAAAAAAATTAAAATCTTGTTACTACTTTCATAAAAGAATCTTCTTCTGGTGTCAGATAATGACAGCACTTAAGGTGATCATGCCTAAGATGAACTTTTTGAGTTCCTTCCAACTCAGAATATTCTGTGATTCTGTAATTCTGTAAGCTGAAATCCATTTACAACTTCCGCTTTTTGGGTTTTGTGACCTTTGACTTACCAGCTTTTCCTCTCTTTAAGCTGGCAATGGGAGGCACTTTCCACCATGAAAGGACAGTCTTGTCTTCAAAAGAGTGTGCAGCCATTTAGACTGCCCCAGTTACTTTGTCCTGAAAGAATCCATTCCACTGAAGGATTGCTGCTCCCTCAGCAGTCTACTGCATTATGTTTCAAGTGACTCAAGCTTTAAGTAGTACATCTGGCAGACCAGGTCAGAGTAGGTGGGATATTTCAGTTTTAAGTATTTTCTCAAAAAAAGACGCATAACGCTATTGAATGCAGAGTGGTATAGAATTATTGACAAGGTTCCTTCTTACGGTAGGTTGCACTTACCTGTTGCACCTACTACAATTGTTCACTGCGGCGCACAAACCCAAAACTGTTGTAGCAATTAACACTCACTAAGTCAATCTCTGTGGTTTAATCAGTAATGAGAATAAACCTCAGTAATAGTTGTGCTGTAGACTTAATGATCTAAAGAAACATGCAAAAATAGGATTCTAGATAAGTATTTTGTTAGGCTAACTGTTATCACTGAAAAAAGAAGTCCTTCTGCAACTTTTGGCTCTTTAGGCTGCTTTAAGTTTTATTATCTCTAATAATCATGGATGTTATTAATTTTAGCAAAACTCATCTCCACAACCCACAGTTTGTCTTGGAAAAAGGTTCTGTTCAACATTCTTGCTTATGAAAACCCCACCACTCCAATTCTTACAAGCACTCTAACATTGGAGTTCCTTTGGTTTTTGGTAAAATAACATACTCTATCCCAGCAAGGTATATGGTTTACAGACAAAAGATAGCATCTTTCTTTGGATAGACTGATACAGCTGAGGAAGAATACAGACTGCAGATAAGTTCTTTTGCACATAGATGTTGCTCAAGGAGCCTATCTAAAAAAATCAGACAACATGATCCTTCTACTTAGAAACAGGATTCTAAATGCCCAGTCATAACCAATGTCACTTTTATTCAGCTACCAACTTCCATCAATAGTGCTTGGACTGACTACAACAATGTGTCATTGTTGCTTCTATACTTACTCCCAAAGGGAATTTTGTTCAGAACTCTCATTTCCATACTATTGTACTGGCACATGATTTGTGTCTTTTTTATATGCACCCTCAAACCTTTTTCTGAGCATGTCACCATCACTTACCTTACAGCACACCAAAGAATCAGGAAAGTAATTATAGTATTCCCCTAATCACCGAAGTAAAGACACTGAGATACAGGATGTGCCCCAACTCACCACATAAAACCATGACAGAGCTGAAAACAAAACCTGTATTCTCCTGGCTGGCTCTGTAGCCCCCCAGAGACAGGTCATTAAGGCTGCTTTGCATTCAAAGGTATGATTGCAGCAGAAATAGAAACACACAGATTCACTTTAATCTGGTTAAGAGGTATAGGAACACTATCATGAACTTCAGCAAATGCAATACAAGTCATCTAGAGGCTGTGAGTTCATGTTGCTAGCTTGCACTCATGTCTCTGGTGCTGTACAATCCATACTGCCTATAGAAAACCAAGCAAAGCTAGACCTATAAAGGCTGAAATTATCCTTCCGACTGCAGTTATAAATAGCTGCAGTGCACTGCTACATGTTTTATGTGTACATTAGAAACGGAGCTTGAGTTGATCTCCACTTAAGACTAATGTTTATTTTCCACCCACGTCTCACAGAAGAAAAATGAATCCATCAGGTAGCTTCTTCAAGCACTGTTGGTTTTTCAAGCACTGCTGTTCCTGTCACCTCCTAAACAGTATTACAGGAACCAACTATTTCATTATGGATGAGCTGTAAATGGATATCATTTAATATCAGAGGGATTCTGTGGCAATTCCACATAGCGAACAACTATCTGTCATATGGGATGAGAATGCACCAATTGTTTTGTAGTTTTCTTTGTAGCATTGCATGTAAAAGCAGTTGAAAGGACACAGCTGCTTGGAAGCACCAATAGTCAGGGAATTCCTATATGAAAAAAGCCGTGGGCAAGAGATAAGGTCACATTCAGTAGCTGTGAGCAGGAAAGAATCAGACTGACCAGAACTGAATGCATTGGGCTTACGCTCCTCTCTGACAGTATTCATTCACATTTTCACCACACTCCTTCTCAGCAAGGTTTCTTTGGAGCTGCAGCTGAGTTTTGGTGCCAGGAATACATTCTAGGCAAGAGGCTGCAGGCTTCTTTCTGTCAGCACCGCTGACAACATAATTCAGGTTTTAGCACATATTCTTCCATTGCTTGCACTTCACTCTTCATCAGGAGGCATAAACCAAGAAAGGGCATGGGTGTTAGAGGTATTTTCCTTTCATATATTCATCCTTCTGCAACATCAACTCTTTTAATGGATAGCTACTCTGAGCTGGCTGGCTTTGTCTTTGTACTAACTGCATACCATGCCAAAGGATTTATTCAACATTCAGGTGATTGAGAGTCTTTTGGGAAACCCCACATGCAGCTCCTAACTGGGATACAAATATTTGACCCCTGTAGCTTTTCAGGAGTTCCTGATACATAGAGATGGGGAGGGGAAAAAAAAGAAAGAAAGGAGGGATTGCGTTGGTGTCAGAAGAGCCTGAGATCAACAGTCAAATCTCTTAATTTTATCCTCTCAGTCTTTTTTGGTAGTGTAAAGGGTGGGATTCACTACTGGTGTGTAGAATCTAAAGGAAACTCTTGTCAGATCAGGCTTGCTAATGTTAGTGAAACTCCAGGTAAGCTATTTGAGGACAGGAGAAAATGTTTGAAAAGAAGTTTATTCCTGATTTCAGAGTTTTGAACCAATGTCATCATTAACATGTACCTAACAGTTCCTTTATGTAGCTCTCTCAGCAACAATCTTGGCAGGTCCAGAAAACACAGTATGAGCTAATAACTCGTAGGAAGAGAGGACTCCATAAAGGCAGTAAGCCAGAGAAAGCCACCAAACAGTTACTGCCAATTTACTTACAGATAAGAATTTCATTGCGGAGACATGGAACATAAATCATAGAACGATAGAAACTTAAAATGGTTTGTGTTGGAAAGGACCTTAAAGATCATCTAGTTCCAACCCCCTCGGCACGCACAGGGAGACCTTCCACTAGACCGAGTAGCTCAGAGCCCCATCAAACTTGGTCTTGAATCATGATCCTTCTGGGAAATGTCAGCTGAGAGAACAGGATAAAAATTTACTCTTTCTTACCAGAATACTTTGCTCTAGGCAGCTTTTGTTATTATTCCTTCTCTAATGTATGATTATTAGATGCATTAACAGCAAATCTGTAATTAATTCAAGCCTCCCATTGTCTAGGAAGAATTTTAAGTTTAATTTGGCATGTTGATGGCTTTATCATAGTATGGTACCCATTCAATTTATTATTAAACTTATACTTGCAGAGACTTGAGAAGAAAGAACAGTAATCTTCTGCAAAAGGTGATGCTTGTGATTGTTCCATTAGCAATTATTCACTTAGGAGCAACTTGTTGTGCACTAAACCATCAAATAAATTGGTGCTAACTAATTTGGACTCTATTGAGAACTGAACATTAAGTAGTTCAGACTATCATTATGTCCTCTTTGACTTGGAACGTTTTGATCACAAATGGCAAGGAGAGTGACATTATTCAAATATTTGCTGTGATGCAGAAGTAATTTCCTTTCTTTCTCAGTTACTTCTTAATCCTTTTAGAATGAATCTCCAGTCTGTTTTTCTTGATAATGAGCAAATTCATCCAATAACGCTTCTGGCAGAAATGGTGTTAAAATGTTACAATGGGAAGCAAGCACTCCGCTTTATTAAAATGTCAGGATTATATAAAAGCAACTCGCATGCTGTATCGGTTCACAAATCTTTATAAACAGCACTGGCAGGTCCCACACTGAAGGACCTCAAGTCCGGCCATGGTGATTCTCCATTACACCACAGAGAATTTTTACAGTGTGATTGTGTTCTGTACACCAGCCAGGGAAGAGTTTTTAAGACCAGGCTTCAGAGGTGGCTGGCAGTCTCCAGACACTGCCTGCTGACACACTAGGCGTGCAGGCTGAGCATTCACAAGGCTAGCACTTATGTCCAGATGCCTAAGATCTTTAAGTTAAGACAGGGATGTGCTATCTCTGCTACTAATTCAGCAGAGTTTTTTTTCTGAAGAGGAAATGGGGAAGAAAATCGCTTTCTCCACAGAAGCAGTGCTCTAAACATCAGTCCTTTTTTCCCCCCTATATTCCTAGAAGAGGGGAAGGACAAGAGCATTGACTGCTTCTCTGTCCCCATCTCATACAACCACCTTCCTGTCTATCTCAGCCCAGCATCCAAGTCTTTTATGGCCTCCCTGAGGTGGTCTTTTCCCTCTCATTCCTAAGATTTCCTACCAAAATCCTCTGCCCACACAACTTGGAAGTCAGTTGAGCTGCCTGCTACAACTAGTGTTTGTCTTCCTCACCTCTTCTTCACATTCCTCCCTTGAGTGCAAGGTCCTTTGGTCACTTACAGCCTGCTCAACATATTTGAAACATGTTTCTCACTACACAGCATTGTGAACAGCCTAAGCAATTAGGATGAAGGAGAGCATGAACTTACTATCCTATTTATCTATGTTTATTTTTATTTTGTTTGTATTTATTTATTATTCATTTCCACTGGAATTTTATAGCTGTCAGCTGGCTCCCAGACTGAGAACCAGCAAGCTATTTGAGCAGTTTCCAGTCTGAATTCTTGGAGCACATCTTCTGCACTGTACATCAAGAAGTTTTCTTTCAGTGCATAGACCACAGAAAGACTGGGTGAGGAACATGGGTAATAAACCTCTCTCTCCTAATACCCTTTGTAACAGATCTGAGTTTGTCCCAAACGTTAGCTTACCCTTGTGTTACTACTTTTAAAGTCCTCCCTTCATATGGAACTGTGAATATGGTGGTAGCATTCTGCACTGCAGGCTACTTCATCAGCAAATGAGAATCATCTTGTTATTTCTGTGCAAATGGATATAATTATATTATTATAATCTGTTATTAATAAAAGGTTTCAGCAGAAAAGCCTGCACTTCCTTAAGCTCCACTACAGTGGCAGAGCTGCTCTTCTAAGCCTGTATTAGAGAGAATAAGAGTTTCACATGTCTAGACTGTGCTGTGCAAGAATTTTATAAGTGGAGAGTTAAATAACTCAAGTATCCATCAACAGTGCAATAAACTAGGTCTGAAGTATGGTTCTGACTAAGTAACAGTACACAGTAAATTTTGTCCAAAAATTGAGACGGGAAATGCAATCACTTTCCCACTGAAACTAATCACAGAGAAAACACTTCTATGTTAATAGGGTAATTTGGTCAGGAATGCATCACTAATATTGTCACCCATGTTCTGTGTCCAACAAAAGCAGACTCTGAGGGTTCTTGGAGGAGCTACTCTATCTTCACCGGCAGAAGTATATATACAGTCTGAGTTCAATTTATGGTTTTAAACAATTGGCGAAGTTTTTGAAAACTCAGGTACCACACAGTTGATATTCAAGGTTATATTTAGATATTAAAAAAAACAAAACAAAAAACTGACTTTTTAAAGTGCTGAGCAAAGAACCTCCAATTGCAGTCAGTTAGTGGCATATATAATTTAAAAGCACATCCTGGCCACACATAAACAGAAAAACTGTAGTTGGTCAGATTGTGAGCTAGCATGTAAGTTTTATAACGGTTGAGAGCCCACCCTGATATTTAAAGTTTGCAGTTTTGTAGCAACTATGGGTGTCTTTAGGTGGATCTCAAGTCCATCACCCAAAGCAGCTGCTTGTCCGTTTTTCAGCCCTGGCTTTGTTTTTGGGCAGTTTAAATGTTTCAGACATTCAACACACCTGAATATAAACTCGTAGTAGTGTTTCATGCACATGGCATGGGCACTGCCATTCAGTGAGCTGAAATCGTTATCATTAAGAAGAAAAAGAAAGGATTTATGTCTGATCTAAAAGCACTATAGCATGCACAAAACCTGCACTGGACATTCCAGAAACCCAGGCAAATAGGACTTTTATTGCTTATCTGCAGAACAGAAACATAGATAAACTTTAAAGACAATACTTCAGTAGACACCTTTGGAAAACACTTTATAAAACTAAAGTGAAACGTATAGTTCTAAAAACACATTCCAATATGAATGGTGTAGGTGGACAAATTCTACCTTTTCTTTCACTCCACAAGAAACCTTTGAGAAAAAAAGCTTTACTACCCAAAACAGATTTTGAAACTCATAGCCTCTCCTATATTTCAAATCTTCTTCAGTTCAATTAATGGGTTATAAGAGAAAAGAGCTATTTCAACTAACACTGCTTCTGCATCCTCATGTAGACATTCACCTGTACCACTTAAAGCAAGGAGGATGTAGAGAACGACTGTCTACCCTGCAGAGCTTCTTAGCGGAAAACTCATAGCAGTTTTTGTCTCATAGCATTCTAATAAAATATCAGAAGGAATGGGTACTATCTATCTCACAACATCATCTTTTCTTCAAATTCCAGACATAGACACATGTGGCTTGTATCGCTTCCTTTTCCTTTGCATTCTTTACAGATGTTGCATTTCTAGAAATACTCCTCCCAGAATAGGCTATTTTGATTTTATTTGTTCAGAAATGTGGTTTTAATTTTTATCTCATATTTTCTGGAGTTTAAAGAGAAGCATTAAAGATGACCTAACATAATGGCAGAGTTTTGTGAACATACAGAGAGGAAGGTACAAGTGTTGGCAAACAACAGTGAATGTTAAAACACAAATAAAAGTGATGTTAAAACCAGTATAAAAATATAGTTACCAGATTCAAAGAAAAGCAATCAGGTTTAAAGACTTTTAAAATTTTATGAGTTTTATTATAACACTATCCTCATACTGACATGCTCCATATGCACAACAGAAGTATATTTCCAAACGTTTTCAGTCACATTAAATGATCTGACTCCAAAAGCAAAGTGAAAGTTGAAGCAAATGGGATAATTGGAAGAGATGTGGAAATGGTCACGCCAATTTATCAGAATCTGGCCTATGATAAAAGACAAGGACTGTTCCAGGGAGAAAAGCTCCCTCTCAAGAATATCGAGACAGACTGAGTAGGAAAAAAATGCCATAATAAGAATGAATTAGAGGATGACAATTCGGTTCTGTGTAAGTCACCATGTTTCAAAAACTATTTTTCTTAATTCACACAAGTGTAATAGCTTTCAAAAGCTTCTGAGAAACACAATAGTAAAGAAAGATGCATTTTCAGATAGAAAATAACAAGTGTTTAATTTAAGTCCTTTGCCTCTTTTTCTCTCTTTAGAAAGTACTGATAGGACCAGCATGACAAAATTTTTTATGTTGAACATTTGATCATGAATGATAGGTGCAAAAACGTTTGTGCTTTTAAAAAAAAATAGGTTTTTAGAAAAAAATATACCTTGTTGAGAATACAGTCTGACATCCATTTGCAGAATGGAAGCGAGGAACAGAAAAGGCAAATGGCTGCGAAAGGTCACAAGGAAAGTCTTTTGAACCTGAAACTCCAAACAGTATAGTTCCTCAGTTACAAGAACAAACATCCTCTCACTGTACCCAAAACTGATGAAGGTGCTGGAAGAACACATAATTTTTCTCAAAAGTTGCCAACTATTATAAGAATTATCACTTGCTGTTAAAGTGTTTCAAATCTCTCTTTAAGAAATGTATTACTTATGCTCCACAAGAGAATTTATTTCTAACAAAGTCAGCACCAAAACTGCACACCATCAAAATGCATTCATAAGTGTGAGGAGAAATGGCATATTTCTTGAGAGTACAATGACACAAGGGTAGAACTTGACCTCAGCAGTGATAATAGATGAGAAACTTGAAACACAAGTGTTTTCTTGCCAGGCTGTCTAATAGCAGATACCTTGCTGAGACTGTCTCATTTTAAAGTATGCTGGCTGGTTAGGATGAGAAGTACAGAGTGTCCCAGATACAGATATCTTTAACTCATCACCTGTCTGGCTCTTGAGGATAAATCTAGTAGGATTTTTCCTAAGAAGAATAAGCAGGAACTTTTTCAGCCAGCTAACCCGGAGTAACAATTTTCTTTTGTCTAACATGTGTTGCCTAAAAGACCGTGGAGAAAATGACTGCAGGCAAATTCAGTGTAGAAAATAAGATAAAAAGAGCAGGTCCTTTAATCTCAGGCCTGAAACGCAGGGAATACCCGTGATGCACGTCCTGAGACAGTGGTTCTGTGATTTTATAATAAGGTCCATCCAATCCCCATTCTGTCCACCCCCGGTTCTGTCCCCCAACACACCCCTTTGAGAATTGGGTCTGGGGGTGTTTGGGACCCCCTCTTCCTCATTTTCATCTTCTTCACAGCACGTACAGTCCTTGGAGTTCCTCCAAAGTTCTGGGCTTGAAGGTCACTGTATCTGTGAGACATCTTCTGGTCCAGGCTTTAAGGTGTTTTTCTACAATTCTACCTTGAAAAGAAGACTAAATATGCTAACAAAATTTTAGAGGGATTGATAAGAAATGGGGCAATAGGGTTGAGTATGTGTAAACATTATGCTGCAATGGAAGGGATGTAATACAGCTACATTAAAATCTACGTTTACTACACATCTACTTCTAAAATCTATGAAAATTTTTAAAAATACAAAAAAAAGCTCTGAGGCATCACATGAACATGGTGGACTTCACATACTACAAGAGTAAGGGTGCAGAAGGCAAACCCTCAGTTAAGAGCTGCACCTCATTCCTGGGTGGACCTGCAACTATGATACCCCACCCTGTTGACACCTGGGTTAGGGCAGTGGGCTTACCAAACAGCCACCCTTTCCGCTGAGCCTGCACTGTAGGAAGGGGAGAGTTGAAGCTGCCATCTGTGGGCAGAAAAAGCCTCCTCTCCATGGGTAACAATAGGTGTGAAAAACCCAGCACCTCTGGCCACACCTATAGGTCCACACTTGAGGTTTCCAGGTGACTGTATGGAAACCAGTGACTTGAGGAAACTCACACTCAAACCAAGGATTTGTTAATTGACAGAACTTCCCAAACCGAACTCAAGTCACAAACTCTCAGGGTCAGTCTCCTCCTCTCTGCTCCCTGGTCATGGTTGCTCTCTCTTATCCATTTCAAAACGTGCAGATCGAAGCAGACATTGTTGATTTTCAAGAGCACATGAGAAACATTGCTAACCAGACCTCCTTCCTAGAAGTTTGTTTGCTAAGCGGAAAAGCCTCCTTCCCTGTCACTAAGAGACCACTTTTGCTTCAAAGGGCAAAAAAAAATTCCCTGCTTGTCCACAGGAAACATATTAAATCCTATCAGCAGGGATTAGAGCCAATCCTACTGAAATATTGACAGCACATCAGTACCTAATGCTACTGGGACCTGTTTCACATCTTAACCATGTCAAGGTAAGTCTAATTTTTTCATGTTTAGGTGTACTATTCTACAATAATTTTAATTGCCTACCAGATGTAAGAAATCTACCTATGTCTACTCTTTGTGCATCTTTTAACTTACCTGCATAAAATGCTACACAATGAAGTTTTGTGAAAAGACATTTTAACAGTCCCATCTGCTATGTTTTCCCCATTCAGCTTACTGTGAGAGTAGTCCACAACTATTCTTCCTAACTTAGAGAAGTCCTCTTTAATCCCAAATCTTGCAGTTCAAACTCAATCAAATCTCTCACTGAAATGATGGTTTGATTTACTTCACACAGGTTACAGATTTTGGTCCAGATTTACAAACCATTAATGGTTTATATCTGAATTAATTAGAGGTGGGGAGAGTGTTGGCATCTCCTCCAAAATGTCTACCTGTTTGAAACACATGTGGTGTTTATGTTGCTGTGTACTGAAGGATCTGTTTGGCAGCTGGGACTGTGAAACTGGGTTGATGCAAGCAGCTACAGAAGAAGATGCTGAACTGCTCATGGAAACTTATTTTAGATTAAAGGAAAACAAAGGAATAGCCTGTAAAAGGCAATTTGGGGGAGGGTGGGGAAGAGAAACAGAAGATTGCTTTTTGTATGCAGGAAAACCTGATGCTATTTTCTTTAATTTCCATGAGCAATTCATCATTTGAGCTTTTTATCTCTTGTCAGCTCTGTGGAAGACCAGACCTAGAAAAGAAATCCAGGCCAGCAGGCAGAACATAATTTTGATTGCACAAACCTGATTAAAAGCAGAAAAATTAAAATATTCTAAAAGTAAAGAGAACCATAAAGATCAAAACAAAAGAGAAAAACATTTTTCCATGACTTGGCAATGAGTAAAGTTGAGACTCTTAGTTGAGGATCAGCAGACAGTCGAAGTTTTAAAAGTGGGAAAATCTGTAAAATTTTATAATTGTTGGTGAAGATGACAAGGCATACGGAAAGACAAGAAACTATTTTTGAACTGGGCTGATGTGAGCTTCTCTCAGGAGAAAGGGGCACAAAACAACAGAAGTGTCATGAGATGGCATTAAATTTTGGATTGGAATAACAGAACAACTGCATTCTTTACTGATTTTACTGGTTTGGCAATGAGAATATTTGAAAAAGCAGGGCTTTGACAGGGATATAGAAGCGGGGATTCCCTCAGTTTCAGCTCAAGGCTTCAAGGGCATCAGAGGCTCTGTTTACATGATAGCAGCCCTGGCAGATCAGGTGCAGATGGAGACTTAATTTTTAAGCCTTTCTTGCCTTCCCTGCTCCAGTGGTACTAGCTGGTTATCACCAATTCACATAGTGTCATATTCGTGGCTGTGAACAGCACATCACAATCTTGCCTGGATTAGAAAGAAATGGCTGAGTTGAAGCAATAGAGAGGACAGTTTTGGGTCATCTTTTTGCACGGATTTTCTCTCATGGCAATTCCAGATAGTCACTGTCAGCTCTCAATAAACTTTGCAAAACAGATAGTCTACCACTGCTATAGCAGAAAACATGTTGCTAGGACCATTATTGTTAATTTCAGCCATGAAGCTAAGGTCACTGTAAGTCGCAGGTTCTTCCACATATCACCAGCATCACAAAGCAACACTGAGCAAAAAAAAAAGCAAAGCCATATGTGCTTCTACCTATAAAGACAGAGTGACATGAGTTGTTCTCTGAAATTCATGATGGAAAATCACTCTCATTTTGCAAGCCACTTTGCAAAATTGCAAAGGAAGAACTGCACCTCAGTTGCCAGAGAACTGTATTATGTGTGGGTGTGCACACCTGACACTTGTACGTGTACAGTGGGGGATGGCAGGATTGGTGCCACCGTGTGCTATTTACCTTTACAGAGGCTTATGTTAGATAATAGGCAGAAAAAAATGAAAAGTTTTTCTAAAGAACTAAGTGCATTAATGAAGATAAACAGACATGCATACCACATCTCACTAAACTCTAATAATCAAATATATAATACTGAGTTGTCAGCTGTGCTACAGAATTTACTCTCCCTTGCCTGTTCTCTGGGAGAAAAGACTAGGTATTTCTTGATGCATGCTCATTAAAACAATTGCTTCCAAGTTCAGGGAAGCTCATGTGACTAAACTGCTGTTGCACAAGCACACTGCTTTGGGATAAGTTCCCCACTGGTATGCCACTAAAATTATTCTGAACATCTAAGCACACAGCAAACATTGACATTAATGTAAGCCTGGAGCTTGTTGTTAATTTGCTTCTGAGCAGTGACCAGCTTGCTGATGCAGACCACCAGTACTGATGTTTGAAGAGAATGGGGGAAGGGAAGGGATAACCTAACTGGTCTGACACACATGCCTGCTGAAAAGTAATGGGTTCAGTTTCTTTTATGTCAACCAGTATTTGATAGAGACCAACTTAGCTGGTCAGAAAAAGTCACCATGTGTATACATGATAAAAATGTGCATTTGGCAGGGGGAGGGGTTCTGCTCGCTTGTGAAAGTCTGAATTAGTTTGCCTGAAAAAAAAGTTACATTTTACCCCTCAGATAAATATTACAGTGTGTCTATGATTTTTAATACAATTTTAATATTGCATTACACTTTTTTTAATGTATCAGATGAAATGAATCCTGACATAAGGCTTTTTGCAGAGAAGTTTAATTTTTCATAGTTACCGAAATGCACCTTACAAGTGTTAGACTTTCCCCCCTCCCAAAACTTCTTACACAGGTAGTGAAGTGGGGTTTTTTTCCCACACAAATTGCATATAATAAAAGCGAGGCAAATGTGGCTCCACAAGCCTTTGTAAATACACAGCTAATACAAGATGCCACTCCTTTGAAATGCCTTCTTCCTGGTAGACAGACTCTGCTATTTCTGTTGAAATTGTGCCAAAACAGACAATCTGAAGTGTTTCCAAGAAGGGGTCTAGAAGAGGCACTAATGCACAGGAATGTGCACTTAGATAATTTTCCCATATTTGACCGAATCAAGAGAGCTCCAGGAATCCCAAACCTGTAGCAGATGGCAATTGACATACTGTGACTAAGGAAGCAGTCTTACCTAGCTTTTGATGCCAACTGTTTTTTACCCAGACATTGCTACTTCAGCCCTGTGGGGTTCTTTTTAAGGTTGGAGGGGTCATTATTGCCTCCAGTAACAGTCATTGAACCTCATGAATCACAGGTCATACTCTGTATCAAAGTACCCATCTCTAGATAGGATTCCAATCCACTGGGCTTTTATGACTGATAGGCAATCTTGTCTGATACTGTTACAACTGAGCAAAGCAGAGTTTGCCATGGATGACATGCAGTTAGCATGACATTTTATTAATGTCACAACAGTTTTAAGCTCTAATGTTGCCAGCCACTTTCACAAAAAGTGACAAATGCTCATTCAGCAACCTGAAATTAATAAAAAAACTGTTATTGCTTGCCGATATGTGAAAAGAAGCTGACTATACTAGTGTGGCAGGAAGAAACTGAGAGGTGAAATTTCGTAAAGGTGATTTTTAGCTAGTTAAGTAGTGATTGTGAAATCTAATGACACTATTAAAGTTGTCTGGACTCAAGGGTGCCTTGAAACATTCATACAAGTTGTTTTGATAGCCAGAAGATGGTGATGTGGAATCCAATTATAGTTATAATTTTATTTCAAATTTGATGTTATTTACATTTTAACCATGTGGCAGGTACCTATGTAAGATACTGTTTCTACTCCTTCTTTTCACTGAAATGATGACCACCTCTCTCTAAATTACTTTCATTAAGGATTACTTTCCATTTCACATCTGACATTACCTGATAATATGAAATTTACCTGATAATACCTGATTTACCTGATAATATAAAATAGCACTTTCATACTGAGGATTTGTTGGATACTTCAATTGAAAAGGTTCACTAAGTTGAAAGAGTAACAGATAATTTTCCCTTCCGTTTAAAGGACAAAATTGTCCTAGTTTCTTTCCATAAATGGGAATAGACTTTGACTGATCTAGGTTAATACCTAAGTCTGCCTTTATTTGAGAAATATGTTGGCTTTCTTCAGGAAAGGCCAACCGTAATAGTATGGACACTAATGATTAGAGTCAGGACCCTGATCTCTAGTCATGCCACACCAGTAGAATTGCCTCCAATGTTTAGGTGTTGTTGTTTTGTGTCCCACATTTTCCTCCCATTCTCAAATAGCTCTTCAAGGCAGCTACAAGGCAGATTTCCTTTCTTTTTTAATCTGTCCTTCTTCTAATTAAATTTGGCCTTAAGGAAGGAGAAAAAGCAAAGGGAGAAAAACAATCTTTCTTGGTGTTCTTGCCCGCAAGGTACAACATGTTTTCAGAATTTAGAATATGGGAAAACCATGCTGGATTGATTCCAGTTACTTGACTTACAGAAGGAATACCCATCCCCAAAACAGCTTTCATGGTTGTTACTTGCCAGTTGACACAAATTAAGAGCAGATTGTTTTTTATTCAATTTCTTCTTTTCTCAAGTCTCTAATTTCATATTCCTGTTACAGCTTCCCTATCTTATTTCCCAACTCCTTCACTTCCTTGACCACTGCTATAAAAAGGAGCATTCTTCCTTCTTCAGTGATGAGAAGCTTTATTCAGAGCTTGAGTATGACTAATGGAAAACAATGTTTACTAATATAACTGAGTGAAGAAAAGTTTTCAAAGGACCTTTTTTTTCTAATGTAGCTTTGTGTGATTGATAGGCAATATTTAGTTCTATAGAAATTCTATGGAAAAGTAAAAATTTGGCTTTCTGTAGCTTTCTGTTTACTAAGAATAAAAAAAGGGAGTTTTTTCACATCAAAATATTCACCTTTCACAACTAACAGCATGTACAAAAAAGGAAATTATTTGGTAGATCTACAAAAAGCAGGGTGAAAGAGCTAGGTGAAATTAACGTAAGTCTGAGTTAGAGGATTTATTTTTAAAAACAGGCACCAGGACTGGAAATAAAACTGCTTTTGTCTGATCTTCCTTGCTATACGAAATTTAAAAAAAAAAAATCACCTCATCAGTTTGATGATTACTATGATAGGAGGCCTTCCTCTTCATTGATCTTGTCCAGGCAATCAGAGAGGTATGTGGACCGTAAGAGGGCATAGATTTACAGAGGAAGGAACACATGATAGAAAGTTCAGGCCAGTCGATAAGATTGAAAGGATAAAAGGGCCATTGTAATCACTCACATTTGCTTAATATTTTTTAACAACAACTACACTGCTTTTACTCAAGTATCTTTTCTTATAAGTTAACCAGGTTTTCAATGTGGAGCTAGAACAAAAAGCAGCACACGTATTAGAACTTGCAGCATGGAATCTCTAAAAGTCTCATATGCACTGCTGAACAGCAACTTGTAAAGGAACAGCACACAACTTGTTTATTTCTGTGTCTCTTGGCAGTTTAAAAAAGCCTATACAAATAAGTGGCAGTGAACAGCCCAAGCATACCCTAGGACACAGGAACATTGCAGGCCTATTTCTGTTGATGGGCAACTTCAAAAGCTATTCTGAAAACAAATGTATATAATAAAATATATACATCAAGGTAATGATCAGTTCTTTTCTAAAGTGTTCTTAAAAATATAGGATGAGAGGGCAAATGTTGCAGACTTGCATTAAACTATAGCAGAAAGAAAGTCAAACTGAATTTTAGTAGACTTAGCAAACCACTGAGGAATGGCTTCAAATGGTTTGTAACTGTTTAGGAACGAATACTACAGGTATTTGCACACTGTTAAGTAAGCATAAGCTGTAAAGTCACGAATCTGCTGTAAAGAAGTCTACAACAGTTTCATATTAGTGACCAGACATAGCTTGTATTTTATAGGCGATTAGTTACAGCTTAATGTGACAAGCATACTTTTGCTCTAGATCAAGCCACCAGCTTCTTTATTTTCCTTATTACAATTGATGAAGAAATAAGAGACAAATCACAGTGCAAAGGGACAAGCTAGATGCAATTGCCATGTCTGCTCCACGCTGGGTTGAAATCCCTCAGGGGACCGTCTTGCATCATATAAGGCATTTCTGTGCCCTTGGAGTATCATTTATTCCTTATTCCTTTATTTAAATTGAAGTTTAGTTTGTGAGCAGCATGGTGTTAGTTTTTACAGTTGATTGCAGAGTGAAAGAGTGCTATGTTTAGAAATTCATTATACTGACAGGAATATTCTCTGGAGCTATGTCCTCAGCTAAAATACTGATATGAGGGAGAAGGGGCCTGAAAAAGCCAGCCCTTTGTGACAATGTGTAGGGCAGGGTCAATTCATCACAGAAAAGACCCTAGTTGGGGTTATTTATATAAGCATTCAGCCTTTTTTGAACACTCCCCTCATAAAATTGGCCTATCTCTGCATATTAATAAAGCATTTTGTTTCTCTGCACTCCTCATTAAAACAGAAGCAACTGATTATGCCCAAGAGTGATATTACTGCTATTCACCTCTCCTATTAAGCTCCCACCTCTCCTATTAAGCATTCCCAGGTTACTAGGTCTGTGGTTAAGCAACATTACCATAAATTTTACAAGGGAAAAACTACAGAACAAACAGACTCCTGGAGAGAAAAAAAGGTGCCCTAGCTAATGGCTAGGCTTACACACAGTGTC
>VZRE01012050.1:27556-44552 GCA_013396775.1 Cephalopterus ornatus
AGTGTCCTACAGCTCCTTCCATATTCAGGGGACATCACCAGCTGCTGAAAACCCGCTTGTCTTAGGGCCAGAAAGGAATCTGCAAAGCAAGTGTCATGGCATGTTTTGGCAGAGATAGTGCTGGGACACAATGTAAGACTAAGAAAAATCAGTAGATTAAAAGGTACTAAACAGACCTGTAAAAAAACCTTACAACTTGTTTTCTCAGATATTTGTGCAACTGCTGCTGGAATTGTATGCTTAAAACTCTCATAAAACAGCACAGTATTTTGTTTGCCTTTGATATAATGACCAGACTTTTCTTCAATGTGGCTCCTTTCTCAGACATAAAATTAGAAATCTTTACTTATGGCTGTATCTGCTTTCATCAGCGAATTTCCCTGTACTACTTACATGCAGTTTTGAACAGACACTGTCCAGTGTCTGTGGTAGGCTTAGTGAGACCAAGCAAAACCACACACCAATTCAGTTTTCATTTTGTTAGGACCCAGACAAACATGTCTGCAGCACGTGACTGCACCAGCTCCCTTGGAGCCTGCAGAGCTTTGCTCCACTGTGGAGTACATAGATGTTCTCTGCGGAATTCTTTGTGTCACCTATGTGTTGTAAGCTACTGAAGTGGTTAATGGGCAGAGGGGGGGTTTCTCCTTTTGTAT
The DNA here is from genome assembly GCA_013396775.1 of Cephalopterus ornatus. Lineage (NCBI taxonomy): Eukaryota > Metazoa > Chordata > Aves > Passeriformes > Cotingidae > Cephalopterus > Cephalopterus ornatus. The sequence continues at coordinate 28,213 of VZRE01012050.1, forward strand.
CACTGTGAAATTGAGTTTAGAACCCTTAAAGTCTTTGATAGATTGTGTCATACAGGATTTGAGTAAATAACTGCAAAAAGGCATAATAGAGAACACATTTATGCCATAGAGGCAATGTTTTCTAGTGTAGAAAGTATTGAGAAAGCAATGTGAAAATGAAAGGGTGCATTCACACTACCAAAAACTAGAAAAAATATAAACATTTTTTATAATTATAAAAATTATTTTAAAAAGTTATAGCTATCCAGTGTACCAAGCTATAGACAAAAATATGCAAATAATGTGACCAATACAAAACGAAGCCTTTCCCCATCCCCTTCATTCAAGGGTAATAATGCTTTAAATAATTTAAATATATGTTGAGGCTCACTTATGGGAGGCAAGGAGAGAACAAGGTGAATAGCAGTTATTTCCTTTCTCCAAACACATTGCCATTCAGAGAACTGAGCTCCAAAATTTCCAGGTGAGTTTCCCCTGTGATGCAGAGAAGTTGTATGTGTACAGTGGTCGTCCTGAGCAGTAAGCCAATCCTTTGCAGAGCAGCGCACAGGAGTGGCTGCTTCTGCTACGGTGGCAGCCAGGACTCTGAATGAACTCATGTAAAATTTCTGTTGGGGAGAGTCCTTCCCTTTCCTGAGGCACCATACAGTTTCCTAGCCTAACTATGCTACCTGGAGATCCGTGTCTGTATACAGAGCATATGTAGCACAATTAAAGCTCAAGAGTCCCTACATTTCAGCTTATCTGTGCATTAAATGCAGTTTTCTTGTGCTTATAAGCAACCAAATAATCTGTTAAGCATAGAAAAACAGGCAAGCTCACATGACTCTGTTCCTGATGTGAACAGTAGAATGGAAGTAACTGAGAAGCTGACTATATTAAACAGTGGCAAATTCTGTTTATCTATGCTTGTCCTTGTCCTTGTCCTCCTTCATACTAATGACTTCATAATGGAAACCTCCTATATTCAAAAAATGTTAAAAAGAAAGGAAAAATGTCAAAGCCATCACACTGGATAAATGCCAATGCAGTGTTGTGTTATACATGTGCAAAAGTGTTTTTTTCAGTTTCTTTCCTTTCTATGTGGAGGCCCCATGACACTATTGAGAACTCTGCATACTTTATATTTCACTGGGATTTTCTGTGTCTGTGTTATTCATGGTAAATAGTTAGTAAATGTGTAAATCATGGCACATCAAGATAATACAGAATAGGACCCACTGTGGTATCTCTAAGTCTCTAAAACCAATTTTTAAACCAGCTGAGATGTAGTCTAGAGTTGCTTATTCAGGCTTAATTTGACTTATCAGCTATGATACCATTTGTATTTGAAGAAAAACAGCTGCATTTTCAGTTATTAAAGCTGTCTCAATCACTTTATAAAGGGACCAGTTGAATCAACACAGATTCAATCTCTTTCATATTCATTAACTGTCCCAGATGAAAAATGTTCCAAAGCAAATAAATTGAGCAAAACCAAGGAATAATAGAAGTATAGCATGAATGGAAAATTTTCTGTTTCTGAAACCAGTGAAACCCTTCCCCATCCAAGTGACAGAAAACTTTTTATCCAGTCATGCAAGTGACTAATGGGCTCCTAGAGGTGCTCTAAAGAACAACACTACTCCCTGTGTCTGAAAGTTACATACCACTACCCCTCAGAGAGGGCAATAAAAATCTAGGCCCAGAAGAATCAATTTTGCCTGCTGCTGTTTTTGTTTTTTACCCACTGAAAACTGGGAGCTGCTGAGGTGGAGCCTCACATATGTCTGAGGGTAGCTCCACTACTGGGGCTCACGCATCTCAGGTGATGATTTGCAGGATCTCATGCAGGACTGCAGCTGAGGGAGACAAAACCAGACTGGCCTTTGTATGTTCAGGAGGGTGGAAGCGTGATAAGCCTGGGGACTACAGTGTGCTTTTCTTCCAAGCAAGAGACCTGTCACATGCCTAAATTAAGAAATAATACAATTAATTTTATTGTTATCTTTAGTCTTGTGTACATAAGCTAAAAGTCATCATGTTTTCAAAAAAAGAAGTAAGTTTAAAATTGATGCCTGTGCACACGCTTGGAAATCACAGCCAGTCCCACACCATTGTCTACCAAGCAATTGGAAAGTGCTGAGGAAAGAAGTCCTCTTTATTACTGTACTCCAGTCTCATTATTACTACTTTTGCCTGTACTGAAGGGAGATGAGGGCGGTGATTGACTCCTTCTGAATAGCTGAGATCCCTGGCAAAGCCCTCCAGGTAGCTAGGCAGCAGCTTCTCAAAGCTTTGTATGTGGTGCTGACTTAGAGTACAAGCAATTTGAATCCATCTTTCCATAAAACATGCTGGACTAATGCAGCGCTTCCATGGGCCTTTTCCAAACCTGGGCAATGCTTCAGTACAATCACCCACATCAGTCCACCTCACCACAGGACAGTGCCCAAACAAAGGGGATGAAGGACATTTTTGTCTGCCTTCTAAAGACACATTTCATCAAACATTGAACACAACTGACACACTGCCAAAGCTCCTTCCTCCAAACAGTTTCAGAGAATGAACACAACCAGTTATGGAAGGAATTAAAATTTTCAATAATTTTTCTATATATTTCATTATGCAGAACACAATAAGCAATGAAAAGTCAAAGTAAGACAAATAATGCAATCTGTTTTCTTGAGCTGGAACAGGCAGAATAGAGCCCTCCTTGACAAGACTGCCATGAAATTAGGTGTAAAAGCATAGCCTGAAACCTTGTTCCTCTGCACATCTCTCCTCTCCCAGTGTTTACCTGGCGTACTTGAAAACCTTCCTAAGTTGCAATTTTAGTTGATTTTTTTGGTTTTGTTTTACTTTTTAAATACAATAGGCAGAATTCTTTCTCCAAGAATAATATGGACAATATAGCAGGATGATGACCCAAAAGGCAGGTGTGTTGGGAGGTTGGAGACCTCAGAGAGTGTAGTTTTCACTTTCAGTCAGAGGACCCAACAGGAATTATATGAACCATACTAGCAAAGCCAAGTGATGTCTTCACTGAGCTTTTTAATTCAGTATCCTCATTTTAATGAGGCACCAGGGACAATCCTTATTTTGCAAACTGGATTATTCAGTTTACAGTATAAGATACACACTCAGCCTTTAAACTCAGATAAGCAGTAGAGACTGATACTGGAGAACAGCATGTAAATAACATTGCCTAGCTGGAAATCCCAAATTTCTAATAAAGAAAAGTAAACAGTGTTTCTGTATATATTGTATCTGTTTCATATAGCAGAGCATTATAAAGGAAATGAGAATAATCAATTGTACCTTTGTTCATACAAGCAATCAAAGACTGAAATCTACTTTCCATGATGACATTCCAGTTGTGTGAATGAGCTTCCAAGCTACTGAGAGTCTTGTGAGCCATTAATAAACCCAGTTGAAACTGATTTCTAGTAGCATCTGGGGAATTTAAGCCCACAGGTAACTGGGAAATACACAAAAGTTACAAGAAATGGGTATGAACTGAACAGGAATTCTTCTCGTCTTTTGACTAAAGCATTTTTTGAATCTGTTACTACGTTCCTACAGAGGAAGCGTAATAAAACCCATTGAAGGTAAATTGCAGTGGCTCATTGCACAGCTGCTTCTCTCTCCTGCTAGGTTCTGGAATAACAGAAAGTAAGATCTCACTCCACTCCTGACAGACCTGAGATGATACAAGTCATCATCTCAGCAGGGAGCTCATCAAGGGAAGTTAAGAGCTTCAGCTACTTGAAAAGCCAGTGTCATAAGATGACTCCTTCACTGATGAGACAAACTACCGTCTGCTCTGGGTAAGAGGTGGTGGGACAGGGAGAAAATATAAGTGGCTGCGAAAGAAAGACTGTAAGAAAGTTATTTTGTGCATGTTGTAGCTGTGGCACTTAAGAGTCACCACGACATGAAATGTATTTTCAGATAAAAGCCAAAGCTTTGACACCAATGTCCCTAGAAGGAGTTGGTACACCAGACAGAATAGAAGTGATAACCAAAGTGCTGTAGAGGTAGAAAGACACACGAGGTTCCCCAAGTTCAGCCTCTAGGCAGACAATGTTCCTTCATCACTTCTTGATCACCTGGCAGAAAGTTATCATCAATACACTCCAGAGAGTTCCTGGATTGCTTGTGCCCTATTGGCCTGTCTCTCCTGCAATTACCAGGGTGGTTGAAGTCCTCAGTGAGGACCAGGACATATGAATGTAAGGCTTCTTGCAGGTGTCTCTGAAGGCCTCATTTACTTACATTTCCTGATCAAGCAGTCTGGAGCAGACACCCACTGCAACATAGCTCATGTGTTGGTGTGCTCAACAGTGTTGAATCACAAGCTGGGTCACTGCCCATTCACCGCCCTTCTGCCAAGGCAGAGCTCCATTCATTCCCACCGCTATCTCACAAAAAGGGCCTGCGCAAACTCCTTATACAAAATCTTCCTGGCTTGTCACTCTGAAACGCCTGTATTCACCCATGGCAACGATCCTGTCATGTGGACTATCCCACCACATCTTTGTGATTCCAATAAAACCATAAGCTGCAGAGGCAGACAGACCTCTAATTCTACCTATGTGTACCCCACCCTATGGGGGGACAGACACTTCTGACAGACAGCCAGTCATGCTGGTTTCATATAAAGTTGGTAGCTTTCCCTTGCTGTGGTGTTTAGTTTGGATATGGTGCTACGTTTTTTAGACTGAAAGTACTAACATGCAATGGCCTTGCTGATCCAACACAGGCTGTACAGAGTCATTCAAATCAGTCAATCAAACACAAATTATTCAAATTTTCCATTCCAGTAATGGAATGTTACCATGGACTTCTCTAGCAAACACAAATATATATGCACACACCTACAAAAACAAAAAAAAGTTACACACTAGCAAGAAATGCCAATTCATAATAATGACAGGCAGCACACTAACAAAGACCCAAGTTAGCTGCCTTTAGTGCAATTCAGTATGTCTCCCTGAACAATAAATTACTATTGCTTTAGTGGGTGTTTGTGAGAAAAATGCAACGCCATTTATTCTCCACGTGTAGTAATTTTAGGTATTTGTTATGGTTTTCATGTTATGAGAATGGCTGCTCTGAAATACCCAGCCAATGTATTTTACAAATCCCCAATGAAACTAATGGTGCATGTAAGAAATAAATCTATTTTTGTACAGGGAATGATTCAATTCGGTTTGCTCTTTTGCTTTACTCAGGACGGCTGAACACCTGCCTACCTATGGAAAGTAGTGAATGAATTACTTAATTAGCTTTGCTTACATATGCAGCTTTTGCTTTACCTATTAGGCTGTCTTCATCTCAATCTGTGAGTTTTCCCACTTCTACCTTTCCAATTCTCTCCCCCATTACATGATAAGGGAGAGAGCAAATGGCTGTGTGGGGCTCAGCTGTCTGCTGGAGTTAAAGCATGACAGAACCATTCTCTGTAATTGATATTTCCTCCCCTGACCCAGCAAGGGCTGATATATCTGGACACAGTTAAGGTAATATGGTCATTAAATTGCCCGACTCCACCTTCACACCAGGTATATAGACATCTGGAGCCTAGTGACATAATCACACTGCACCTGCACCTATTTTCTTTGGCAGCTTTCCAGTACTTGCCAGAAAAGATAATAATCCAGTTTCTAAAATCTATCTATAAAAGAAACACAAAACAATTACAGAAAGGTCACAGAAGAGAGTTACAGTGAATGGGATATCATCAGGCTGGTGTCCAGTCACTACTGGGGTTCCACAGAGCTCCATCCTCTGCTCAGTTCTCTCCAACATCTTCATAAATCGCTTGGACGCAGTAATCAAGGGAATACTAAGTAAATTTGCCAATGATACTAAACTGGGAGGAGCTGCCGAATCCTTCCAGGGCAGAGAAGCCCTGCAGAGAGACCTGAACAAATTAGAGAGATGAGCAATCACCAACCATATGAAGTTCAACATGGGAAAGTGACGGATTCTGCACCTGGGATGGGGCAACCCTGGATATTCATATAGACTGGGGAATAAGAGGCTGGAAAGCAGTGCCGTGGAAAGGGCCCTGGGGGTCCTGGTCAATGGCCAGTTGAATATGAGTTAGCAGTGTCCTGGCAGCCAGGAGGGTGAATCAGGCAAAGCATCACCAGCCGGTCAAGGGAGGGGATTGTCCCTCCCTGCTCTGCACTGCAGTGGCCTCACCTTGAATATTGTGTGCGGTTTTGGGCACCACAATAAAAGAAAGATATTAAGCTCTTAGAGAGTGTCCAAAGGAGGATAAGGAAGATGGTGAAGGACCTTGAAGGGAGGCTGTATGAGGAGCAGCTGAGGTCACTTGGTGTGTTCAGCCTGGAGAAGAGGAGATTGAGGGGAGACTTCATTGCAATCACAACTTCCTTGTGAGAGGAAGCAGAGGGGCAGGTACCAATCTCTTCACTCTCTTGACCCAAAATAGGACTTGAGGAAATGGCATGAAGCTAAGTCAGAGGAGGTTTAGGTTGTTTATCAGGAAAAATTTTTTCTCCCAGAGGGTGGTNAGAGGAGGTTTAGGTTGTATATCAGGAAAAATTTTTTCTCCCAGAGGGTGGTTGGGCATTGGAACAGGCTCCCCAGGGAAGTGGTCACAGCAGCAAGCCTGAGTTCAAGAAGCATTTGGGCAACGCTCTCAGGCACATGGTGTGATTCTTTGGGTATCTTCTTAGGGGCAATACTTGGACTTGATGATCCTGATGGGTCCCTTCCAATTCATGATTTTCTTTCACTCAATGATTCTATGACTATTTCTGTTGGACCTCCAGAATGTGGGAACAGATTTAATTCATTTCACCAGAAAACTAACTTCAGAACCCGGGAAACAGAAAAAATCCAGACTTCTGTAAATAGCAGTTTTGCTCAGGAAGGATATTCATTACAGAAACTAGAACTCAGGCAGTTTCATTAAAAAAACCAACATTTGCTGCTGTTCTGTCTAGCCTAACACATCTTACACATGCCATCCTTCTCTAGGGCTACATAAGTCTTAGTGATTGTTAGAAACTTCAACAAATGTGTTCAACTGTCCACCAAATCTAAAAAATAAGAAATCTAGAGGCTAAAAAAATTATCTAAAGAAATAGAAAATATTTTCCTTACATTTTCTGGTTTCCATTTTCAGAACATAGACGACTTCCCACTTCTAAGGGATGCTATCAGACATTTTCATATTGAAAACAAAATTTTGATTAGGCTGAAGACATTGCTTCCCATATCAGGAAATAAAAATAAGATTTTTATTGATATAGTCAGTAAATAGTTTGATAAGAACACCACAATATGGGTGAAAAGAAACGAGAAATATCAAAAGACTATTAATTCACAGTTTGCATAAAAAGAAAATTTTCATAATCTCTACTGCTGACTTACAAATGGATATATTAAAAGTGGGTCCATTAGTTACATCACATCACCTTTTGACAATTTATGTCAAGAAAACAAAAAGGATAAGCAAATTGCTGTGGTTGTCAGAAGAGTAAGAACAAAAGCGCAAAGTGTGCTACCATGTTCACTCTTTATTAGTCTCATTATCTGAAAGTTCTTTTACATATCCGTGGCTTTCCAGGACCATCACCAATTGAGAATAGCTACACTCTGCTAATACAAGGACTAGTTGGTCCTGAAATAACACAGTAGGAAAGATGTAGACAGAAAAAGCTGCATTTACATAAAAATTCTAGAAAAAAAGAGATCTTAAGTATGATATTAGTAAGTTAAAGGAATCTGTCCCCACATTGCTGACACCATCTATAATGTGACATTATTCTGTAAGAGAGTGAAAGGCAGTACATCTGTCACAGTTCAAATCTTAAAATATGTCCAGTTATTCAAAGTTCCTATAGGAGGCATATTAAGATTACTGTGGAACTACTTTCTAGAAAACTCAAGTTATTAAGTTCTTACTGTGTTTTTTTTAAAAAAAACATGTTTGGTTCTCACGTGTGTACAAAGAAGGGAAAGCGCTCAACAGACAAACTATTCAATCAATGCATGGAGCATAGGATTAGGATTCCCTAAATCCTATATTCTCTGTATCACATTCATTTCTCTTCATGGCAAATCTAACAAAAGATTTCTCCCTCACCCTCTCATTGCCTTTCCCTCCTTGTCTACTAATCTGATCCTTCATTTAAGTCAGTAAAAATGTTTGAGGAGGCTCAGTGCGAACTGGCCTTGTTGCCTCAGAAGTCAAATTTTGGTACTTACAAAAGTGCCAGTATAGACACCTAAAAAGCATCCTGTCCTGAAGACACAAATTATTCTTCGAAGAATTCAATTATTCCATTTCAAATAGCAAGAAAAACAACGGGTGTTATTGACAATGCTTGATAAAGCTGAGACTATATTATCATCCTAATTCTACATATATGGTGAACTTGCCACTGGCTGCCGCAAGAGAGGAGCCCCGAAGATGAGATATAAGGACTCCCTGAAACAACATCTCAGCCTTGGCCATATCGATCACCATCACTGGTCTGCTCTGGCCTCCAATCGGGAGGCCTGGAGACACACTATTCACAATGCTGCAATATCTTTTGAGAATACACGCAGGATCACTCTCGAGGAGAAAAGGCAACGCAGAAAGAACCGTGTCCTTTCAGTACCACCTGGGGAGTCATTCTGCTGTGCCTTTTGCAACCGGACGTGTCTATCTCGCATTGGCCTTTTTAGCCATCAGCGCGCTTGTAGCAAGCGTGGGTAGAGTCCTTCACAAATCTTCGTTCGCGAAGCCTAGCCATGATGATGATGATGAATTCTACATATATATAGAGAGAGAGATAAAGAGGTCAGAGATTTTAGTCCAAATGCCTTCTGAAAACAGGTTCTGGAACAACTCAAAGCACTCTGCAGAAAATTTATTTTGAACTTGAGGTCCTTCCCAGTGACCAATAGCATATTAAATTCCCACAAGGAGACCCCCAGTATACAGTCCTTGCTGGATTTACGTGTGATAGACCCTGTGTGCTGACACTCCTCTCTTTATAGGAAATTCATACACAGGATAAAATTGACTTAGCTGGAAATCTTTGTCTTTTTATAATCCTCCATCTCATGGAAAGGCAAGTAGGTTTTTTCCTGATTATTTTTAGTTGAGGGAAGAATCCTATCAGCTTTCTCTCCAGCATGGTACCTGGAATAGGACTACAGGGTAAAACTTCAGGGTAGTGTTGTAAAAGCTCAGGTACTACAGTATACTTTCAGTAATTTCCATTAAAGTAATCAATTTTTTTCCTGCAGTCCCCAAGTACCAAAGCCCTTTTTTTTTCTCTCAAGTCTCCCCAATGCACTGAAACATCTGTATACTGATGATTCTTATTGTCAGAAAGGCATAAGAATGCCTTTCTTCTCTTCTACCCACTCTCTGAATGTTTCATTTGTACTCTAAATTAGTCAACACTTTTTTTATACCCAGCTGAAATTTCCACTTACTGAAACCTTGGAAATATGTCAAAAACTCTTAAGTAAGTTATTATATGTCCGTATTATTGAAAAAACTTTTCTTATTGCAAACACTCAGGTAGAAATTTCAGCAAATTATCGATGACATCTTGGTAACCAGTGAACACAGAATTGAGACATGAACAATATTTATTGGATAAACTTCCCTGCTTAGTCTAGGGAATTATAGTTTGAACAACATCAATTCTCCTCTTTTCCTATTTGTCCATTCCTGTGTGTCCTTGAGATCCAGTAATGTAGAGAAGCTGCACAAGACTTCACCTTACTTTGAACATGATTATCTAGGTGATTGGTGAGATTACAGTTAACCATGTTCTCCTTCCACTGAGCTCATCACAAGGCTTCCAGCATCATTTGTGACTGATTGACTCCCAGCACCTGGGAAGAGTTTAAAGAGATAAAAAATCACAAGTTATAACCCGAATGCAACTTTTTAGTACCAAGTCTCAGAGATTTGACAGCGCAAACTTATCTGTGTGGCTCACCCTGGGGAGAATTGTCTTACCTTCTGAGGGTTAGTTAAACAGCTAACAGTAGTCCTATTCCGGAGTCCTGAAGACTCATGGCATTGAAGGAAAACTTCTCATTACTAGCAGAGCAATAAACCATCTCTTTGTCTGTGCATGAAAACCAGTTAATTTGCTAAGTGATACTTGAAAGTAAAATCAGGAAATGTTTCAAGAACATACAAATCTCCATATTCATGCCAATGAAAATAGCTATGCTTACCATACCAAGGCAACTATTCTTCTCTTGGGGAAATTATGTGAAAAACCACCTGTCACCAAGTCTGGATTTAGTCCTGTAGTCTGGACTACTGCTGTTTGCTAGCAGCAGGTGTCTGAATGTAGGCATCATTTGCAATGAGCCAGGCTGTGGAAATACTGGTAATCCACCACTTCAGTAAACATACTGTTATCTTCAAACCTGCTGCAGAAAGCACTAACACTTGCATTGAGACTGATTTGCATGCCTTCTTTAACAACAGAAAAAAAGGAGCACAAACTGCTACCTGTTCAAATGTGTGCAGCTACTCAATGATCTCCTAAATGGCAACCAAAATAAATATTCAGACTCTAATGATCATCTGACCTTCTCAGGAAGAAAAACAGGGAGCTTTTCTGGGTAATAATGGCTATGTAACTGCTTACACACAGCAGAGACCTACCTGCCCAGAGCAGTGATGTCCTATCACAAGCTATTTGTCAAAGCAGCCAGCATTCAGCTCAATGGGGGTTTGCCAACACTGTTGGCAGTGCAGACTTCCTACTCCTTTATACATTTTATGCTCTTCTTCTGACTATGGCAGAATATGAACCAAGACTTTGAGTCCTTAGAAAAGTTTCTGATGCACAGACAGAGAAGTAGAAATATTCTCAGAGATCTATTGTTTCATTAAAGACAGCACGTAGAGGTTCTTGCTAACACATTTTTAATAGGACATGCAGAGTCATCATCCAAATCTGCACTAATTTTGATGTGCCCACTTACATTCAGAATTTTGAAAAGCCTAATATAGCGGTGATATTGTGATGTAGTTTCATATGGATTTGCTCAACGAAAATTAAAAAATATAATTAGAAAAGAGTTCTGTTCAGCCATGTTTTTCAAGTTACCAATAATTACACTGTGGGAATAGAAGGCAAGTACCTCCAGCTGACGTATCAGGCTCATTTCTTTTGTCTTTATCTGAAATTTATGATCTTTAGTTACCTAAATAAATGAGAAGGAGGACTCAGAGAGAGAGAGAGAGATGCTAGAAAAGAAAATGTATCGGTTTCAAAAAGGATGTCTATTGATTAATCTTGAAAGATTCAAGAATACTTGAGAGGTATGATGAGACAGGAAAACCTGAATATTTCATCCTTAAAACTTCTTAAACTAGAAATTTTGCAGCACATAGGCCACTTATTCTGACCTTTAAGGTTAATTCTTTTTTAAGATATATTCCTATTTGGGACTGTTTATGCTTTTCAATGTAATCTTTATACTCTCAGACCCTCTTTAGTCTGTGAAGGCCAAAACTCTCACAACCAACAATGAAGATGTCATCTATTGTAATGAAGTAAATCAGCAGTTTCAGGCTTCCGGATCTTGGCAACAAGGCTAATCATCGCAGAAATCCAAGGGAAAAATCCTAGGGCAAAAATTTTTGAAAAAATCGTGTTTTCAATGAAAAAAAATATAAAAATACAAAAGTCACTGCCCTCCCATGAGAAATTCAGAAGTTTTCAGTAGTCTTGGTTTATGGTGAAGCTTTAACAAGTGATGTTAGATCTATCTCTACCATGAAATTTATTTGACATTATGAATGTTATGGATTGTTTGACTTACCCATTTTGAAAGATCTCATCAAAAGAAAAGCTTTTAAAGGCTTTACATTTAACATAGCATGATACTTCTTTTGAATAGCTAACAATGAGCTTGACCAGAGTCCTAAAGTGTTTGAATATGACACATTCTCCTTTGCATCCAAAGCTAAAACCTCTTTTATCTCCCCAAGTAAAGCTGCTATATAATTCAGCTTTTCATACAAGTGACGTACTCTTAAAAACTCCTCTTCATTTTCCAGTGCAAGTCCTGTGCTCAGTCTACCCTAAAATTGTGCCTCAAGAAGGACTGATTGACTAGGAAAAGAGTCTCGGATTATATAAAATACTAAAGTCCTACCCAGTAGAGTCTCTGTGGGTCTAGAAGGGATTAAGGTCAGAAAAGCCATGCTTTAGAATTAGTGATCGTTGCAGGAGAAGTATGAAATTGTTTGGGAAGAATGACAGCTTAATCACAGCCTCTGCTGTGCAGCAGTGATACAGGTTAATGAATCTCACAGTGACGCAACTTCCTATGAGATCTTCAGATGGCTCACAGCTGCACTAAAACACAGCATATCCAGCACTAGATCTCATGCAGGGAATAAAATTAACTTAAGTGTCTGTCACTAGACATAACTAGGCAAATCATCTCACATTGCTTTAATTCCAATTTTTGAGTGTGATTACTCCACTTAACACTAAAGGAGTTCAGAATCGTATCTCACCTTTCTCAGAATCAGTCCCACCCACACACATGAAAATGATGAGGGATGGAACACCTCTTCTATGAGGAAAGGCTGAGAGATTCAGGATTGTACAGCCTGGAAAACAGAAAGCTTTCTGGTGACCTGTTTGAGGCCTTACAGTACCTAAGGGGAGCCTACAGGAAAGATGGAGAGAGATTATTTACAAGTGCATGTAGTGACAGGACAAGGGGAAATGTGTTCAAACTAAAAGACAGTGGGTTTAAACTAGACATTAGGGAGAAATTCTTTACTGTGAGGGTGGTGAGGCTCTGGAACAGGTTGTCCAGAGAAGCTGGGTAAAAGTGGTCAATACCACGTTGGATGGGGCGCTGAGCAATATGGTCTAGTGGGAGGTGTCCCTGCCCATGACAAAGAGATTGGAACAGATAATCTTTAAGGACGCTTCCAACCCACACCTTTCCATGATTCTATATTTCTATGATAACACGGAGGAGAAGCAAGACTAAGAGGAACTCCTAGAGAAACTTTTCTTGCAACCTCATCACAGATGGCCATAGTGTGGGATAGTGGGCAATTGGTCTAGAAAGACTTACAGGAAATCCAATTCTTTCACCTTTATTGCATGACACTGGTCAAAACCTTTCATCAGCCTAATGATACAATTCGGAGATCACATACAGAGAAGCACCACGTGGTACTCATAAATAGTTTACCTCATCCTTGCCTTCATAACTTGCTTACAGCAGTCAAATACTCAAATAGCGAGACTGAACTGTGGGCCTTGTGAGTTCTACAATTGTTATTACTAGGTTATACAGCTAGAGAGGGTTACAGCGTACTTTTACTGCTCTAGAAGAATGATCAAACAAATGGTCTTCCAGCAGTGCATGTATTTGACATTCCTGGTCCAGAGGGGCAGCGCAAACTGCAGTGTCCAAATGCAGTGTGCTACCATCCTCTGTCTCCCTAGTCTGCTGAGCATCTCCACTGAAGGAAGAAATACAATTTACTGGTAGCACAAAACAACCAGTAATCTTGCAGAAGGATGAAGAAGAACCTAAACTGGTGTTTCCTGGTAAACAGAACAATAAATTTTAAAAGCCCAAGCAAATAGGGCAATAAATAACGTCCAAATAGGAACTGAAAGACATTTTCAGAAAGAAAATGCTATTTTTTCTCTTGTGATTTAGGGAATTTGTGTGAAATTACACTCCATTACTAGACTCTGTTTTGCTGTGAAACAAAAATACACTTCAATGAAGTCTATAGCACAGTCTAGGGCACAAGTCAGCCCTAAAGCTGTGGACTTGGCTTATAAATTCACATGACAGAAAATAATAATAAAATTTGTGTGTCAAGATATTGTCCATAACAAGACAGCATGGCACATCTTGTGGAAAGGTCAGTACTTCAATCTTTTGACCAAATCAGTATAATTAAAACTATAGTCACATTTCTTCCTAAAGCATTCTTGAAATTCAAAAGCCCAGTTCTTGAAACTAGACTGTGTTTTGTATACACATTTCTAGCTCCTCTTTGAAGAACTCTTTCTTCTTAGCACAGTTGGTATTGAAGGCTATTTCCCATATAGTTGATTAACACTGTTTTTTCTCTATCAGGCCAGTATAACATACAGCAAATTTCCCAGAGATTCCAGTAAAAAATTCACTAAGGAACAAATATTGTTGTTCCCATCTGAAACTTTTATTAATTTTTAGAAGATAAATAGAGCTCTACATCCTTTCCATCTATGGAAAAAAAAAACCCCAGACCTGGGTTTTGCATTTCCCCTCTCACCTCAGATCACAGATAACTTGCTCACAGCTGTCTCAGTTTGTGATGAGGCACACAGCTGCAGATGGTCTTTGAATCTCATCTGTTCCTCCTAGAAAACATAGCTCCTTTGATATATGTTTCTAATACTGAACATAAATTCGTAGCTGGAAATCTACAGACACACCGGAAAGCAGGTTCCTTTGTGGCAGTCCTAGGAGTAGAAAGAAGTAGCATGAGCAGAATAACATTTCAAATGAGGCACTGTAGGCAAGTAAGAATATTAGCACAAAAGTAATTCCCATCATTCTTGATAAAAATATTAGCATGTCTGATTGATTGCAAGTTTTAAACACAAGTCTTTATGATGAGCACACAATTCCATTGTAAGCTAGTCATTTTCACCTGAAAAAGACTTAAACTGAGCTTTTGACCCTAGATGTTCCTCTTCTACAAAGATATGAGAATTTTTTGGCAAAGCTGTGAAAGCAAATGGCAAGTCAGTAGTCTAAAATTCACAAGATCATTGCACACTTTCCCAGGGTGTACTATATATGTAACAGTAAAAGCATGGAACTTGCATTCGTCTATAAAAAACAGATCATACTTACAGATTATGTGTGTTTGTATATGAGCTGAAATTAATTCAGTTTGTGAACTGAACTGAAATTTATACAGGCAGGTTAATTAGATTGAATTTAGTCAGGCAGGATTTACATAGAAGAGCAAGAACATACACATGCGCTGAACAACTTAAAAGCTAAGTAGTTCTTCACATTGCTGAGGAAAACATTCAGTAGAGTATTTCAGCTATGGCACAGAAGACATACTTAGCATGTTGCTTATTAGCGTGAGTAGAAACTGTGACCTTACTCCTGTTTCTAATATGTCTAGAAAATCCTAGAAATCTAAATAGAAAAAATTTTCACAGAAATTAGGATAATTTAGACACTTTTAGGATCAGTTCTGTTCTGCTGAATTCAACTAGAATGTTATAGCTATTTGTCATCTTGACCAACATCTCACAAAATTTAAGATGAGATACATAATTTATAAACAGTTGACAAACTGATAATGGTGCTCTTGGTAATGAATTTTCTTTGTATGAGACACCTACTTTTTTCCTTGTAATTTCAGGAACTAAAGATGGGAAAAATTAAGAGTAATTGATTCCAGACTTATATTTTTGCCTTTTGGGCCAAATTCTATCTTCAGCTGCATTCATGAATTCCCTTCACTTCCCAAACTTAATGCATTGGATCCACGTGTGGACAGCAGTGAAATAGTCTCATAGGCAACAGAAAGTCCACTGAAGTCTACTGATGTCCAAATGCAGGCCTGTGAGCAAAAAAGCAGCCCAAAAAGTCCAAGATGATCTGCGCTCACATTCAGTTTCATTCTTTGTAAGCCAGGTTTGGAACTAGAGATGTTGGGGTTGTGTTTGTGCCCATTCCTGTTTCTGCCTTTTTTTTTTTTTCAGCAGTATAACAGAGGGTCCATGATATAGGACAAATGATAGAGAAGAGCTTCTTCCATGAGTAAATCTTGATATGATCATTTTCAGTCATTCTTCATCCACCATTTCAAACAAATTCCATCCTCACAAACTGAAGGCTCCTCGCTCCACTGAAATTGACAGATTACAGATATTAAGGAGGCACAAAGTTGTCAGTGTCCTCTGTTCACTTTACTTTATTGCTTATCTCACTTATTTTTAGTGCTGATCTTTCATTCATCTGAAATGCTTGAAATCCAGATCTTTGAAAAGAAGGTTGTATTGGGTTTTAAAGGGCCAGGTTTTGGTAGCAGGGGAGCTAAAGGGGTGGCTTCTGTGAGAAGCTGCCAGAAGCTTCCCTCATGTCTGGTAGAGCCAATGCCAGTTGGCTCCAGGACAGACCTGCTGCTGGCCAAGGCTGAGCCAATCAGGAATGACAGTAACACCCTTGTGATCACCTATTTAAGACTGGAAGAAAAAAACCAAAAGTTGTTGGGCACATAAAAACTGCAGGCTGAGAAGAGCAGAGTGAGAATATGTGAACTCTGCAGAAACCAAGGTCAGTGGAGA
>VZRE01012055.1:0-12435 GCA_013396775.1 Cephalopterus ornatus
GTGTCCAGTGTGTTGGGTTCTGGGGAGGTCAGTGGGAGTGGAGGGTCCTGGTCTGGGGTGGGGAACTGTGGTGGAGCAGAGACCCCAGGCTCTCTGTGCTGATGGGGCTGGGAGAAGCTGGTGGGAGAAACGCTGGGAGGGGGGGGGAGGTGCAGGGGCTGCCCCGGGACCCCGCAGAGCCCGGGACAGGCTGGGGGAGGGATCTGGGACAGCCCTGATCCCACGTGGTTTTGTGCCCCCATGGTCCCCCCTGTGCCCCTCCCCAGCCCTGCTGGCCCCACCATGTCCTCGGAGTCCAGCAAGAAGAGGAAGCCCAAGGTGATCCGCTCGGATGTGCCACCGGAGGGGAAACGGGGCAAGGGAGATGCTGACCAGGTATGGAATGCACAGGGATCAGGGATCTGCCTGCACAGGGACCCATCCCTGGAAGTGTCCTTCTCCAGCCTGGCCTCCTGTTTCCCTGAGGGAAAACAGGTTTCCCAGAGAAGCTGTGGCTGCCCCATCCCTGGAAGTGTCCAAGGCCAGGTTGGAGGGGGCTTGGAGCAACCTGGGCTAGTGGAAGGTGTCCATGCTCATGGCAGGGGGTGGGATGGAATGAGCTTTAAGATCTATTTGCACACCAGATCAGTGAGGTCACCTGGAGAAGAGGAGGCTCCAGGGAGACCTGAGAGCCCCTTCCAGGGCCTAAAGGGGCTCCAGGAGAGCTGGAGAGGGACTGGGGACAAGGGATGGAGGGACAGGACACAGGGAATGGCTTCCCACTGCCAGAGGGCAGGGAGAGATGGGATATTGGGAAGCAATTGTTCCCTGAAGGGTGGGGAGGCCCCTGGCCCAGGTTGCCCAGAGAAACTGTGGCTGCCTCTGGATCCCTGGAAGTGTCCAGGTTGGAGCAACCTGGGCTAGTGGGAGCTGTCCCTGCCCATGGAACGAGATGATCTTTAAGGTCCCTGCCAACCAAACCATTCTGGATTCCGTGATTTGTGAGACTCTTCCCCAGAGTCTCTTGAACTCCCACTGCAAATTCCTGAGCCCATTTCCATCTCCTTCAGGAGGCACAAATGTTCCTCTGGCACAAATGAACCTCCAGCACGAGGCTGGAGGTTCTTCTTGGTGCCTCCAAACCCTCCTGTGAGCAGGAGCCAGGGGGTCAGCCAGGGTGGGGATCAGGGATGGAGGAGGAATCGCCTCCCTGGTCTGTTTTCTGTGGTCATGGAATGTCCTGAGCTGGAAGGGATCCACAGGGACCATCCAGCCCAAGCTCTGCCCCTGCCCAGGGCACCCCAACAATCCCAAATTTATAATAACTAGTGAAAACCAGCCTGAACTTCCCAGGTGCTTTAGTGACTGGTGGGTTTGTTGGAGCTTTGGACTGTTGGAGCTGAGTCCTCTCTATGTGTAAAGCCATGGGATTCACAGGCAGATCCAGGGGCTGTGTCTCCCAGAGCCATTCCCAATGGGAGGAAAGAGCTGTGGAATGTGGTTTTTCCCTTTGCAGGATGTCAGGTACTACAGTGAGGAGAGTGAGGTGGATCTGCGTGACCCCATCAAGGACTATGAGCTCTACAGGGAGACCTGCCAGGAGCTCCAGAGGCTCATGGCAGAGATCCAGGAGCTGAAGAGCCGGGGCATCAAGGAAAACGTAAGGAGAGGCCTTGGAATGTGGTGCAGTGGGTCTGTCCTTTAGTGTTTTCCCATTAATCCCGGAGGAATTGGAGCAGGAGGTGTGATGTTTCCTGGGGAGAGTCAGGGAAAAGAAACATCTTCCCATGTTCCTGGGGGAGGAATTGAGCCCTGGAAATGCAACAGTTTCCTTTGTCCTGGATTCCTGGGACAGGGATTGAGCCTTGGAAGTGGAACAGCCTCCCTTGTCTTGGGCTATTGGGACAGGAATGGAGGCCCTGGAAATGGAACGTCTTCCCTTGTTTTGGGCTCCTGGAGCAGGGATTGAGCCCTGGAAATGGAACAGGCTCCCTTGTTCCAGTCTGCTGGGACAGGGATTGAGCACCTGGAAATGGGAACGGCTTCCCTTGTCCTGGACTCCTAGGGCGGGGATTTGAGTCCTGGCAGTGGAACAACCTCTCTTGTCCCAGGCTCCTGGAGCAGGGATTGAGCCCTGGAAATGGAAGAGCTTCCAGTGTCCCAGACTGCTGGGTCAGGATTGAACTCCTGTAAATGGGAACAGCTTCCCTTGTTTTGGACTCCTGGGGCAGGGATTGAGCCCTGGAAATGGAACAGCCTCCCTTATTCCAGGCTCCTGGGACACCTCAGTGCTTGAGGCTCAGCCATCCCTGTTTCTACCACTGCCAAAAATCCCTGGAGTGATTTCTGAGGAGCCTGGACTCCCCTCCCAGTGTTTTCCAGTGGGTTCCTGTGATCTGGCAGCAGGAGTCTCCCTGGGCAGCCCCAGTGACGTAAATGTGACTCCTTGGCGACGTGTGGAGCCTGTTTTGTGGCAGGACCCGCAGGAATTCCCAGAATGAAGGGTCTCCATGGTTCCATCCATCCCTCCCTCCTGATCCCCCGCCTTCCCAACCCCAGGCCTCGGAGATCGATGAGCGGCGCGTGCAGAGCTGTGTCCACTTCATGACCCTGAAGAAGCTCAACCGCCTGGCCCACATCCGGCTCAAGAAAGGGAGGGACCAGACCCACGAGGTAAAGGGGGGATCCCAGCTGGGATCTAGGGGGCAGGTGGGGCTCTTCCTGCTGTTTCTGTCTCAGGGTGCACGTAGTGTGAGCAGTTATACACCAGCCAGGTTGTGGGGATTGGGTTGGAGGTTTGTCCGGAGATCCGATCCTGGAAAACCCCTGCTGGGTGCAGGGGAGCTGTAATTGTAATGATTAATGAAGCAGGGGTGTCTGCTTGTGTCCTGAACATGATGGGGGGTCAGAAAGCCCTATAAAGGACTGATTGCCCTGGAAGCTCCAGAGTTTTAGGATAGGGGGCTCAGTCCATGTGCTTGTCCTCTTCCTTGGCTTTGAAAAGTGCTAGGAGAAAAATCAGTCTGATGTTACAATCTTTGCTTCCCCAGTCCATAAAAACGTTATTCTTCCCCCAAAAAATCGTTGTCTAACCTAAAAGCAGCTGTCCCAAGGTGGTGAGGTGAGGGAGAGGGTATTGGTGACTCCTGGAAGGCACAGCTCCATCCCTGCTCCGGCCGTGTCTGTGTTCCAGGCAAAGCAGAAGGTGGACGCCTATCACCTGCAGCTCCAGAACCTGCTCTACGAGGTGATGCACCTGCAGAAGGAGATCACCAAGTGCCTGGAGTTCAAGTGAGTTCGGGCAGGGAGCAGTGATGGCACAGCGTGGAGGCTGCCAGTATTTGGGAGGTCTTGCCATGTTTCCTGAGCCCCCTATGGGAGGAGAACAGGTGTTCCAGGTGTCATGGAACCATGGAATGGTTTGGGCTGGAAGGGACCTTAAAGCCCACCCAATGCCACGCCCTGCCCTGGGCAGGGACACCTTCCACTAGCCCAGGTTGCTCCAAGCCCCATCCAACCTGGCCTTGGACACTTCCAGGGATCCAGGGGCAGCCAGAGCTTCTCTGGGCAACCTGAGCCAGGGCCTCACTGCCCTCACAGCCAACAATTCCTTTCCAATATTCCCCTGGCAGTGGGAAGCCATTCCCTGTGTCCTGTCCCTCCATCCCTTGTACCAGGTTCCTCTCCAGCTCTCCTGGAGCCCCTTTAGGCACAGACAGTGGAGGAGAAAGCAGGTTCAGCTCACTGATGGGGTGGTTCAGGCAGAGAGGGAATTTGGGCTAGGAAGCACCAGTGGAGCACTCTCCTGTGGGACACCTCGGGTCCAGCTGTGCTTCAGCACCTCCCACCCTTCCCTGACCTGATCCACCTGTCCCTGCAGGTCCAAACACGAGGAGATTGAGCTGGTGAGCCTGGAGGAGTTCTACAGGGAGGCCCCCCCTGAAATCAGCCGCCCTGCCATCACCCTGGCAGAGCCCCACCAGCAGACCCTGGCCCGGCTGGACTGGGAGCTGGAGCAGCGCAAGAGGTGGGTCAGTGGTGTCCCTGCTCTGTGTCCCTGCTCCAGGCTCTGGAGCTGCTGGGTGTCCCTGCTTCCTGTCCCTATTCCAGGGGTCTGGGCAGGCAACTAGAACTGCTGGATGTCCCTGCTCCAGGAATCTGGACAGGCACCTGGAGCTGCTGGATATCCCTTCTCCCTGTCCCTGCTCCAGGAATCTGGGCAGACACCCAGAGGTGCTGAGAGAGCAAACACAGAGGATGAAAGTTCATCCCCCTTGGATCAGTGTGGAATAAGTGACACATTTATTGCTTGGCTGAGCCCTTGGCTCAGGATTCCCTCTGTGTGGAGCTGGGCTTGGAGAGATCCTTTTTCCATAGGTCAAGGACTTTTCTTTCACTGTTTGGTGATCCCTGTTTTGTCTGCAAGGAGCAAAAGGAGCCCACCCTGGCTTGGCACAGCCTGGAGCTGCTGGGTGTCCCTGCTCCCTGTCCCTATTCCAGGGATCTGGGCAGGCACCTGGAGCTGCTGGATGTCCCTATTCCAGGGATCTGGGCAGGCATCTGGAGCTGCTGGGAGAGCAAATACAGGGGCTGAAGGTTTTCACACCCTCTTGGATTAGTCAGTGATACATTTAATGTGTAACTGGGAGATTCCCTCTGTGGGGAGCTGGGCTTGGTGTGGTCCTTATTCCACAGGTCAAGGAGTTTTCTTTCGTGTCCTGGTGATCTCTGTTCTGTCTGCCAGGAGCAGAAGGAGCCCAGCTTGGCTCAGCACAGCCTGGAGCTGCTGCAGTTCCGTGCCAGGGGTGGAGCTGCCCAACATCCACCCTGTCACACTGTCCTGGGGCTCAGCTGCTCCCTGACTCTGCCCTGTGGGAAAAGCAAACATGACCCAGCATTCCTGTGTTTGGAGAACAGTCGGGCAGCGTCCAGGGCTGGCCTTCTGGAAAGATCCTTCATGGAATGTGCCAGTCGGTGCTGCCTGGGGGCAGTCCAGCACAGCAGCCCAGTCAGAGGTGCTGGGTGGGTGCTGGGTGACTCCAGCCCCTCGTGCTTCCCCTCTAACCTGGCTTCTTTTCCTGGTGGAGGGCATAGCTGGGATCCCCCAGCTGGTTCTGCCTGAGACACACGCAGTGAGTGTTCATCTGGAGATCTCTGAGGGTTCTGATTAAAATGATCCTTGCAAACCTCATGGAGACCCACAGTTAAATTGCTGAGATGCCTTGGAATTCCCAGTCCTCACCCCATGGTATCCAGGGAATGCCACTGTGCAGCTCCCACTGCTGAGGTGGGACAGGAGCAGATGCCAGTGGTGCTTTGGGTAATTCCCATGTTGGGGTCATTCACTTCCGTCCTTGACTTACCTTGGTGCTTTGAGCTGTACAGCCCCGTGGAGTGCTGGATTGGCTTTGGAATCCTCTGCAAGGTGCATCTGGAGGGAGTGCAGGGATTTCAGTAGCTCTCTTTTGGGGAGGGGTGTGAAAACTGGACCTCAAATCCTGTGTAGGAGCCTGTTGGGGTGTGTGTTGGCCTCCACAAATAGAGCTTTACTTGGAAACAGTTTCCAATTCCTGCAGTGTCAGGTCTGTTCCCCCTCAGAGGAGGGGATTGTCCTGGAGAGTTCACTCCCATTCCCAGCTTCCCTGCTCCTGCTGGGGAAGGGCTTGCAGTCAACAGCAATGAGATGTAATGTGTTCTCCCCAAACCCAGGGCTTGGAGCATCGTGGTGAGCTTCGATTACCCTGGGCTTTCTGTGTTAGACCCTCACCATGGGACATGACATGAAGTGGAAAAGCCTCTCTGGGAGTTTGGTGGGGTCGTGGCTGGTGTGGGGGCAGAGCTCCACTTGCTGCCACTCCTCAGAGCACGAGGCTGAGCTTCCCCTCTGTCTCCCCGTTCATTTTCCATCTCTGATCAGTTCCTTCCTTCCTCCGCTTGCCCTTGGCAGTAGGAGCAAGTTGTTTGTCCCCTATCTGAGCTCTCCTGGTTGCTGCAGTGACCTGAGAGGGCTGGGGCCTGTCACCCAGGTGGCTCCTGGCAGGTTTTGCAGCACTGGAGTGTGACAGTAACAGAATTCCCACCCACAGGCTGGCAGAGAAGTACAAGGAATGCCTGACCAGCAAGGAGAAGATCCTGAAGGAGATTGAGGTGAAGAAGGAATATCTGAGCAGCCTCCAGCCTCGGCTCAACAGCATCATGCAGGTACCTGAACTCTGCAGGAGGGGACCAGGTCTTGGGGGCTGAGCTGAGGTCGTGCTCCCAAGGGCAGTGCCTGGGCTGCTTTGGATTTGGATCTGGAGAGGTTTCATTCCCGGGGGGTGAGGGGCAGCTGTGCCTCGTGCTGAGACCCCTCTGGAGCCTCCTTGTTTATGCGGCAATTCCTGCGGAGCGGTAGGAGCTGCTAAAAGGGCCTTTCCCTGGAGAGTCCCACGCTGCTCTAGCCCCGTGAGACTGCCCTGGGAGGAAGAACAGGGGGAGGAACTGGGTTATTTTCAGCTCCAAAACTTTCCCAGCCGAGGCCAGGCCAGCCCTTCCCTGGGGCTCGCCGTGCCCGTGGTGTTTAACCCAGTGCTGGCTCCATCTCCCACTGGCTTGGGAGTGGGTGAGGAGGATGAGCTGCTCCCTTCCCAGTGCTGAAGGCTCTCCCTGTCATTCCCAGGCCTCCCTGCCTGTCCAGGAATACCTGTTCATGCCCTTCGACCAGGCACACAAGCAGTACGAGACCGCCCGGCACCTCCCGCCGCCCCTCTACGTCCTCTTTGTCCAAGCCAGTGCCTACGGACAGGCCTGTGGTGAGCACAGAGTGGGAACACAGTCCTTGGAGAGGGCTTTGGGATCACCCCACAGGCCAGATTTCCCTCCTGCTTGCAGGAATCACCACTCTGGGAGGGTCTTTGCAGCCCGTGTGCTGTTGGATTGTGCTGAGTCCGGGGTGGCCCCAAGGCCAGAGCAGTGAGGCAGCATTTGAAACCATGTTGGCTCAGCTGCCTGGCTGGGAGAACTGCTTGGGAAGCTCACTTCCCACCCCTTCCCCCCTTCCCAAGGTCGGCAGGGATGTCCCTACAGCCTGGGAGCTGGCTCAGTGCTGTCACAGCCTCCCCAGAGCTGTCACCCCATGGGGTGAGCGCTGCCTGGTGCTACCCATGGCTGGCGGGGACTCCAGGGCAGGGTGCCTTTCCCTGGCCTTGCAGAGGCCTTTTCCACAGAGCATCTGGAACCTTTCATCCCCTTGGGAAGCTTTGTATGTTGAGGGGCTTTCTGGAGCTTCCTGAGTTGGGAGGGATTTCCTGGAAGGGGTCAGGAATCCCAGTGGGCTGTGTGGATGGAGAGGGTTGTGGTGTCACCTGCTCTCATGCCACTCTGGGAGCAGGGGAACATGGAAAGACACTGTGGCACTTGGCCACAGCAGGTCCCTGCTCAGAGGCA
Source organism: Cephalopterus ornatus (assembly GCA_013396775.1). NCBI lineage: Eukaryota > Metazoa > Chordata > Aves > Passeriformes > Cotingidae > Cephalopterus > Cephalopterus ornatus. The sequence goes on from VZRE01012055.1 coordinate 7,405, forward strand.
TCCACAGCCATGGTGACACTGCTCCTCAGCCCTGCATGTGCCAGCCACACCCCAGTCCCTCCTGGCTCCTGATAAGGATTTGGCCTCCATGGTTTGCAGGGAGAGTTCCTCAACACCCAGCATTTTCCTTCCTCTACCCCCATCCTGCCCAGGACATCCAGCCCTGTGGTTGCCCCACGGAACCTTCCAGACAAGTGCTCTTCTCACTGACCCTTTCTTGGAGATTTTCCCGTCAGGAAGCAGGAGTTTTGGGGGCAGGGCTGCCCTGCCAGGTGCCTTTCCCAGCAGAAGCAGGATCCCTAGCTCAGTTCTCCTGTCTGCCCTGCAGACAAGAAGCTGGTGGTGGCCATTGAGGGGAGTGTGGAGGAAGCCAAGGCTCTGTACAAGCCCCCCGAGGACTCGCAGGGTGAGTTGGGGGGTTCACTGGGGGACTTGTTGCTGTGGGTCTGCAGCTCCTGGGCCCCTGCTTTTGCTGGGAGAGGGATGTCCAGGGAGCATCCCTTGGAGAAGGGGCTGGTGGTGGGAGAAGTGGTCCCTGCTCACCCCCCTCTCTCTGTGCAGACGACGAGAGTGACTCAGACGCGGAGGAGGAGCAGACCACGGTAAGGGACAGCTCTGGATCCTGCTCCCGCTGGATCCTGGGAGGCAGCAGGAGCGGCTGGCCTGGGTGGGGCTGGGAGCTGGTCCCTGCACACCGTGAGTGTGTGTGGAGGGGCTCTAGTATTAAATCCAGACGGTTCTTGGCGGGAGGAAGGTGCCATTTCCCAGTTTCTGTCCTAAATGCAGGAGAGCTGGGATACAAAGCTGCTCCAGTGTGTCCCACCACACTCACATCCCAGATGGAGCTGCTCTACTTTGTATAAATAGCCTGAGGGCAGGGAGCTGATGTCCAACAGGGAGGGATCTATGTCCATCCCCTGCCAAAAGCGTTCTCTGCACCAGGGGTTGTTCAGCACTCCCTCAAAGAAGTGTTCATCCTGCAGATAATTCCTGCTGGATTCTGGGGAGAGGCTGGAGGTGCTGGTTGCCCCCAACATCAAAGCCTGAGGAGGGTCTGGGCCTCCACTACCACCACTTGGCAGAGCACTGGGTGTATTGGGCTGTTCCTGGGGGGAAGAGAAAAGGGAAGGACGTTGTGTGCAGTGAAGGGAACGGAGCTGGGAAGGGGCTGGAGCAGCAGGAGCGGCTGAGGGAGCTGGGGGGGCTCAGCCTGGAGAAAAGGAGGCTCAGGGGGGACCTTCTGGCTCTGCAACTCCCTGACAGGAGGGGGGAGCCGGGGGATGTTGGGCTCTGCTCCCAGGGAACAAGGGACAGGAGGAGAGGAAATGTGTGCTGTGCCAGGGAAGGGTCAGGTTGGATATCAGAGATAATTCCTTCGTGGAAAGGGCTGTCCAGCCCTGGCACAGCTGCCCAGGGCAGGGGTGGAGTCCCCATCCCTGGGGGAATTTAAAAGCCATGTGGATGTGGCCCTTGGGGACATGGTCAGTGGTGGCCTTACTAGTGCTGGGGGATGGTTGGACTCGATGATCTGAAGGATCTTTCCCAACCTGAACAATTCTAGGATCTGCCCCTTGCAGTAGGGAAGCTTTTGGGGCCAGCAGGCCCTTGGCTCTGTTTCCCAGGGGTGGGGATGCTCCTGGGAGCTGAAGGAACGACAGGAACCAGAGCTGGGCGAGGGTTTCCTGCTGCCCTCCCTCCCCAGGGCAGCTCTGCAGCTGTGCCACTGGGATTTTGGGGAACAAAAGGAGAAGAAAAGAGCAGTGGGAGGGCAGGTGGGGTCCCTGGGTTGGGGAGGAGCAGGAGAAGGCTCTGATTGCTGCTTGTCCCCCCAGAAGCGGCGCAGGCCCACCCTGGGAGTGCAGCTGGATGACAAGCGCAAGGAGATGCTCAAGAGACACCCCTTGTCCGTCACCATCGACCTCAAGTGCAAAGGTGAGGGCTCTGGGGTGGGACAGCATGACAGGGACAGCCCAGCAGCACCCTGGGGTCCTCAGGGAGAGCTGGGGGTGTGGAAGGGTTTTCCTGAGCCTTCCGTGGAGGGAGCTCCTCTCACCCAACACGCCCCTTGCCCTGCAGCTCCTCCTTCCAGCTGGGAGCTTTTCTCTTCTCGTGGGGTCTTGGGCCTGGCAGACACCAGCTGGGACACGCTGGTGGGATTTTGTTGGGGTTCCAGTGGCTCCAGGTGCTCCCACACTGCCCCTCTGCCCTGGCTGTCCCAAGCAGAGGAGCAGGGTGGCTCTGGCTCAAGCAGCCCCCAATGCTGTCCCTGCTCTGGCACAGATGAGAATGTGCTGCACCTCACCTTCCACTACCTGATGAACCTCAACGTCATGACGGTGAAGGCCAAGGTCACCACGGCCATGGAGATGACCACAGCCATCAGTGCCGGGTAAGGGGTCTGGTAGGCTCCAACCTGGATATCGTGGGGCCTGTGGGATCCAGGAGCCCTGCACAGCCTGGGGATCATGGGGCAGGGATCCCATGGGATCCAGGAGCCTTATACAGCCTGGAGCTCATTGAGCAGGGATCCTGTGGGATCCAGGAGCCCTCCATAGCCTGGAGCTTATTGGTCAAGGGTCACATGGGATCCAGGAGACCTGTACAGCCTGGAACTCACTGAGCAGGGATCCCGTGGGATCCAGGAGCCCTCCACAGCCTGGAGCTCATTGGTCAGGGATCCTGTGGGATCCAGGAGCCCTCCACAGCCTGGAGCTCATTGGTTAAGGGTCACATGGGATCCAGGAGCCCTGTACAGCCTGGAACTCACTGAGCAGGGATCCCATGGGATCCAGAAGCCCTGTGCAGTCTGGGCACCCTCCTCCTCTCCCTCTACCATGCCAAGCCAGGAGCAGGGAGTTTAGGAACCTTGGCAGAGCTGTCAGGAGCTGGGAAGAGCCTCTCCTGCTGTCCCATTCAGCCTCCCTCCCCCAGGCCGTGCCTGACAGCTCTTCACCTGCCTGCTCCTCAGGTCACCTTGGTCTGAGCTCTGGAGATGCAGCTGCCTCTCCATGTGCTCCCCAGAGTCCTCTGGAGCCTGATTGGGGTGAGGAATAGCTGAGGTGGCAGCTCTGGGAGCCTGCCCGAGGAGCTCCACAACCTACCAGCTCGGCTGTGGCTCTCCCTGGGACAGGAGGAGGTGCCTGAGGAAGAGGGAGGTGGGAGAGGCCTCCAAGCTTGTCCCATGTGCAGCCTTCCCATCCTCTTGGGGTTTTCTCTTTACTGTAGACACCCCAAACCCTCTGTGACAGCAACTTGAGTTCCTGTACAGGGTATTCCCTCCCTCCTGCTGCCCTTGGCTGTGTTACCCCAAACCAGGGAGGCTGTGTCTGGAGCCAGACCCCAAATCCAACAGCCCACTGTGCTTGGTCAGGCTTGGGAATACAGTCAGACATGCACTGGAGGGAGCAGCCTCCTGGGAAGTTGGTACCCTGTGATTCCCTTCTTCTTCCCAGCCAAGGTGGAGGCAGATGTTTTGGAGAGGAATGTGGGGAAAGCTGTTCTGGTCCTGAACTCATGGAGCTTATAATCCCCTTCTCTGGGTTTGGGGCCTGTTAGTGGCCACCCCAGAGAGATGTGGAGCCCAGGCTGCCTCTGCCTGACCTCTCCTCTCCTCCTGCAGGGACCTACTGTCCCCAGACTCCCTCCTCAACTGCCTCTACCCAGGAGACCACGGGAGGAAAACCCCCAACCCGGCCAACCAGTTCCAGTTTGACAAAGTGGGGTGAGTGAGGGGTGGTTGGGGTGAGTGCCCCACTCCCAGTGTGGCACATCCCTCCCTGGCCTCTCAGGGAGGCTTTGGAAGTGGTGGGACAGGATGAGGGGTGACATGACCCTTCCTTGTTGTCCCCACAGCATTGTGACGCTGAGTGACTACGTGACGGAGCTGGGGCACCCCTACGTGTGGGTGCAGAAGCTAGGAGGCCTGCACTTCCCCAAGGATCAGCCTCAGGCATGGCACACCCCCTCCCCTGTCCCCCACAACAGCTTTGGGGACGCTCTGGGGACACTTGTGTCCTGTGCTGTCCCCTCAGAGCTGCTCCCAAACCGCAGTGCACCCGTCACGGGGGTGGACAGGGCCTGGTCTGTGTGTGGGGCACACATGGGATGGTCTAAGTCCTGTGAGGGACGCTGAGCGACCCAGCTGGTGGCTGCTGGACTGTGGGGTGCCAGTGCCATCCCTCCTGCCCACAGCACACAGTCACTGCAGACAACTCTCTGAGTGCCAGCCACATGGAGCTGACGGTGAAGCTGCTGCGGAGCCGCCTGCAGTCCCGCCTGGCCCTGCACAAGCAGTTCGCCTCCCTCGGTGAGTGCCAGCCTCCCTGGGGACAGGGCTGCAGCAGCAGTGTCCTGCCAGGCTCCCCACCCATCCTTAGGGGCAGGGGTGCAGTAACAGGGAGATTCCAACCCATCCTTAGGGAGAGGGAGGCAGTGGCAGGGTCCTGCTGGGCCCCCCACCCATCCGTAAGGACGGGAATGCAGTGACCAGGTCCTGCTGGCATTCCAGCCCATCCCTGGGGACAGGGCTGCAGTGGCAGGGTCCTCACAGAGGGGAGAGCTGGCTGGTGTCACCTTTAGCGGGCGGCAGTGCCACCCACAGCATTCCCAGTCGTTCCCTCTGTCCATGAGGGCGGCAGGGGTGGGGGAGCTGCCCTGGTCTGGGGGCAGGGGGAGGCCATGCCCCACTCAGTGCCCAGCACCCCCTTGGGAATGGCACCCCCTTGAGAAGGCCATCCCAGCACTGGGATTTGGGCTGTGGCGGGAGGGGAACTGCACACGTGTCATGGGCCTGCTGAGCGACCCAGGGGGATCCTAGGATCCAGGGGGATCCCAGCCTGGGGATCCAGGGGGATCACCCCCCAGGGATCCAGTGGGGTCACGGTCCAGGGATCCAGTGGTATCTCAGCCCAGGGATCCAGTGGCGTCACAGCCCAGGGATCCGCTGCTCCTGCTGAGCAGTGGTGGAGTGAAGGTGTGAAGGATAACAACATCCCAGGTCCTGGTTTGGGAGCCTCCTCCCTGCAGGACAGT